>ML119695.1:0-167747 GCA_003788565.2 Ascobolus immersus RN42
GGTTGGGTGGGTGGGGTAGGTGTAGCACCTGTGGTTTGGGATGCCTCCCCTAGGGTAGGTATGTCTGGTCAGATACCTAAATTTTCTGGGTGCCTGGGGGTGCCTGCTGAGGGTTCTGGGCCTCCAGGGGTCATCATATCCTTGGCAATTTTGGGGAGTCATGTGACCTCACATTTTGGTGTGGGTGGGTTGGCAGCAGCACAGCCCAGCTGAATTTTGGTGAGGGTTGGCATGCAAATTATTTAGCCATTTGGGCAAGCGGCCCACACCCGGCCCCCAGCGACCGTGCGCAGAGCGACTGTGGCCCTTGAAGGCTGTGGTGGTTTCAGAGTGCCTCCGGTCCCTTGACATATGTAGGTACGCCTGCTCTCTATATACCTGAGGCGACCGTTTTATTGGCGGTTCAAAATGAATCTTAGGGCTCCGGCATAGACCGTGTGCTGGTTATCATTGAGAACATCGGCATGCCGAACTGGACTGTACAGATAGCGGAAACGATCCCACTGGCACCGAGATCTCCGGTCGGCTCTACTTAAGCGAAGCTGTCGACGTCACCGTCACTGGTCGTTTGGCTTCAATCTTCAACAACCGCCGTCGATCACAGTTTCCCACCACTCTCACACTCACCTCGGTTCCAAACAGCCCGGATTAATCAACACCCATCGGCATCAGCCTCTTTCTTCGAAACTTTGCTTTTCACTGTTCACGAAGCGAATCAAGCGCATAGTTACCAGATCGTTCCGTCCTGCCTCTGCCGATCAAACACTTTCGGACATCCGTCAAACAGAAATACAGACTCAAACCAGAAGCAACATACAGTCAAAAGCTATCCTGCCGGAACCTGGCTCTCCCAAGCTCAGGTATGTCATGAGGAATGGAGCTGGCATGTTTCGGACACAGACTGACAAATGGCTTTGCAAACTTCTTGGACACTTGAAGTCGTTGATGTGATGACTTCTTTCGCCCCCGCCAATATTCGCCAACGACGCCTCGTTCTGAGCACAGCATCCGAAGGCTTCTCGATTTGGCGAGGTCGCCAATACCGGCAATCTCAGAGATACTTTGCATCAGTATTGGTGTCGCGGTGTTGCGGTATCGGTCGAGAGGTGCGTTAAGATGTAGTGCGGACATCACACTCTACTTCCGACTGCACGACATGCGGTGGAGGCCTTGGGACATGCGGGACAATATCGACCCGGATTGTCATATAGCATTTGGGTCTTTCTATCTGAATACATACCAACCAGGCAAAGAGCCGGTATGTACTTCATATATGGCTGAAATCAATCTGGGTACAAGACTCGCTTCTGCTCAATCGGTTTCTGACGAGATCCAGATCGAAGGCTTCCTTCAACCGACTTCCCTGCAAGGCAACATGTCTCAGATAGGCTACCTGACATCTTATATTCGTCCGCCTACTCAGGGTAGACTCTAATGTACAACCAACCATCGGCTTCCTACTGTATCGACGTTCAGATAAACGTACATCTGTGTACCTCTCGGACAGAGAATTACCACAGGGAACAAGTGGGGTACTTTCTTTGGATGTAAGCTATGTCCACGAGACTGCTCTTGTGTATCAAGCATGCTCAGGTGCTCGTGTACACGAGTACTTGACATCTTCATTGAACTACGAGAACTGCAAGACCGTTTCCTTCAGAACAGTGTGTTTCATTCTCTCGCTACGGCTCCTGGCATCACTGCACACAGGCTTTGAAAGGCTGACGAAGCCATAAGAAGCAATGAAAATGTAGCTTTCCATTCTCTTTGAGCGGGGATCTGAGACTCATCTGTCAAAGCCCGCGAGATATCCCAGTGCACGGTAGAGCTGTCCTTCAGCTATATTAGTATGGTGTTGAATTGACCGGTGGTTGTAGGTAAGTAAATATAGAACTACTTATTCCATAATGCTACCTTTTGCCAGTGGCATAGCAGCTTCACATCCACGTTTGTTCAATTTTTCTTGTTGAATTGATATAAATCAGGCACCCGTACCAGGATGCGTACTTGTAAGTACGGAACCGCTACCACCAGTCCAAATCACTATCTTTCTTTCCGAGGTAAAGTCGTATGACACTCGCGAGCTAACCGTGCGAGAAAATGTGAATTCACAGCCTTAATTGGGGAAAAGGTACATAAGTAAAGCAAGCAGCATCGAATCCTTTTAGTCGTACCCGTATGTTGAGGCTGATTCCGCGCAGATATGTATTCGATGAGCAGAATCTTATGCTCCTGGACTCCGTAACGAGAAGGCCATGCCTCCGCCTTATTATATGAGTGATACGCCACCTGTCAGGATCTTGAATACACATCTTTCCGATGCATCCCACCCACCTAGTGGACGGTGAATTTGACGATTGCAAATGTTGATTCCGACGGCAACCTGTCAATTTATCCCGTAATCGGTATACGTTACCGGCCGTTGCATGCTGATTACGTTTCATTCTCTGCAGACATTCCGCATCTGCTTTGAGCTGCATTCCAGAGGATGCTGGCAAAAATAGGTATGCAAAAGATCGGGATATTCCGCGGAACTTCCGATTGGTTTCATCTTGCCATGGGAAGTGCGTGCAGTGGCTTCCCACGATATGGCTTGCCAGCGTGTCGTACTGATAGGATATGTACATGTGCCCGTTTTTATGGGTACCGGTATGGCTTTGTGAATAGTCAACGGTTTCACGGTGTATTTGGTGCCTAACTTGCTTATCCCCATGAAAGGTTTCTAGTTCATGAGCAGCAAAGTTATGTAGTACCATGTTCCTACTTCTTGTACGAGTACTGAAGTACAATCGAGAGCATCGTTTGCCAGCAACTCGCAGCCTCTTGCGATTTGGCCTGGGGTTTACAAGTGCTCCTACTCTTGTATCAGTATCGAACCTAATGTTTACTCTATAATCGATAACATACTGTTAGGTACCAAGCCGACACCGGCCAGCACTGACCTTTGAATTGAAGACGTTCCTTGCATATATTGTATGCCAGTCCGAGAATAGGGCGTCTGATGAACGGGAACTTTACGATACGTTTGATCTGCCATGCAGGTACGTGGATATATCGATCTCTGGGCTTGCAAGTTGCCAGGGTCTAGTGACTGGTAGTTTTCTGGAAGGCTGCGTCGAAGTCATGTGAGTTGGCATTTGCTGGTTGATGTTCCTGAGGCACGTGCTCGGTTACCAACTACAGCGATGAGCCCGCAAGATAAGACTTCCTATGTACATACTGAAGGTACACACTCGCTGGGTTTGGCTCCCTCCAAGGCTTAATGGCAGGAGGTCTATTATGGGACTAATAAGACACGTTATGGTGGCCGCATTACCTAGGTTTCGGGAAGACTATCAAGTGAATACAGGTCTACATGCTTTGTACAGGTCCAGCACCGGGTAAGCCGTACCGAGAATTGCTACCAGACCTCTCAACAATTCTGTTTAGCCTAGCACTAATGTCCATTTTGTGATTTTTTGGGGGTCTTCTAAGTAGGGTTTTCGGACAAGAGCTGCAGCAAGTGCTTTGTACTTGGTGCTTGTTTGCACCTGGTAGAGAACCTTGTGTTATGCGAGCAAAGATGGCAAGATCATACTCTAAAAATTACTTGTGAGGTATGGAATTCAACAGGTATTTCACAAAGAAAACACAGATGTGTTTGCTACAAAGTATACTTGAAGCACTGACGAATCATATGGCGCAAGCAACTAGGCGTTGCGTTGATTCCTTTATTTTCATCCCTTCGCTTCTCCGCCCTTGCCGAAGTTCATGGGGTTTCTTGCAAATTCCGAATCCGGCAGTCATTTCAGAAGCGTCTGGTCTGTTCCTTCCCGCATTCATATACGCTCATTTCCGTCACCTTCACTCTTTTGAATCCACTACCGACCGCTTTCCTTCGCTTGCCCGCCTGCTCGATCCTGATTTTTCTCTTGCAGTCTTCCTTTCTTTCTCCCCACCATATCTGCCAGGCCATAATCGCTCTTTATTACTTGTTCTCTCCACCACCTTCGTTGACTTCCGCCTACAGTTCAAATTATCTTTTCTTTCACTCGTTTTTAACAGCCTCTGGCGTCCCTGTCTACTCTTCTCGCCAGAGTTTTTCTTTTCACGCCGAAACGTCGAAACTGTCCGTCCACGACAAGTCCTTCAGGTCGAAGGCGGTTGAATGAGTGCGGGATAGTAAACCAGAAGCAGGTTGAACGACATATTGAATTGAAAAGATGGTTGGACTATCACTCTCCGGTTTTCGGAAGCGGAGGCAATCGTTCTTTGGTCAGATCGGCAGCAGCTTTTCATTGTCCAGCAAATCGAAGGATCAACAGGTTGTTGTTACCACCGCAAACTCTAGCACAGTCGAGATACCTGTCAAGGAGGAAGAAGCTCCACAACCTCCGCCTACCGACGACCCCGCACCACAAATACCCACTGTTGACGGCGCCGTACCTGCTTTGCCTTCGCCCTCTCCATCACCAGCGCCAAATTCATCGTCTTCGTCATCAAACAAAACAGCTCCGTCTTCAGATTCCACCACAACAGCACCATCTTCTGATTCCACCAAATCCATCATCTCAGCTAGTTCTCATTCGCTATGTTCAGAAGCTACAGAGCCAGCACCAGTTCCCATCCAGCGATCTATTCCTACAATCCATAAGGAAATCAAGGCTCCAAAACCATTATCAGCAAAGAAACGCTGGACTTCGGGGTCACTCTCCGTTGATTCACTGGCCCATGCTCCAAGTGTCTTTGGAGACGTGAAGCCGTCTCGCCAAGCCATGGTAAGTGAAGCTGCATAATCTTCCGAAGGGCGTTTGCACCTGCATAGAATGCAGAGGATCACAAATAAGGCTGGAAACAAGCTAACTTGACAATGTTTTTACCAGCCAAGCCCACCGACCTCCGCAAAGTCGACGCCGCATTCCCCGTTTGTCCCTCGACTCATCTCCATCCAGGATGGCCAGTGGGTCAACCATCCGATTGCATTGGTTCACGGACAGGTTGGAGGTGGAGACAGACCCATCGACGGAACAATCACCGTGCACCACCATCTTGGAGGATTTCCATCAACGCAATGGCCCGTTTCGTCTGGTTTCTTCAAGGCACTGGTTCATTTGGAGCCAGGCCCAAACAAAATTCGATTTGAGTTCAATGCGGCAAAGATTTCGTGTACGAGCATGACGATTACGATTCAAAGATTGCCCTTGACGACATCCCCGCCTTTACAACTGGTTATCTTGCTTGGAAGTGATTCTAATGGGGAATTCGAGTGTCCCGCTGAAAAGAAATCTCGTGAAGGAAACGATCTAGAGTGTGCAATTCGGAAATTTCGAATGGCCGGGTATGTTGCACCATACAAACTGGCACAATATGGCGCTGTGATCAGGAGTACTAATTGAATTGCATAGTTATTTATGGCAGGCAATGTTGGCGGACCAATTAGCACGCAAGAGACTCGGTAAGTCGACATACACATTCCCAAATGGGTCGCACCCCATTTCGAACTCAACTAACGGCCATTTTAGGATGCAGAACGTTTAGGCTGGAAGAAGAGTGGGTGGCAGATTCTCTATCGAAAAAAGATGATGAAGATCATATGAGAAGCATTGCGAAAGTGCACGTTGTTCGATCCAGTGCTACTGTACGAGGTTTGTGAGACACCAAGTGAGCATGATCAGTTTTTGACGATCATATACAGAGTTACGAGAAATACGGGAGCCTGCTCGACTTCATCGGATTGTTGCAGATGCAGTTGAGGGACAGCTGGGAAAGGTTCCGGAGCGCAATACGGCCGTCTTGGTTCTGGATGCAAATCACTCTAGAAAGCTGGTTTCTAACTCCATCGATTCGGCTTTCACTTCTGGGTACGGGATATGTGGCAGTAAAGATTTGCATGCTTTGCCGGCATACATTGAAGATGTTCCGAATGCCGTACGTGCTATCCTGTGTCTTACAGAGACGCAATTATCTGACATTTCACGCAGTTCCTTGATTGCAATAGAAACGGTGGTGATGGGATTCTTGCCGGGTTAAGTGCAGACCCAGGTGCCTATTGGTAAGTCCAACTCTTTCTCTGCTTTTAGAGTACTATCCTATGTGGGCTAGAATTCTGATATTCTTATTAGGGAGATGGCCGCTTCAGCTCTTGGTGGTATGATGGATGCTGCTGTCGGCCCACTCGACACAGGACCTCCCAGAGACTTTTCGAGAATCAACAGAACCTTCGTCACCAGGGAGCCCTGCGGCTTCAGACAAAGAACAAATGGACTAAAGCTTTGCACCATCAAAGATGAGATCTCGTGGAGTAGAAGGGACTGCCTTCGCTTCCGATTTCACCCCTGTTTTCGAATACCGACCGACCCGCTACCTGCTCGCTCGGCCGAGCCACCTCAGGTCTATGCCGTGGAGAACGGATTACTAGTACGGGCTAAGTGCGGAATGGCATTTGTCGAGGTCTTCACCGGTGGTGTATTCAGGCATACTTTGGAATTCTTGCCTCGTTGCGAGCAGGATGTACTTTTGCGAGTGGAGGAACTCAGAGCCAAGCTTCCAAGAGATGAGCGAGACAGCGCAATTGCCCTCGAGGTCTACTCTACGGCACTAAAGAAAACAAGAATACCGGATTTCGAGGATTCTATTCGAAAAGCAACCATCAGGCTACCGAGCGGCCAGCCTGCGTTTGAGAGCCCGCGCCTGGGAGTCGAGGATCTCACCAGTCAGCGCCAGACTACTCTTTTCCACTCACCTGAGACCAGTTCTCTGAGTATGGTCCGTATTTTCTGGTGTTATAGAAGGATCTGCGGAATAGAGTTCACCTACGAAGACCTCTCGACTCAGTTGTTTGGAAAACAAGTCTTGGATGAGGAGCCGGTGGAGTTCATCTTTAACAAGGAAAAGTGCGAGACACTTTCGGGATTCAATATTTGGACCGCAGAGGACTCGAACGATGGGAGGATAGAATCGTTGGAAGTGGTGGCCAGCACTGGAAGACGATCAGCGAAAATTGGTGAATGTAAGAACTGTACTGGGTAAGTTTTCCATCCGTTTATTCGACCTTTTGATGCTAACCTAATTGTTAGTGTTTTGCTCCAACCCCCACAAGGGCGTGTTCTCGTTGGAATTGTCGGACGCTGCGGAGAAAATGTAGACTCTTTCTCGATTCTCTACAAGTGCAACCTGGATGTTCAGTCTGCCGTTGGAATGCACTCGGCTCCGATTTTGAGCAACGGCATGCTCAGGGCCCTCTAAAGCAAGGAATATTGGACGACAGATGCTATAAAGAGTGGAGGGATCGCTTTCGTTTTCTTTTGATTCATGAATTTGGTGAGGGCTGTCTTTTGGATGTTCAGAGTTTACCATCCTGTCCCTTCTTCCTTTCATGCTATTCCCTTTCCGTTGGCCTGGGCTATTGAAATCCTCATAGCTTTTTTATGCATTCTATATTGCGTCTCCTTTTTTCCCTGGCCTTTCACCCCCCTTTACTGGTCATTCTTTTCCTTTTTATGTATCTCCTTCGATCGAAGCGAGCGTCCTTTTGATTATGGTTTGGGTACTACTGGCGAACTGATTGCCTTTAGCACCGATAGTGGCAGGTCAATAAAAAAGTATCTATGGGAAGGTCTTTTGTCTAATCTTCTTTTTTGATCTGTATGTGTTGCATGTGGGACTGATCCTGTATGCTTCTTCATGTTCACTATGCATTCTCCTTCTCCGTTTTGTTTGTGGATATTTAGAGATGCTTGACTTGGCAGAATATATTTGGTTTTCGGTGCATGCAGTTTTGCTATCTAGGAATCCAAATCCTTATTCATATCTCTTGTTTGTATCGCCAGGTGGGATGAACGAAACAGTATACTTCAAGTAGAGCATGACTAATCTGAGTCTGAAAAACGCGGTCATAGAAATACAATGTTTGGTATAATCCGTTAAGTAGCGGGGTCCCCTAACTCGATGGTTGGATAGTGGCGATGGAAAGTCAAGAGGAATGGGAACCCCAGTTCGACTCCCACACTAGGTGGGATCGGCAGTGAGTAAAGGGCGTTTGGCCCTTGAACACTTTTGCTGCCGAAATGGGCGGGTTTCTGCCGTTTTCTATCCCCCTCTACGAGGATGTGTTAGAGATAGAAGAGGCAGGATTCTCTGATGGACTGGGAACTGATGTTAGGGAACGCAAATAATTTTGGTAAGTACTTGGCCATATTCGAAGTGCAGGCTTTTTTTCGGCACTCTAGCTGAGATCGGGAGTGTCTCTCTTATCCCTTTCTTTTCCCGTACAGTTAAAGAACAGCAGCAAGAAGAACGTGGTTACTGTATTTGACCTTGACGCCTCAAGTCAATCACAAACAATCCTACTACACCCTTTCCAGCACCTAGATTACCTCGGCGGTCGATGAAATACATATGATTGGGTATGAGATATCATATGAGACTGGCAAAGCTTCGTCAGAACTATCTCTTTATTACTCGGATTGTCCCGATCAGTAGAATTCACGATGTACGTAGTGCTAAGCATTTTGTATGTACGGAACGTTCTAAAGAGATGTGTCACCGCCCACAAAACAGACAACCCCAGACCGTGCCGAAAAAGGTATGGACAAACCGGGAGTTGAACCAGGGACCTCCCCCATCTCGCCTCTACAAAGGCACGGCTGGTCAGCTCGGCCGATCCGGAGGGGCTAAGGGGGTGTCTTTCCGCCTAGACCATTCGCACGATCTATGTAAAACGGGATTTGACTTGTCTTGTGAGAATTCAGTGCACGAGAAGATTCGCAGACGGCAAGCCGAGAGAAGCAGAAAAACAAAAAACAACCGTCAACGACAAGATTCGAACTTGCGCGCCCGAAGGCATCCGCTGGCTTCCTCGGCTTGCACCAGGTATAGCAGGCGAACGTGTTAACCACTCCACCACGTTGACTTCGATATGAACTAGAGGTAATATATAATATATAACCTGTTGGAAACATTTCATAGATGGGATGGCGGAAAGCTTCAATAAGTCTGGCGAACAACGGCACTAACCTATCGTCAGTACAAAAAGAGAACAAACCGAGATACGTAATAATAAATCAGTTGAAGAGTTTGGATGGACTGGAATAACTGGAGGAATGACATTGTGGAGAGGAGGACGCATTCTTGTGCCTCTGCCATACTTTGGACTCGGATTGTAAAGCACTTATCAACTGCTGGTTTCTTTTTGATTTCGATCGAGTGTGTATCGTCGAGTAAGCCTGCTTGTTGAACTTGTGTCGTGCCCCGGCTCCGGATTAGAAAAACTGAAGGATGAAAGTGATAAGCATCTAAAAATTCCACTGGCATGAGAATCAATTGTAATGTGATATTCTGGCTCTGCTTAGTAAACAGCATGTTCAGTTACCTACTTCCTGGTACTCAATTACTCAGTACTTAGTTTCCCTTCGAGGATAGAAATGTATTCAAAGCAGTGTGGTGTAGCGGTATTCGCATTCCAACCTCTCAGTTAGTGGTCTGAGGGATGTGCGCAAAGCCCGCTTTCGAACCGTGGCCAACACAATAAACAATTCCACCGACCCTACAGTCATAAACACTGTAGTCTGGTTGCTGTATGGGATATGTAGTGAAGGGCATGGGATCATTGTCACTGAGAGCCCCACCAACCTACAGATATACCTGGTTTACAGAGGTTGTTGTATGGGAGTCCCTCCTTGGCGAAGGCTGCCGGTGTAGGCAGAGGGAGACAGGCGGCCTATCCCATCTGTCTCTTCTCTGAATCGGCTGGCTGGCGGATTGAGAAGGGTGGGATGTGAATACGCGTATACGGGACTGCTATCTTTTTTGCTGGTTTCGATTAGGAAGGCTTTGGTTGAGTTCAAAAGGGACGGGAGTACGAGCTGCTCGGAGGTTGCCGCTCTCTTGCATCATAAATTTTAGCGTCTGGCATTGAGCATCTCCAACTTCCCAAGTCAACAGAGCATTCACTTCCACGCATTGTCGAATCATCACCACCTACAACCTCTCAATCTCATCAGTTTCTTACTCTTCACTCATCCTCTCTATTCCAAGGCCCCGAGCGCACTTCCACACCCCGACCAGCCTTACGGCTCACCAAGCCCCTCCCTCCACCACCCCCACCACCCACCATGCCCCTCCCCGCAACCCCCTCCCTCGTCCTCAAAATCCACGGCGCCCTCCCCATCTCCCTCCACATCACCAAAGCCCTCCGCACCCACATCCTCACGCACCACGGCGCCGTCACGCACCTAATCTTCCACCGCCAGCGCACCACCGGCGCCCTCACCCCCGTCGCCCACCTCCTCTTCGAAGACCCGACCGCCGCGCACCGGCTCCTCCAAATCGGCGAATTCCGGCTCTCCGTGCCCGTGATCCGCGACCTGGGCGACGGCCGCATCAAGGGCGTTGCCGCCGCGGATATGTATACCGAGGAAGGGCTTGAGGTGGAGGAAGATGATGGTGGAGTGGAGGTGGAGGGGGACGGGGAGGAGGGGGTGAGTAAGAGGGGGGAGACGGTGTATAGTGAGTTTTACCGGGTGACGATTGCGGAGGATGTGGGGTGGGCTCGGCGGGAGGAAAGGAGGTTGGGGGCGGAGGAACAGTATTTGGAGGGGGTGATTCGGGAGGGGCATGGGTGGGAGAGTTCGAGTAAGGGGAGGATTGGGGAGAGGCTGGGGAGGTTGTTGTTGAATATGACGGGGGGGTTTACGGGGTTTGAGTCGAGGGGTGTGGCGGGGGGGGGGGGGGGGGGGGGGGGGGGGGGGGGGGGGGGGGGGGGGGGGGGGGGGGGAGGGGGATGGCGGCGAGGTTTGGCGGGAAGGGACAGCAGGGGCTGGGGCAGGGGCAGAGGAGGGGGTATGCTACTTCTAATGCGAAGATACGGATGCAGGAGGCGCAGGAGTTGTGGAAGAGGCAGAAGGCGGAGGAGACGGCTTGGGCGGCTCAGCATAGACAGAGCTTGAAGGCTGCTGCTGCACCAAGCACGACCACGGCGACGACGACGACGAAGAAGAAGTATATGCCGATCTACAAGCCTAGCACAAAGAAGGAGATGGAAGAGACGTTTCTCTCCAAGCAAGAGCTGGACACGGTGGAGGGGAGGATGGAGATTATGAAGAAGTGCTACTCTCCCACTCACCCTATCCTTCAGAACCTGATACCGTCTGAACGGAAGCCAAAGTCAGAGTTCTTGAAGCCATTCCCTCGGAATAGGAATGACGTATGGAAGCTCAACATCTTATGAGATGAGCCAGTCTAGAAAATAAAATAAACAAGTTAAACAGAGTACTTCATCCTTACTTTCAACGTGCATTTGTATGGCCATGAGCAGCAGGTGTCACTTTCACTTTTGAACTTCAAGTCTCACACAAGTATTCACATGCACAGCAGACAATACAAAGTTGGACACAGGTGACGGCAAGAACACAGCAGTAGTAAATCTATCTACATAGCATCCATCTACCGAAAAGCTTTCAGAACATGTAACAGATATGTCGCCCGAAATAGCAGAAATGAAAAGAAAAATCCGAAACATAAACGCAAACCGCAAAATAAAAAATGTCCAATCCCATGTGTCGAACTCCATCAAACAAGCAGCAAGACCCGTTAAAAGCAAGAAATAAGCCATAAATATGCAAACGCCTTGTATCCCAACGAAAAATGACTGAAAGATGTTTGTTGGCCGCCCAGTACCATTACCCCGCCTCAACGTAAGGGAGGAAGCGGTACTCCATTAAGGGCTCTACTGTCCGAAAACACCCTTGTTGACAACGAAACCTCTCAAAACGGCAATGGCGGCGTAGAGTCTGTTCTCGGCCTCCTCAAAGACAACGGAGCGGTCAGAGTAGAAGACTTCATCGGAAACCTCCTCTGGCTTGCGGGGAAGGCAGTGCATGAACTTCCAGCCTGGGTTGGCACCTCCACGAGCGGCAAGCTCAGAGGTGACCTGGAAGCCGGCAAAGTCCTTGATCTTTTGGGCCTTAGCAGATTCCTGACCCATAGAAACCCTGTTAAAAGCGGACCAATTAGCCATTATTCCGAATGGGGACCAAAGCACACGAACGAATGGGGCGGGGGGTACACATACCAGGTATCAGTAACGATAATATCAGCACCCTTGACTGCAGCCTCTGGGGAATGTCCAACCTCAATCTTGGCTCCAGTCTCGTCGGCACACTTTCTAGCAAGCTCCAACATGTCTGGGTCAACCTCGTAACCCTTTGGCGTGGCAATTGCGACGTCGTAGCCGACCTTTCCGGCCGCGATTGCCAAGTCATATAAGACATTATTTGCGTCTCCTACCCACGCAATGCGGACTGGCGACTTCTTTCCTCCCAGTGGGCTCTCTCCTGGTGGGAATTGCTCTTGGATGGTGAGCAAGTCGGTGACGGCTTGGAAGGGATGGAAGCTGTCGCTGAGAGCGTTGATGACTGGCACGGACGAAGCGTCGGCGAGACCAGTAATGTCGGAATGAGGACCAACACGGGCAACCATGCAGGAAACCATAGAGGAAATGACAACAGAGGTGTCATAGAGAGACTCGTTTACCTGTAGCACATCGTCTAGTTAGCATCGTTTGGTGATCTTCGTTGTGGCCGTTTGTTTCTCGCTTCTCTCGCTTAGGCCACACTTGGGGACGAAAATCTCGATGCCAATGGTGTTTTGGGAGCCAATCGAGAGATTCAAGAGATTTCGATCATGGATGAGGGGGGGAATTGACTTACGCCCAACTGAATATCGTCCTTGCCCAAGAACATTGGGTGCCCACCAAGGTAGACAACAGCGCCTTCGGTCGAAACACGGGTTCGGGTGGATCTCTTGGAGAACATCATGGCGACGGTCTTGCCCTTGAGAGGAGCATCTGATGGTGGAATACCAGCCTTGATCTCTTTCTTGACTCTGGCGGCCTCGTCAACGAGCCATTGGAGTTCCTTGGGGGTGAGATCTGCGATGGAGAGGAGGTGACGAGCTGGCGTCTTTGCGTGGGTTGGGAGGGAGAACGGGGTGGCGAGGGCTGATGGAGACATTGTGTCGGTAGTGGTGGTGGATTGGGTATTGAGGTCCGAGAGGGAAGTGGTAGAGATTATTGTAGTCGTTTGTCTGAGATTGGGATCTTTAGGAGATGACGTCGATTTACAGCCGCCTCCGCAACAGTGGTGTTGATGCTTGGAAGGAATTGAGGTTGACAGGTGTCGAATTGAGGGCGAGAAGGGTCCAATGGATGGTGGGGAAGGCTTGGGTAGAGCTGGTGGTAGTCTGGTGCAAACGTGTACGTGGGTGTGGTGGTTGTTGAAGCTTGAAAGAGCAGAGGCTCGAGTAGGGGCGACGGAGGTTGAATATAACGCTTTTCCAGAAGTCTTCGACAAGACTTTATGAGTCGTACGGGAGAGGAGGAGGGTGGTCATGATTGGACAACAAAAGAGACACTTTTTACCCTCTTTTTTTCCCGGCCTTTCGAGGACGATCGGTTGGAGGTAAACATCAAAAAAAAGAAGGCAGTTGGGGGGGTGCGTAGGAATTGAAGCTTACCTACAGCTCGCGAGTTAGGCCGAGAACCGTAACGGCGTTGACTCTTTTTTCGAGCGTGGAACTTTGGAACCTTGGGCTTGGGTGCAGTTTAGTTGACTCACGAACATTTTCCCGGCTTCTGCAACGACACCGCTCTGACTCTCTCGAACAATGCACCCCAGGTATGACTCTAGAAGAATCATGAACTTAGTCGTCACTAAATTCAGCACCCTGTGCAGCCCGTGTGTGCTTCGGCAGAGTAAACCATCCCTGCAAACCGGCAACCCCCAGTTGTCTTCCACGGCCCTTGCCGGTGCCCACAACTTTCTGTTGAGGCATTCCATCTCGATTCCATCCTATCAAGTCGATCCTTTGTCGTCTCGGGGGATGCGGGGGACAAACAGAGGCTAACTACATCCTTCCTTTAGCGGGGGGGATTCTTACGGGCACGAGGGTAAGAGAGCCACATTCGGCATCTCGACCATCGAACGAGGCTCACAAAAGCTCAAACTGCATGGCAAGGTTGAACCTTCAACACACACACGATTTCGTACATATTTACGTGGAGGTACATATCGAATAGAGGCGAATAGGGATCTGCGACAAGCTTTTGCAAACGGCGACGGTCGACTGGGCCTTATGAATTCCCCGTAGGGGCAAGCAGAGACGCCGTCATCGTGGGACTGCAGCCAACTGTAACTTTCCATATTCAGCAAACGCCAGGAACGTTTCGAATTTCGGACATCAGCGGTAGGGTTCCTGGTTCACGGCAAATGAGGAGACCTTCAGATGGGGGGTGGTGGTAAAGCTCAATTGGTCGCTTCTCACTGGACAGATGACGATGCTCGCCAAAAACATCAGGACATCAGGACATCGGAGACTACGAACGGATACACATCTGGCAAACCTTGAATTTCAGCACACATTTTCCCGTTTAACCCAATATTGTAAACTGGTACGATATGATACTTGATGGAGGTACTTCTTTGTATGTATCCGGACTCCTATAATTTGGTAGATCATATAGCAATTCATTCATTGAATCCTCATTGACGCTTCGACATAAGAACATGTATTCAATACATCTACAGTATTACTCTGCAATTACTGATAAGTGGACCAAAAAGTAACAGAAAAACGCCAACCCAAACCAAGAAGTACAAAACGCCAAAAATGGAAAGAATATGAAACGACGACGGAACAACGAAGGAACGGACGTGGCTGGCACCCAGAGGTACCAGCCTCTTATAAATATTTACATAAAGTGAGTAGGAAGCCGCCTAAAATCCCTATAGGGCTCGACCAATCATGTCAGCGTGCAACGACCTGCGATATCGGTCTTGCGGACGCTCACTCAAGCCGACGGGCACGGGAGGTGGTGGATAGGCTGGTTCAGGAGGAAAGTTGTAAGGAGATGGCTTGGAAGCAATAGAAAGAGGAAGGCATTCTCGTGAGGTGGGGGAAATCGAAGCTGCCGACGAAGCGGAAGCAGAATCAAAGAAATCTCTCACTGGCGATATTGGCGAGACTGGAGAGACAGGCGACTCTGGTTCATAGTAGGAGGTTCTGGAGAGATGTGCTGGAGGAGGTGGTGCGTTCTTGGGCTCAGGCTGGAAGTCGAGAGAAGCGTGTTTGATACTGTCAGTCCAACGGGCTACTGCCTCTCGATCATAACCACCAAGTACCCGGATGGGTTCATCATCAACTTGTCCGGTCTCTGTCGTAGTCACTGTCATGCCCTTCTTCTTCTCAAGTACTGCTTCCTTCCTGTAAGAACCACCGCGGAATGCGCTCATGTTCAACCTCAGGCCGCTGAATCTTGAACTGGCCCGTCCCGAAGGAGTGACACTGCTTCTCTCGGCCTTCGAGGGAGTGGAGGCCGTTATGCTCTTCTTCTTCCTTAGAGATAGTGACGCTCTAACCTTCGTTGGCTGCTCCGTTGGCTTTTCTGCGACAGTGACTGTAGCCGCTGGCATGGGCATCCTCTCTGCGTCTCTCCAGAACTTCATCGACGCCGGTGTTGACTTGCGGTTCTCAGGATTGATCTTGGCATTGGGCGAACGGGCTGTGCCGGACAGCGTAAAGCTTCTTCTTCTCCTTGCTGCTCGACGTTCGGCACTGTAGTAGCCGGAATCACCGCTCCCCTGCTTTGATAGCCCACTTGGCTTTGCTGAGGTCGTCTGGGCAAGTAGGACGTTGTGATAATCAATTGTTGCAGAGTCGATAGGTACTCGTTTATGCTTCTGCACCTTCTGAATGGCAAAAAGTCTCTCGGACTTTTCAGTATTCGTCGAGGCGTTCGATGAGCTCTTTGGACGCAAAGATAACAGGGCCGATTTCGATCGAGTGTTGGTAACGGGATCCACAAGTCGTTCCAGCAGTGCAGATTTCATGTCTTTCCTCGCCTCTTCGTCGTATCTGGGATCATCAGGGAACCTTTCCTTCCGAGGTGGTGATGGCGGGGGCGATATCTTGATAACCGGCGGCAGCTCCTCATGTGGGGATGGCTGTTTTGGGATGCGATTGGCGATGATTGCTGCATGATAGCGGGACGT
The DNA here is from genome assembly GCA_003788565.2 of Ascobolus immersus RN42. Lineage (NCBI taxonomy): Eukaryota > Fungi > Ascomycota > Pezizomycetes > Pezizales > Ascobolaceae > Ascobolus > Ascobolus immersus. The sequence goes on from ML119695.1 coordinate 16,026, forward strand.
GACCGCTCTCTGATTTAAAGTTTCCCTCCACTGCTGACGCAAGAGCTTGTACTCTTCCGAATTCAACCACTCTTCGTTGTTCTTTTCCTTCTCCGGTCGCGGTGGTCCATGTGCTTCGTCGTCGTAATCAAACAGTCCATCGTCAACGGCGGAAGTCTTGCTCATCATGAACCGCTCATCATTGGCATCTTCGATGAAGGAGAATGGCGTGCTTGAACGGCTCTGATTGATAGTCGAAGTCGAGTTTCTCCGCTTTAGGGTTCCCACGGCAGTGAAGTAGCTGTCCTCTCGGTCCAGCTCTGGTCTTGCTGCATCGTCGGGAGTCATTGGTCTATCGATAGGCTTTGATTGTGAGTGATCTGCCGCATCAATTTGGTTGGCGAGAGCGCTGGAAAGATGGCGACTGGCTGGCCTGTCGAAAGGAATCGGTGTGAGACACATTGGTGTTCTTCCTCCAGTGGTTGTTGATGGAACTGGTGATGCTGCCCCATTGGTGATTCGTAGACTGCCCCGTTTGAAGACACCGAGAACCGTATAGCTGGCGGGAGTCGTTGGTCTGTCATCGGCAAGATCGAGGTGAGCAAGAGACTGTGGTATCGTATCAAAGGTTGTAGGCGGTAAATCTATGTGTTGGGGTCTTGTTGCGGTAGCTGGAGGGGCAGCAAAGAGCTGAGATCGTCGACGAGCTGCACCTCCATAGGAATGTCGTGTTGTTGGAGTAGGCGGGAGAGGAGGGGGTAGTGAGTTGTTGGTGAACGAATGTGTTCGTGAATGAGATCGCGAGTGTACTCGAGAGTGAACACTGGAATGTACACTTCCTATGATGCTTCGAGCAAGACTCCGTGCTCCAAGCTTTGGACTGCTGGGTTCGGTGTGGGCGCTTCGTTTGAATGAAGATGTCGGCTCGTATTCCTCCTCTTCAGGTATCCTGTCCTCCCTGATTGTTGTTCCCCACAGTCCTTCTTCGGCCGCTCCAATTATCGGGCTGACGGTCAAATCTAGTAATGATAACCTCCTCGATAATTCCTCCTGCTGTTCGACGAGGGTACTGGATCGTCGTGATCTGAGTGATGGTGGACGTGGTGCTGATGATGATGGTTGTGGTGGAAAAGGAATTGGAGGCCAAGCCTGAGCCGAACCTCGAGTCCTCGATGATGTGCGCGGGTTCCTTCCCACTCTCAACTTCGCCAACTTCTTCCTCTTTCTTTTAGCAAGCGAGACGCTATCATCAAACCGCTCCAACTGAACCGAAACCGAAGCTCCCATCACGATTGAGTCGTATCGAGAATGCCCGCAATAACTCGAACTGGTCGGTGTCGGAGTGTTGGTGGAATAGGAGGATGAAGACAAAGAAACGAGCGACCTTTGCTTCCTGACTATGATGGGCTGAGAGACAACAAAGGAATCAGACGGAGGAATAGGCGGTGATGAATGCATTATTGTACTAAAACAGGTGCCTCACACCCTGCCACTCCAGCTGCTCCGCGGCCTGCAATCAGGGACAACGTCAGAATCGGACTGCCTGGACAAAAGCCCACTTTTTTTGTCGTGTTTCGGCCTGAAGTCCTCTCCACAGCAACAAAAAACCGGGAACAACCACCGACAAGAATCGAATCGAGACGAAGTACCGCTGCAACGATGGGAATTTGTGCTGCCAAACAACACGTTCACCTTTGCAGTAATCTCCGGCTTATTGCTAAACGCCGCGCTCCACCTCAAAGGTAGAGATACTTTCCGAGAAAGTTGCAACCCTGGATCAAACCTTTGCTGGACGACAACTGGGGTCGGAGACGGAAGGATGCCTGCTGATGTTTGAAGCCGGTTTTCACAGCCAGAAACGACTTTTTGACCGTAACGACGGTACCGATTGCTACCTTAAACAAGGTCGACGATCAAATTGCGGCCAACTGAAGGTATGATGCGGAGAATGCGGCTGATGCGGTGATCTCGACCTGCAATGTGGAACTTGTCTTCAGAGCAGGGAACATCGTCCGTCTTTTAACACCACCTCTTGAGGTTCAGACCTTTGCACTTTTGGCGGACAAGCCGTTACGGTATCCCCTAACATACTTGAATCTCGACAGCTGAGCTGTTGGGACTCTTGATGGAGGCGGCTTTACGCTTTCTGCAACGATACACAAGCACACGGTCAGCGTACTGAAATCCAATATACATGACGGAACCAGCAAAGCAAGTTCTGGTGTGTGTGGCATACTGCAACTTCATCGCGGATGGATAATTCGGAGGTTGTGCTATTCTGAGATGAACTCGTCTTGTCACCGGCAGGAACTCGAGCTTGCATTCAATCTCGCAGCACCTGAAATGAGTGCAATCTACAAGGGTTTTGAAGTGCACTTTGGGAGATCCATATGTACGAGCACCATAGCGGTCCAATGAGCGGAACAACCTGTTCTCCAGACTATCTTCAGTACCTTGGGACATTCAGAAAGTGCCATACACTATCCCACTGGAAATATTGTGAGTAGATCCGTATTATCCTACAGTTGCAATACAAGTAGTAGTAACCCTTGTCTCCGTTAGGGCGCCGGAGAATTTACAGTCAGCCCTCCGTCGCCATGATGTTTCATCGCCCGCTTTAAACTAGCGCCGTCAGGGCGAGACACCGATCTCCTCCACACGTTGAAACGAAAAAAGCAACCATGGACGGATTCGGCACTAAACGATTTCGAACAGACCTCCGAACTCCATCAGAACGGATAATTGTGAAGCTTCCTCGACCTCAAAGCAATCTTTACCGGTATGAATACCCCGCCTTAGCATTCGTCAAGCTTTCCTTCTCATTCCAAAAGTTCCTTGACGGCCCCTCATCAAACCCCCGAGCACGATCGAGCGCCAAAGCAAGGAATGCCGATATGCTCCCTCCCATCTCCGGCTTGCAAGGTCAAGAAAAAACGACACACTCCCGACAGCATCTTCGTCATCATCAGCAATAAAACTCGCCTTTTAAGATATCCGACCAAGTTCAACGAGATGGATACTGCCGTTGCACAAGAGCGGTGATTTTTTTCTCTTCCTTCTGGTGGTGTGGTATCCTGTCACGGCTGCGGACAGTGGGATGCACACAAGGCGCCCCAGAGAACGCAGTGTTCCCACACCATGGTCCAACTCTTTCAAGCGAATCGGGAATCAACTCGTTAGAGCTGAGATGAAGGGATTGTGTGGATATTGCTTCTACCACTTCTATTTATGCATTTGCTGATGCGGTTTGCTGAATGCGATGGCGAACTGGAATCTACCGAGCTGATTGCTCAGCCGAAGTCGCCTTTTGAGGGATCTTGCTTGTATCATCCGAATATTTCATCGCTTGTTAACCAGTAGCAGCTGTTCAATGCCGCCGGTTTGCTACTGTGTACTTAAGTAACCATCTTGTGGCGTTTTCCGGATTCTAAAGCGAGGTATGCGTTTGACTGGGATGAACACGAATTTCTAACTGTCGGGCAGGCACTTATTCGCATACTCGCACTGTCCGCTTAGAGCCTCAACCTTATTTCCTCAAAGGAGCGTGCGGCTATCATTGCACTGCCGGTTGGTTTCCCGACGCCTAGACTTGCACTTCTACTTCGTATCTTTTTCATACTACGGCAGTGGGGGGCCAACTGGGTAGCAAATCACTATCAATTACAGAATTAATGTGCCTTAGTGACTGGGGTATCGTTCTGGAGGTAAGTATACCTCAACTCCTTATATATTTGGCAGCAATGCTAACAGGTTTAGTATACAGGAGGTCGATAGAAGTATTGGGATGTTCTACTATTCAACTGAAGCTATGGAGAGGAGTTGCTCGGACCCAATGGTGAGCTGCACCAGAAGCTGGATCGATTACGAGGCTCTATGGCATATGGGCTGAGAAACATCACAAAGGACCCCGATACACAGTAGCTGAGTTTCTTGTTCCACATACAACGACGTGGGGCCTCTTGATGTCGACAAAGAGAGCAAGGCACACCTCAGGTTCTCTTAAATGCTAACTGAGAACACGTTCGCCGGGCAGAACGTTGGAGCGCAGGACGAATCTTTGTACAAAAGTGGCCCTTGGGCGAAATGTTGAGTCGTCACTTATTGCTTCGCCATGTCCAGTGAGTCTTTGTCCCTTCAGCTCAAGTTCGTAAGTCTTGATGCTCTGAGGACATGTCAGACATCCGAAAGTGACACTGTCATGATGTAACGCATATTTCTCCACTCTGCTCATATCGTCGTCTGGAACGGTAATACCGACAAGGATGACCGTGTGCAGTTATTCACCGCAACAAGAGCCGCTTCCGAATTCCAACCAGTATCTCAGAGAAAAGTATCTGGGAGGTCAAGCAGAACAATAGAAGACAATCACCATGCTGGATACTCGAGTTTGATTGGGGAGATGTGAGAAGATGACACATTAGGGTGAAGATTATGGTGCTTCGCCAAGTACTTATAAGCTTAGAGGGGGTAGGGGGGAAGCTCGAAGCTTGTACAGTAAGTAAGCAATAAGAAGTATGACAATGAATGAATATTTTACGATGAAAAAGTATTTATGCTCCGAAGGATGGATAAGTAGTATAACTGAACAGTACCGTAGCCATTATGGACCCGAGAGCCTTTGCTGATTTGCTAGTATGGGCCAAAGGCTTATTGTGCATGAGTTTCAATTGGTAACATGCCTGCCAGTAGACTCGAGGAGGGATTCGACACAAGCGGTGATTGGCAAGTGGAGCGGGTCTTGCAAAGGACTATAACCTTCTCACATTAAATAAGTAAATAAGAAGTACTTAGACATGTATTGCTGTAAAAGCAAGAGAGATGAACACCCGTTGTCACGAGAAAAAAATAAAAAGCACAACGGCACAGATCGAACCTACGCAATTGCAAGTGTTTTCCAAAGATTCGTTAATGGGCCTAGTGCTCAAGACATGGTCCTCTCTGGTAAAAGGCAAGAGAGGAATCCGTTTGGCTATCTTGAAGCAGCCCATAATAGGTGTCACAAAGGTTTAGTTATAGTCTAATCAATTGCCAGATCCTGCCATTTAGTTATGGCGATTTGGCAAAAGACAAAACACAACAGCACGGTTCGAACCTACGCAGTCGCAGGAGTATTCCAAACATTTGATAATGGGCCGTTATGCTCAAGACATGGTCCTCTCTGGTAAAAGGCAAGAGAGGAATCCGTTTGGCTATCTTGAAGCGGCCCATACCAGTCCTGAACACAAAAAATAATTAATGCAGCAAAAAGCCTTTGCTTATAACCCCCATATGGGGCAGCCATGCATCTCCAGCATGCATATGATCATTCAATGTATAAAATAACGAACTCGCATCTTGTTATGAGTATGGCAAAAAAGAGCCGAACTGGAAGTAGTTCTCGGGGGAGCCGAGCGAGTACGCTACACGGGCCGCCTTCTATGATCCAAATACCAAGTTGTGCATCACGGATCGGGTAGCCTCGCGTATTGATCTTTTGGGGTTGATTTCGAATAGACCACATGGCCACAGGAAGATGCAAACATAACACTTGTTCTGAGCAAGGCAAAATTGTAGAATGGTCAAACTGGGAGCAGGTAAGGAGTACTCTGAGACGGTGTGCCTTTTCGAGGCACGTCTCCTATGATTCGAACCTGACTGATTCAAGTTCACAGCTCGGTTCGTCTTGCTACGATTCTCGAATTCTGTTGAACGATTTTATTATTATTATTATTATCTGTCGATGCATTTGACTTATAGGGTATCAATTCTGAGCAACAGGAAGGCAAAATAATGGTCCTGATCTTATTTACCTGGACTTGAATCCGAATAAGATGTAAAGTAAAGCATTCTTACGGTGGATGGCGCATGTGGCGTCTATCGACCTGCAAAGGAGAAACAAAAGAAAGAAAGTCTTCCTGCTTCCAAGCGGAATCGAACCGCTGATCTCATCATCTCTCGGTATTCCGTGCTTGTAAAGACGGCTTGCCGTACGAGTGATGCGCTTTACCACTGAGCCATGGAAGCGGTTGATGAAGCTGATTGCCGAGCAACTTTACGGAGCCAGTGAGACAGATGCCCGCCTATACGATGAGCGTAGTATGCCCGAGACGCTTAGTTCAGTTCCGAAAGCAGTAGATGATTCGATCCGAGTCGCCCAATCTCCATATCTTCGATATATCGATAGCGAATTCTTTGAGTTGGCTCTTCGAGCATATGGCCCAAGATTTCCAGAATGGCAATGCAAGACTTACAAACTCGTAGCAATAGCAGTGTCAAAAATATTAGGTAATAGAACATATACTCGCAGTCAAAAAGTAGATATATATTAAGTTAAAAGCTAGCATTAAAAGGATCGACGTCCATACAGAGGTCGGATCAGCAAAACAGCATAAGAAAATAAGAGATAAAAAGCGCAAAACGACAGAACAAAGCAAAGTAGAACAGACAAGGTAGTAAACAACGCGATTAGATACAGCGACAACCCCATCGAAAATAGAGCAGCAGAAAGAAAAATGCTAGAGCAAGGGGGATCTGACGTGGTTGATCATTACAGCAGGCTACTATGCATCCAGACCCAAACTTCCTTCATTTCCTCGCGCAAGTCAATTCACTTTAGTCGGCCCCTAAAGTCAAAATATGACAGCATAGATGCAGTATATGCCCTCGGCCATCAAGCACTGGCATGCGGGTATAACACCAAGGGTGTAGTTCGCCAACATCCACGAGCTCTCACTCTGGGAAGATCAATTGAGTCTACCCAAGTAAGGCCCGGCGTGCTTGCGGTGGAATGGATCTTCCCAAGAGAGGAGAAGAAGAGCCTTCCAGAATACTGCGACGGGCGAGGTTGAGGTATTCAAGAGAGCGCTTCTTGTTGTTGCTCTCCTCGATGATGGGCTTGACCACGACAACCATGACAACGATAACAATAATGACGATGAGAATGACTGGAAGTAACTGTTAGCAAAATTGAAGACAATGAACTGAAAATTCATCACTTACCAACAATGAGCAAGCACCACCACTTCTTCCTTCTTGCCGACTTGGCTTTTACGATTCCCTGGTCGAGCTCAACAACACCCTGGTTGACGTCCTCTTGGGCCTGGTAAGTCTTCTGCTCAATCTGCTGAACAGCCACGTCTTGCTCCTGGACCAATGTGTTCATGTCTTGGAACAAGTTGAGCAACACCTCCATCTGCTGGGAGATCTTGTCAATCTGCTCCTGGCGATCCTTGGCATTGCTCAGGGCACTCTGAGCCTGGCCGCGTCTGGTGCTCATCGCCTGTTCCGCTTGTTAGGATTATGATCATGATATGGAAAATGTCACACTTACAGCCGACTGGAACGCTTGGACAGATCCACCCTCGGCCATCGCATCCTTCTCTGCCGATGACATTGTATCTCCATAGGCAACCTCAATCTGCCCTCTAATGCGTTCCGTTATACGCTTCTGTACTTCGTGCTCGCCTCTCCTGTGGTCCTGGGTGAGCTTCATGAACCTGATTCCCTCATTTTCAATGATCTTGAATGTGCCCTGATCATGTTGGTATTTCGTCTTCAATATTCTGATATGCTCGACGAGGGCCTTGTTGGAAGCCACGATTTGTGCCATTTTCGCATCAATCTGATGACCTTGGGCAGCTGCCCTGTTACTGTCGGTCTCGTCTATTTGCGCTTTTCGGTCCCTCAGGATCTGATCCATTTCCCTCTTAGCCGCATCGATGCGCTCGGACAGATCGGACAGCTCCTGTGATGTAGGATCATTGTTGGCATCGTGTCGGAGGTGGTTCATTTCATAACTTTGAGGTTGTTGTTGCACTGGGTTGCTGCCGTATTGGTGCTGGGGTTGTTGCTGTTGATAGCCGCCATATGGGTTGGCATTTGCATTCGCATACGGATTGCTGTTTCCATAAGAATCGTTTTGTTGCTGCCCTCTTAACTTGATAGAACCGGATCAGTACAAACTCCCACGGAATGGTGAGCGCTCAAGGAAGCGCCCGGAGCTTAGATTATGGTCGGTTGACCATAAGTAGGGACCACTTACGTATAGCCCCCGTTATTCCCATAGTTGCCTCCGTTGTATGACTGTATCCAGTCAGCGATCAGATCATTCTTGGGCTTCAGGTGGGCTACTTACCGACATCGCGACGAGGTTTTCTGTTTCGCTCAAGTAGGCCTAATTGTTCCAGACAAGGCTTGTTGTAGAATTCAAGGGTTGAGTGTGTTCGGGTTGTGTCGTCCGTTTGACGAAGTGTGATGCGCTGAAAGGTGCGATGAAATTTGGTGTCGCAAAGACCGTGGGAGAAATAAAGAAGATGAAAGCTTCGGGTTAAAGAGTGTTCGAAATGAAAGGTGATAGAAAGGTAGATATCGAATTATCAAGAAGCAGAGAGATGTGGTGGTGAAGTGTAAAGGTTCCCGGGAAGGAGAAGAAAAAAGGCGAGGGTGAGTTTGACGAGAAGAAGACTTGGTTTAATAAGGGGACGGCTTCATTTTAGAGAAGGGAGCGCCAAGCAATAAGGCGACTGGAGAGAGCGGCAGCGCCGCAACGCCCGCCCTTCATGGGATCTTTGGTGCATGAATTAGCTTCCCAAGCCAGTCTTCAACGGCCGAATGAAACTTTCTCCGGGGCTCTTTAGAGAGTTTGAAACAGCTGTTGAAAAAGTTACCACTAGGAGAACTGCGATGTACATACAAGTAGCATTGACCTGTGGGAGAGGGTCACGAAGCGGTGGAATCCATAATCGTGGCTATCCAGTCCACATCACGAGGCTGAGTCAATACACTGCAGGAAGCAGGAAGCGCCACATTCCAGTCATGTCTGTGTACGTGTGCACTTACGAAATGTGTATCTCCAGGTAGCCATCCGTACGAGAAATCTTTGTATTGGTGCAAGAGCGGAGTATTTAAAGATCACTTGCCTGGGAATGTGTAAATCACCGATTCTGCTAATGCCAAGCATATTCCTGTGACATGCACCTCAGATGCGAAACCTGCATCGCGAGATGTTCCTAACTCCGCCAAGGCCAGGAATCTGTCGCTTGTCTCGCTTCACTCAGGAACCAAACGCGCTAGTGGATTCGGGAATCAGAACCTTAATTGGGTTTTTAATGTAGGCTCCCAGAAGATTTTGATATAAAGAGGTTTATTATATGCTTGATGCTGTATAAAGTTAAAGTTGGGACACTATTGTTAATCGTTGACCGCCGTATGGACCCAAATCGGTGCCTGCTGGCTCCAATCCCTGTGGCAGACAAGACTCACTAAAACCCCCACAATATGTTCACCTCGTAAAGATCGTTTAGCTTGAGAGCAATGAATCATTTCCATTGGTGAATGCGGAGGCTTGGGTGTGCTAGCACCATCATGTGTCAACAAGAAAAGCATGTTCACCTGGTCCATCGAGAATTCTGACTCTGAGTTGCGTCCTGATTTACTGAATTGAGAGGCATGACATAACCAGTGCCAGACCGTCGGCGAGGATATGATAAAAGGCTAAACCCTAATTGGCCATTCTTTACAAACCGAACATTTTTTCTTCTCGCTAGTTTTCAGCTTTTCCCCCACTCATAACCGTCAAAGCTCTACCGATCGCGCGCTCTTAAGCTGCTCGATTTCCCTTCTCGAGCTTCACTCCCTATCGCCTCGAGTATCCTTTCGACCTTCACCATCACAGAAAGACTACGAAACTCCAGCCATGGCTATCTCTTCTCCCGCAGCAAATGCTCTCATCTATTGCACATATAGTGTTTTCCTGTAAGTAAAGATCCCAACTTGCCCTGTCTTTCTGCCGGGCTCATGCGGTGCCGTACCTGCATTACACTATTTCCCCACCTTCATTATCCGTTCGGGCATTAACCTTATTTTTTGACGTTTCCAGAGTAATGGGATGTGGCCTCGCGTGGCGCTATCGACACCAATCGAAACTCGATTTCCTCGCAGCACCAAGAACTCAGAAAGGTTGGACCAAACATGCTTACTGTCGACTTGAGCTCCATCCTGTAATGATGGTGTCTCTAGCTTCAGGCCGGGATCAGGATCCTCTCGATTCCATCTCCTCACACCCCTCGGTTGGATCCATGCTAACCACTTTGTAGCTATACCTGTCGCTTTGAATTTCCTCGCGTCTGGTGAGTCCTCACTTCTGGCGAGGATAGAGAAGGCGGCAACAATGAAGGTTTCTCGAACCCGTCTACACCTAGATGGATGAAGGTATAGGCTATCGTTCCATGGAGTTGTTATTGGAATTGGATCACATGAGCAAGCGTCTTGAGGTTCGTATATCGTCCGAGTTTGTGCCAAAGTATCCTTGCAATACTTGGTATATTGCTGGACATTACAGTCGTCTTGGAAGGTGATCGCCAGGTGTTGCATTGATACTTTGCGGCTACACTGCGGGTGCTTGAATGTTGAGCCTTTCCTGTGGGATGCAACCGCTCACGGGCTATTATGTGTTTTGTTCAATCTCTGGTTGGATGAATGACGTGAAAGCCATCGAGTGGACATCCCCAGGATACAGTGCTGCATTCTCGCTGAGATTATTACCGTTAGAACTCGAACAAGTTAAGACTTGCGTGAGAAACGTGTTGCCGCCTAACCCCCTTGCTTTCCATTTCAGATGAACTGCATTCATATGCATGCTGTTCATCTGCAATGGAGAGTGACCTACAGCATATACTAATCTGTACTCTTTAGCTATGGGATCCGCTATTCTTTTCACCTACCCGGAAATTTCGACAATCGCCGGACTCCAAGGACTTTTCGTCTATGCTCTTTGCTCGGCCATCCCCATCATGGCGTTCGCCTATCTCACGCCTATCATCCGAAGAAAGTGCCCAGAAGGCTTCGTGTTGACTGAATGGGTTCGTCATCGTTATGGCCCGATTGCTGGACTTTGGCTTAGTTTTCTGACGTCCGTATTCTTGTACTTCGACATAACACGCTTGCTAACTGGACTTAGATGCGCTACCATGTTCTTGTACATGATTGCTGAGCTTGGATCGGTTAAATCAGTGGTAGAGCTCTTGACTGGACTCAACGGCACCGTTGTGGTCATTGTTCAGGTCATTGTTACGACAATCTATACGAGTAAGTACTCTACTTTGTCCAGTCTTCCCGATTGGTTCTGACATTTGCGTAGGTCTGGGGGGCTTCAAAGTTTCATTTGTCACGGACAACATCCAGGGTACTATGATTTGTGGACTTGTCATCATCTGTGCCTGTGCAGTTGGAACCTCTGTCAAGCTCGACAAGTCGCTCATCCCAGAAAGTGAACTGCTTAAGCCTACCCTTCTCGGCTGGCAGCTGATTTGGATTTTGTTCATTGGTATTGTCTGCAGCGATATGTTCCTTTCTGGGTTTTGGATGAGAGCCTTCGCAGCAAAAACGGATCGCGATCTGAAGCTGGGTGTTTCTATGGCAGCCGTCGCTATCTTCATCGTTCTCAGTCTCGTCGGCTCGACTGGTCTTCTCGCAGTCTGGTCGGGGGCCGTAACAAGAGAAAATGGCTACATAAGCTTCTTTGCTCTTCTTATGACCCTTCCGGACTGGGTCGTGGGACTTGTCATCGTCATGGTCGTTGCTCTGAGCACAGCTGTTTACGATTCTCTCCAATCTGCCATGGTTTCGACTGCATCCAACGATCTTTTCCGCAACAAAATCAACCTTCTCTGGATCCGCGGTCTTGTTGTCCTTCTATCGGTCCCGATTGTCATTCTCGCCCTTCGAGTTCAATCCATTATCACCATCTACCTCATTTCCAACATTCTTGCCACAACCACCATGCCATCCCTCCTTCTTGGGCTTAGCAGCAGATTTTACTTCCTCCGTCAATTTGATGTCATTTTTGCAAGCTTTGGAGGGTTGTTCGCGGTCTTCTTTTTCGGCCTCGTTTACTACGATGGGGATGCCAATGCTGCCATCTCTCTCCTGCTCTTGAAGCAGGGTTTGTATGGCGAGAACTGGAGTGCTTTCGGCACTTTTGTCGCCAGTTTCCTTGGTGGATTGATTGCCCTTGCACTCGCTGTTGGAGGGCGCCTGTCGGTCCAATGGGTCATGTGCAAGCGTGCTGGTACCAAGTTTGATGGTCTGGATCGCCCTGTCGTTCACGACTCTGATCGCTACGAGGTCGATGCTGCTTCTGCTACTGGCGAGCCAGATCAGGAGAACTTGAAGTAAGTCTCGCATCGTCTGGACTCGGTGCTTGCTTGGAAGAAGCACCAATTTGGTTATTCAACATGATTGTAGGCGGGGGTATGGGATTATGAGAGGATAGGAAGTGTTGACGGTTTTATGGGATTCTTTGGATTGAGTTTTTCAATGGATTGGTGACGTCGGAAAGGATTGTTATGGTTTGGGATTGTTTGGGATGTTTGTATTGGTTTTTTGTTGCTTGGATCGTTTGCGTTATACCTTCTTCGCCTTTGAGGTGCTTCTTTCACATGGTGGATTAATTTGATGATTTTTTCTCTTCTTTTACTCAGGTGCCATTGATTTTGTAATTTCATGAGACAAGCACTTGCATGCACCAAGCACGATGAAGGAACACGATAGCGAGGATTCCATCAAAAAATTTACTTATGCACGATATATCGAGAATTATGTTATCAACGACTCGGAAACAGCCCAATGTAGATTTACATAATGTGTTTACGCCGATGCAGCAGAAGTTACAGCAAATCTCGCCTCATCCAATAGGGTTCTCGCTTCCATACTCTGGCCAACCCAGTCTACATCCACTAGTCTCGGGACCTTCTTCTTGCTGCTGATCGCGTTTCTAATCTTCTCAACGCGGCTTCTGTCAGGCCCAACGACGACCTGTGTTACATCCTCATCTCCGATCTTGTCTGCAACAACACCATCACCAAAGCGGATCAGAAGCTCTGCAATCTCGAGTTTCCACAAGTTCGAGAGCCTATCAGCCTCGTCTACATCCGTCGATTCAGGAAGGTCATTTTTAGCAGCAAGACGAGCATAGTCAAGATGGACACAAGAGTCGGCAAAGATCCATCCTGGGAGCTCATCAAAGACAGTTTCGTATTCCTCGAGCAACTCATCCTTGACCTGGTCCGAGTCCCTCGTGTCGACATCATCATCGTCAATGGACTCCAGAAGCTTGAGTAAATCATCGGGGCCGACATCTCGAGTGTAACTATCGCCATAACAGTCAACCGTATTGGCAACACGCTGGGCTGTTTCTTCGGTAGCGTAGAATAAGTCTGGGGGCTCGAGAGGGAGGATGTAGCCACCTGGGTTTCCGCGGGCTTGTTCGGCTTCGTGGTGAGCTAGACAGGCGAAGATCCAGGAGGGCCGGATGATGTCGAAAGTGCCTTTGCGTTTTAGGGCGGCGACTTTGACGACGTCTGGAAACATGTTAGCACAGTTCAGTCTACGTATTCGTCTGTGGGTGAGTCACTTCTGTCGCCAATGATGCGGATGCCTTCTGCTGCGCTCTCGTTTTTGTAGGTACGGCCACCGTTGGATTTGATGAGCTGCTCAATCTCTGATATCGACTTCTTGGGTGATGTTGATTCCGTTAGCACATCTGTCGTTTATTAGCAAAGCTCCGTCAACAATAGAAGGAAGAGAGCATACAGAAAGACTGGCCCTCAAATAAGTTTGTCTTTGGCCCAGCATAAGGCTCAGTGACCTTCTCATCCTGGCCCAGGATGATCACCTCCTTCTTCCTCCGCTTTGCAGTCTGCCTCTTTTTATGTTCGACATCCATTTTCTTGGTCATATCCATATCAATCTCAGCCTTCAATTCAACAAAGCCATTGATTGACAAGGCAGAGGACCAATCTTTGTCCTTCTTGAATTCTTTGAAACGGGGGAAACGGAGAGTCTTGCCCATCCTGAACTGGTCGGTGGATGTGACCTGAGCGGCTTTGACCGAGACGACGAAGGAGTCTCGAGGTTTGATCCACACATCTGGCTTCTCGAAAAGCCTCCTGCCAGAGCCAGCCAACTCGATTGTCCCTTTTGGAGGATTCTCGCCCCATTTGATCCATTTATCCTCGGTGATGTGTTGGATGTGCTTGTAGTCAGACGCATTGAAACCACCACCGACCTTGAAGAAGGACCAAAACCTATTATTCGTCAGTATACTTCTTGCTGAAACCCAGTTCAATAAGCCTTACTTTGGCTCTCCATCCGAGCAGAACTCGCCATCGACTCGTAATCCGCAAAGGTAACTCGCCAAGATACCCCCTCGTCTACCAGAACCATAGTAGCCGCCAATAACCAAGCAGTCCAACTCTTCGCCAAACTCGGTCATATATTCAGGCTTGACTTTGATCCAGTCATCGTTGCGGTCGTTCAGCTTATACATACTACGTGGATTCTTGATAACCAGGCCTTCTGAGCCTTCTGCAACGATCTGACGGAGTTGGGTCTCGATTTCTTCAACAGTAGTGGCCTCAGTGATGTCATGGATTTCTAGACGGCGGTCTACGTTGATAACACTGGCCTTGAGGGCTTCTCTTCTGTCTTCTAGTGAAGCTTTGGTTAAGCATTTGCCGTTCAGGTAAAGGATGTCGAAGACCTTGACTGGGAAACGTTAGAAGCAATTCACATCTTTCCGAGAACACTTACACAGCGGCCGGTTGCATTCTTGGTCTTCCGGGTTCCTTGCTTGCTCTATGGCTGCACCTTTGAGTGTTCCAAAGCCGACAATAGTATCCAGCTTTGGATCCCAAGTGATCATTTCTCCGTCCAAGATGATACTCTTGACCTTCGGATTAAAAGCCTTCTTCAAGAACTGCGCCAGAGATCCAGACTCAAAGTCACCGCCATAGAGGTAGGTGTAATCTTTGGCTTTTCTTGACCAGAATTTGAATTGGCCATTGTGCATGTGAAGCTGCATACGCTCTCCATCCAGCTTCTCTTCGATCCAAAAGACGTCATTCTCGTTTTCCAGCCCCATGGATTTGACGACAGTTTCGAGAGATCTCTTTTGGAACTGAGCGAGCTGTGGCTGGAAACAAGACATGAGGTTGATATCGAGGTCCTCACCACCCAGGCGGAAAGCCGGATCCCATAACTCCCAGCACACTCGTTTCAACTGGGAGGAAACGTTGAAGAGGTGCTCCGCATCTGGATGCCAGGCATCGAAAAATGTTTTCTCTGTAGCGCCAACCTTCATCTCTGGAATCATTAGCATGTACTTTTCGACCATTATACCATATACTCACGCTTTAGAATAATTCTTACAAGCCACATAAGTTCCTCAGGGTTCATGTTGTTGTAGAATTCCGTAAGAATGGGCAGCTGTACATCCTCTTTTGTCGCGCCAGCTAGCTTATCCAGCAGTTCATTTACTTGCTCAATGGTCATATCTCCCGGCTTTGTCCTCATAGGCCGTTTCTTGATGATTTCTACCACATGTCAGCAAACTGCGTACTGCCCATTTTTACACTCCAGAGACTGACCATAGCATCTACCGGCGAAATCACCCGTGCTTCTCTGGCCTGGTAATTTCCAGTTGATCATTGCATTTCCGTCGTCGGAATTCTTGTCGATCTTCATAACCTTGACGAGAATCTTTCCAATATTCTTTTCTTTGAGTCCGTACCTAGCAACAGTCAGCTGTCATACCCTGCATCTTACAGTAACTCGATTCCATACACTGTCCGATCTCGGTCTTTCTATTGCTCAAATGTCAGCAATCGGTCATCGCTTTCACAAGAGCATTTACGTACATCAGGCATAACTAAACCACACGGTCAGCCACACTCAGATCCATCACACAGCACAGTACAACATACTCAGGCGAAAGGCAGGGTAGATATCCGGTCCAACTTGAGCCCTCCACTTTGCAATGAACTGATCGATAATCTGTCTCCGAACTTCGTGCGGCTTGAGCATTTTCGTCCCTCTCCCTCCAATCCCAACCTTCTTCTGTTTGTTTGCGAGCAACGGTTCGAAGACTTCCTGGTACAGCGCACTGAATGGAGGTGTAGGCTTGGTGTTCTTTGGGCGATCGGGGTACTTCTCGTCCAGCTCGGCTTCGGATAGAACATTTGAAAAGTAGCCCGTCGTCTGAGGGTCGGCGGCGACCGGCGCATCGTCCATATCGATATCGGCCATGATGATGGCGTTCGTGATGTTGTTGTCGTGGAGGGAACGTCGGAGGATGGTGTTGAGTACGAGACGAGCTAGACGAATTAGGCGACAAGGCTGAAGGCCCTGCCAAGGATGACGTCCGTGCTGTTAAGAAGCAATTGAAGATGCCACTGACACGGCCAGCCGCACTTCGTAGGAGTTCCTATAATCCCGAGAACACTATCATCTTAATGCTTTGTACAGATCTCAAACATTTTAACTCATTCTCGATTGTTTGACCATGCAGAAATAAATCGGTTCCAAATATTTCCATTTAAAGCAATGACGTCACGTGGATGCAGTTAGACTAACCTCACAGAACTTTGCGCCCCGCCATTCACATCATCTCAAAACCATCACCCAACGCTCCACGTCTCCCACTTACGCCGCTTTCGCACGCATATATCCATTCTCAGCATGCCTCGCCTCGATGAGGTTGTCGTCGTCGACACACCAGACCAAGTCAAGCCCTTCGATGCCAGCAAGCTCCCCCAACCCACCCGAACCGAAGAAGAGAAAGAACGGGCATTCCAAGAGCGCCTGAAGGAAATCTCGGCCCGCATGGAGGAGGAGGAGGAGAAACCGACGCCGGTCGACATTAACACCCTTGCGGCCATGTCCGCCTCGCTACTCGAAGCAGCTAGGAAGCCACAACACCAACAACAGGAGCAGTCGTCTCAGGATGGTCCGAGGAAGCAGAAGACGCTGGAGGAGTTGCTGCCGTCGATATTGGATGCGATTGCCGGGCTGTGCTGTCATCGGGCTACTGGACACACAGCTGCTGCTACGATTGGAATCGATGAGAAGGAGAGAATTGTGGAGATCGTGGTCGCTGATAACGATACCAGGGAGCCTGTTCAGCCTCGACCAGGGGCAGGGGTACCCGAGGCGATAATATTGGAGAAGATTGGCAAGGTGGATCCCGACAAGACGGTCAAATTCTTGGACAAGGCATGGACGATCTTGAGGAGGATAGCAAATCGGAATGCGCGGTTGTTATTGGAGAGATACGAGGAGGCCGAGAAGCGGAGGAAAGAGGATGACTCGGAAGATGACGGATTGGAGAAGGAAAAGGCGGCTATTGTCTCTCTAAAGAAGGAGACCGAGACCGAAAAGGCAGCAGGCACCACAGCGGACGCAGAAAAGGAGGATTCGGGCATCTTTGGCCTTGGAATAGAGCTGGCAGAGCTTGCAAGCAGGCATCTTCACGACATCCTCCGCTTCAAGATCAACCGACGACACGACCGCTTTTTTGAGTTTGTACGAGGATTCCGAGAAAATGTGCTGCCTGGGATGGACGAGGAGGAGAAGGAAGACTTTGGGGATTTCTTTAATCATATCCTCACAGATATGTCGGCGCTGAACGGTCAAATCAACTACGAAACGGAGAAAGTAAACTGGTCAAAAGTGAATGCTGTTCTCCTCCAGCTGCACACTGCATACGACGATGAAAGTGATTTGGCTGCTCTTCTGGACGAACCGGGTCTTATCGAGAAGTGGGCGGAAGCAGCAGCACCAGAAGGCAAGAAGCCATTCAAGATTCGTTTTTTCATCAACGAGCTCATTGTCTTCCCCCGATACTCCGATATTTTGTTCCGTGCGGCTATACACCCAAAGACTCGACACCTCTTTGCATATAAGCTGAAAGCCAGACGCCTGAAGCCAGATACTCGGAGTACATTCCTTCCCACATCACAGACAGGGTGGAAGAAGCGTCTTGATGATCTCGGCCACGAACAAGGCATAGACTTGGAGTTGGATGAGCAGATGTCATTGAAACTATGGATGGATTACGCATCGTACGAGGGAGCACACAGTATACCAGTTCACAATGAATGCCGAATTCTCGCCGAGCATGTCGACGCTGAGAATCGAAAATCAACAATCAAGCCGTTCCCGTACATTGGTACTTCAGCAACGGCATGCTCGTTCTGCAGATTGGTATTCAAGGCCTACACTGATATTGAAAAGAACAAGAGCTTCTCCTTCAGGGAGGGTCCAACCAAGCTGGAGTTCCCATGGGCCATGCCGTTGATTTGGTCACATCCAAAGGATAAGGGTGATCAGGAGGAAATGGAGGAGATTGTAAAGCGAGAATTGGCAGGTAGATTCGTGCAGAGGCTGTTGGTTTCTGGCAAGGCCAAGCGCAAGAAGGTCCAGCAGGAGCTGGAAGAGCCGGCTGACCCGAATGAGGGCTATGAGGTTTAGAGGTTGAGTCTGCTAGGATATTTCTTTTGTTTGCATGCCAGGTAATGATGGAGTATGAAGGCGTTATATGGGGTATTATGTTCATATTTTGGCGCTGGGAAAAGTTCTTAATAGACCTGATTTTTCTTGATGCTAACATGGCTCTCATTATCATACCTTCCGAGAAATGACTGAACTATTCAGGCACTGGCCGTTGGCAAATCTATCGATCATATCCTGATATTTCCAAGCCGAATATTGGTTGTTTAAGCTCAAACTACAGGTACTATCTTCCTCCATAACCATCCGTATTTCCTTACATACCATGCAATACAAAGTCCTCCTCTAAATATCCCTCACGTCCCAGCTTCGAAAATCTGTTTCAAAACTCCGCCCTTGACTCATTCGGTGATCAGGACGGCGACATCCGCCTGGTGGTTTGGTCCTCCTCAACAACGCTTTACCCCGTCGGGACGACACGCCATATCGAGTCCATCTCTCCTGATTCGGATTTATCCAACACATTCCACGATCAGGGGGATTCACCCGCTCAACTTCCTCTCCACCCGCTCCCACAATATCCTTAAGTCCCGATTCTCAGCATCGCCAAAGCCCAACCCTCTAGCAAACCCCTCCCTCTCATAAACCCTCAGCACCATCTCCGCCACAACCCTAGCCTCCTCATACCTCCTCAGATAATACTTTTCCTCCGCATAAGCCTTCGCCCTAACCGGTCCTCCTAGCTTCTCGATCCACTCCTTTGCCTGCGCCAGCTCTCCCTGCTCCTTCACCTGCCACGCCTCCTTCAGGTCCGCCGGCGCATCTTCCTCCAGTTCCGGCCGCACCTCCCAGCGCGCAGGGAGCGCATGTGCGTGTCTCTTAGTGTACAGGTCCAGCTCGCAGGGAGGCGCGCCCCACTGCTTGACTTGTTCGCGGAAGAGGGGTTCCGAAAATGCCAGTTTGGCGGAGCGACTGAGCGGCTTGTCGAGGCATTCCGCGTCCGATTCCGAGTCGGAGTCGGTGAAGTTTGCGAATTCGGCGAGGAGGTCGGCGTCGTCGGACATTGTTTTTTATGCTCGTGGCTTGTGTTGGTTGTGGTTGGCTGGGTTGCTGAAGTGAAAGTGGAGAATGGATGATGGACAGATGCAGGACCTTGCAGGCAGGATTGAGTGGGAGGAAAAGGCTTATCGATAAGGGCTTGGCACTGGAGTGATACACCAGGGTCTTGTGGTGATGTTTCCTCGGAAGCGCGGGAACGATATCACGGTGGGTCTTGTTTGGATTGTGGATTCTAACACCCTGGGATAGATTGCTACTGCTCTGACCAGCTTGCCTGTGTACTGGATTGCTCTTACGCTGCTTTGAGCACATGACATTCTCAATCAAATAGATTAACCACAGCACAATTTCCTCTTCAAGCCAAACTCCTCCACCGGCCAGTCTCAACTCCATCACCATCATCCAACCACCCACCCCCAGCCCTAGGCTCAACCTTCCCTCTCACCCAACAAGACGAAAACGCGAGCGAGTCCCGCCCAGTTCAAAATGTCCCTCTTCTAAATGACTAGGGCCCCAGTCGCAAACTGTAGGTCCAAGCGTTTTTTTTTGAGTGCTTTTAACGGGCTAGCCAGAGTCGTGGGTGATTGTTTTGCGTGGTTGAGTGGGGAGGGAAGGGAAGGAGGGAGGGATGAGACATGAGTTACAATGATTGATGGGAATGTGCAGCTTTTGTGGTGGGTGTGGGGTTTTTCTTTGTTCTCTTTGTTTGGGTGCGGGCAGGATCGATTGAGAGCCGCTCGGGTAGAAGCCTTGAGGTTGATTTGTTTGGATCGATTAATGGATGGAGCGGGTGAAATACTTTGGATTGGTGATAAAGATATCGCGACTTGCAAGCTGTGTGTCTGCTTATTGGTCCAGCACGGGTGGTGCTACATCTGAATTGGAGTTTTCGCCCGTCGACGCCTACACTCACTGGCAGTTGACAGTACTAAGTATGTATGTAGGATCCATACACTTGCTCCATACCTTACTCTCCTCCCAACTTCCACTTGTGTCTCCTCAATCCAGCACCTCGACACTTCAAGCGGGGTTGTATCTCCCAACAATCCAGACGTTTCAGTTCCACGATCTCCATTCCTGCCTGCAACCTGACACCATCTCATGGATCCATTGATCTCAAGTGTTGCAGACCTGCAGCGCATTGACTCTCTGCTCTCCGCTCTGCAAGGCGTGCATGGCATAAAAAGTGCGGGGAAGCACAGTCCAATCCATCCATGTCAACCAAATAAACACCACACCACACCACCCCGCCAAAAACACAGTTCTACTAAACCGTAGATAGTAGACGTTAAGTCTTTGCTATGTAGCTAAGGCATTGGACGCGGGGTTCGAATGGCTCGAGGTCATCCTTTGGGATCATGTGCAAGTGAAGAGTGAGGAGAGGAGGTTCAGTGCAAATAGTCGATGCGGTATGTAGTTATGCGTTGGCGGTTATCTCCATGTCTCAAAGGAGAAGAAGCAAAGAAACGAATCCTATTGAGCGTTCGAAATTTTGAGCGGGAAGGTGCAGTTTATCCATTTTAAAAATGGAGAGGTGTGGATGCTCAGCGCGAGCCTGAAAGTCGTGGTGTGGTTGGCATCGTTGCAAATGGCGAGGTCGCAGAAGTCGGATCTATGTGTCTTCCCGAGCAAGGCAAGATCTCCTTCAAAAAGTGAACGTGAAAGCCAGATCCAAGGTGCGACGGACAGACAATCCGAGAGTATGCGGAGTTCTACGAAAAGCCGAAGCCTCGAAGTCAGAGGAAACCGAAGATTCGGAGCCTTCAATATCCGCTCTCCAGAGCAGCATTGAAGTGAGCCAGACCGCAAAGGTCCTCAATTCTGCTCGACTTTTGGCACCATGACTTCACTTCCCAAATCCAAGTCGGTTCCGTCGGTCTGGGGTGCATCCAAAACCTTATGTATCGGCTTGTCAAACTTCCCAAACCATCATCCAAGCTTGCACACATGTTTCACGAGCATCTGCGCGCCTGGGCGGCTGTTTGAGCCGAGCTTCTGAATAGGGAAGGAAGCTAGAAAGTTGCCTGAGAAGGAAGTAAGCCGGAGTGCTCGTGATAACGACTGATTTTTTTGCTGGCGGTCCTACCGTTGATCGAGGATGACAGTAGGGATCTCGAGGTTGCTCACTGCATGCTGAGAGCGTAAACGACCCCAGATACAGATACTATCACCTTACAGTTCATACTTTTCATATATCACCCATAGTACTTAGTTTAACTGGTAGTTAGACATGTGTATCATAGCCTCTGTGGCCACATATGCACAATAAACTTGATTAGAAGAAGAAGAAGAAGAGCGTAAACGAGGAAGAATCGGGGTGAGGGTGGCCGTAGGCCCGTCGTTGGGTGTCCATCCCAAGCCGCCATGACGTCGGCACTCGTTTCGACAGTCTTGATCTCACGACAGCAAACATGAAGTCGTCTTGCTCGACATTTGCAACGGCGACCTTTGACCAGGGAGTCTCCACCGAGATCTTCACTATTCACAGAACCGTTCCCCACCAAGGTTCGAAGTCTCCTTCTGCGACCAGAACAACAGTTTTGAGCAATCTCCAACTCGATACTATCGAGCAAAGCCAAGGAACATAGTGCATTATCTCTGTTGATATGCCAACGCCGACACCCGAATGCAGCACAAAGATAACAAAGGTCTAAATTTGGTAGTATTCCGAACATGCAGATCCTATGTACAGAAGCGAAGAAGGAAAGAAGAAAGGTCCGAACACTTCACAAAGCTTGTTTCCCCAGTTTCGTCACTTTCCGCTCCGGAGAAAATTCTGCTTCTCCGGTCCCAAAGAATTCAATTCGAAATGATCGTGGCGAGCCGTTATTCACTCTTGAGATCTGTCATGCCTGTCACACTGAACGATGATGACCTCACAGGTTTGTATCGTGGACATGGCAGCTGTTGCCTCCCGTAAACGTCCCGTCTGTACTGTCTGTATGTAGCAGCTGGACGCCGTACAACTCTGATATCAAATCAGCCTGCCAATAACTAGGTCCTTTGTATCCACCCCATTGTACAATGTTCAATCTACCGGATACGCAAGTACACCGCCGGAAGAAGGACGCCAAAGTAAGTCCATGTCTTTAACTACCGTCACTAAGCATGCAACAAGCCATACAAAATTCAGGCCGACTCCAATATAAAGTCCTTGGAAGCTTCACTAGCACCCTCCTAAGCCCCGAATTCAAACCGAAACCGTGCAGGGTCCAATGTGTAAAAAACCCAACAGCATCATCCAAGCAGTAGTGGAATGCAGAGGCATCCTAGATACAGGACTGACGAGAGGAGGAGGAGGAGGAGGAGAATAACGTACCATTGAACTATTCTGATGCAGACCCAGGCGCAACAGGCCCCTCTTCCCTTTGTTTCTGTGCGGAATTTGCAAGAGCATTTTTAACGTATGTCATGAGCCGTTAAAAGTTATGCCCACATCCTGCCCAAGTACCGGCGTTCGTACCTCGTGCTGCCGGGAATCTTCATCCGACTCTCAAGATCCTTGGATAATGCATTGAACTGGTGAGGGGTTCCTGCGCCGAGAAGGCCGTTTCGTTTCGAACTTGCTGTGGAGCTGTGATCAAAAGCAGAGATCGTGATCTTTTGTAACCCACCAAAGTGAAAAAACATGTCCGTAAGAGGCAGATGGTTGGCTACTTTGCGTGTTGAAGTACAGCAGATGCATGACGCAAAGCATGTGGGTAAACGGCCCCCGCTGCGTGCGTGTACTCGTACCAGCAAAGAAGGCTGTCCGTATGTAAATGCAGAGCAAACGATCTTATGGTGATGTTGCGTATGTGTTCGTTTGAAGGTGTGTGTGCTCTACCGCACGACAAGTCGAATTGGCGTTGCATCGGGCTCGGTTGGCTCGGTTGGATGAATGCGCAGGGTGCGGTGATCTTTGGAAAGAACAAGTTGTTGAAGGAAAAATGTAGATTGCCGTGAGGATCCCGAGGTAGCTGAAGCTGATCCCGGCCGTCGTGTCTGGTGAGACAACATGGCTTGGGTGACGATCAGACTGCCTGATCTTGTTGAGCGTGGGCATCGTGTGTGGAAGAGCCCAACTTTGTTGACTTTCGTCACTCGCTTGCGTCCCGCTGTTAACTTCTGCAACCTTGCAACAGTTTGTTTCGTATCGATCGGTTTTGGGCCTGTCAAGACTCCAGGAATCGCCGTAAATGGTTGTCGTTTTAACTTCATGCTGGTTAGAATGTTGCGTCGGAAGTGGCCGTGGAAGGCTTACTCGATCAATGGTCCGAAAGTTCCAAGAGTGGAGCTGTCTGTCTGATCCCCAGTCATGCTGAGCACACCGGATAGGTGCCTTATCTCACCATGCACGGGAAATATTGAGACGAAGAGGCTCAGCTTTCATACAGGTATGTAAAAAAGAGATCCAAGTTGCATGGAGGACCCGCTGGCTTTAAGTAAGAAAAAAGAGAAAGAAAGAATAAAGTTCCTGATGCCGATCGAGTGGGAAGCTGATATGCGGAATACGAGCAGCCATCTTTGCTGCCAAACTTGTCAAACTCCGAAACGGATCGGACGTGTTGAAGTCGGAGCGGCCTTGAGGTTGTAGAGCGGTGAAGTCCAGATGAGATAAAGAAGTGTCGCCAGTTTAGCGTTCGATGGTGGACGTGTGTTTATCGATAAGGTCTTCTCGAAGCTCAGATGAGTTTCGCCAGCAAACACGAGCAGCGGGCACATGACAAGAGGTTGGCGAGGCGCAGGTTTGATTGGCTGAATTGCTAGCCTTGTGCGGAGAAGATCTTTGTTCCTGTGACGGCATTTCGCAGGGTCCACCTTATCAAGCGTCTCACGAGAGGAAGAGTGCGGCCATGGGACCTTGGGACTGGAAAAGCGGCCAGTGTCCCCAAAGCGTTATCATTCTGTTTTTAATCTCACTTTGGATGGCAGCCTTCAAGATACAAGTGAGATATTACACGTTGTAATATGGATTGTATGATTTCAAATCCGTTGCAATGAATCATCTTTACATGCTTGACTGTAACTCCGACCGTGATACTTTGCAACCCCGACCATCAGGAATCATTTCAGCTGACTCGGCTTGCCTATCATTGGCCAGGAAACGGAGCCGCCACCCCTCCGGCTGGCGCGGACTGCTCGCACCGAGAGGTCTCTTCTCCTCCCCTGCGGTGACAAACCAAAATACAACGGATTCGGACTGGTCTGGTTTCCACGGGAAAGTCATTCGGTTCGGTACAGGTGCCTCTTTAAAATGTTTCTTAACTTTTAGCTAGTCCATCTTCATACAAATCTCTTTCCCCATCCGATGCCTCTTTGTTATCTCGTCTACCCTTCCTAATTCATTCTCTATCTCCCGTTCGCCTCCTCAACTTTATCCACCATCTTTCAGCAAGTAAAACCATTGCAGATCCCACCATCTCTTGTTTTTCTGTATCTCGACGTATTCTCTTCATCCGCAAAGGAAAATCTCTTTATTTGCAGGGTCCTCCATATCCTTACTAGCATTGCACTCTCCTTTCATCTCACGGAGACACTTCCTCTACACTCATCTTTGAAGCTTCGACATCAAGCCCTTCCTTCAACCGTCATCTCAGCCAAACACCCTCGACCTCATACGGAATTTCAGGTACCAGATCCGGTGACGTTACATAACAACCGCTTTTGCCTACATCTCCTGGTACGCGCAAAACCGACGCTCCCAAACTCAGTCATCAAAGCAATTTGTTTGACCACGTAGTGAGCAAGTACGCGGGGATTGCGATATTCACAAGGGTTTTTTCCTATTGGATTGTGCAGTTTCGAAAAAGTCATTCCATAAAGCTGCATCTCTTGGACCAATCGGGCGTGCATATTTTTGCTGTACCAGAGGCCTTTTTTTTCTGTTCTCCCTGGTGTTTGAACTACCAGACTATTGGAAGGTGCACAACTCAGAGCCCGCACCACGCCTACTTTTTAGCAGCAACCACGCAGCCCAACACGAATCAGGCGGATAATTTTCCCTCCACGGCGGCCAACTCCAAGTTATTAAAATGTCACTGCCAGCCCAGTCTTTCTCTCCCTCATATCCCAGCAAGCTGTTCAGCCTTCGACCTTCACTGCCATTCCGATTTCGTTCAACAACCCCCGAGCGACCTCCTTTATCGGAATCTAATGTCAACATTTCGAACTTCGATTCATCAATACCTTGCTCGAAAATCGTTTCTGAACCTGTGGTCATCCCCATGAGTCCCTCTTCCGACAGAACATCGCGCTCCCTCAGCAAACATGGCCGCACAAGACATCAACACCAACAACGTCCCTTACCACCTGCAGTCGCCAACCTCCTAGCTGCAACTGCTATCCCACAACCAAACGGCGGTCGGAACGGAAGGAAAAGGGTCGCCAGACACGTCGACTTGTTTGGTGATGTCGAGGTGTCAATCAAGCGAGATGAGGAGTACGCCGGCTCTGACATCTTTGACGATGATGAGTCGCTCACCTCTTCGCCATCCGCACCTCCATCACCATCCTTGACGATGCTTCTCCTGCCTCCAGATGACCTCGACGACTTTGAAGAGCATCGGCTGTCCCGTTCCGCCTCCTCCGAATCAGTACCATCCCTCAGCAATGATAGCGACTCCTGGAGCGACACATCTTCCTCCGTATCCCCACCAGCACGATCGGCTAGTCTTAGGAGGAGAGCCTTGGAGAGGAGGATGAGAAAGACGCCTCCTTCGGAGAGCTGTCCCACTGATCACCCCCTGCTGTTCAAGAAGAAGGAGGATGCCACTCCAGTGGAAGCCGACGCCGCCGAGAAGCTTGAGAAGGCTACCCGATCTATTTCGACAAAGTCTTTTTTCAAATCGAATCTCACTGCATCAATCAACCTCCTCAAATCCGCTGCAAAGACGTTTACGCAACTCTCTGCACCACTTGTCCAACCTGATGACTTTCTTACTAGAAGCATCCTCTCCATCCAACCTCAGTACCGTGACGAGAAGCGTCCAGAGACATCCGAAGGGACACCAGATGTGTCTATCCGACGATACCACAACAGCTTCACCACAAAGTGCACAGGAGCAGTTGAGATGCAAACCTACAAGAAGACGGTTCGTCGCACGCGTAACGGACGTCCGGAGCCAGCTCGATGCGCCACAAGTGGCTCTTCTGCCGCAAGTCCTCCTGCTCTTCGCCCTAGGGAAGTGCGAGAGAACGGAGATTTCCTACGAGTCATTGTATTGGAGATGAACATGAGACGGTTGGGAAAGCTGAGCGATACTGTGAATGGGAAGGCTCGATTGGTGTTACCTCCAAGGGCACAGAGCAAGACCGTGAGAGTCTTGGGTGACCCAATCTTTTGGGAAGCATGGGTTGCAGAGGAGTGCTAAAGGCCCAATTGCGGGTGCTTTTATTACAGTGACTTGTATGCAGTGAATTGCTTTGCTGCTATCTGGTCCTTTCATGATTCTGTTTTCGTTTTTGGCGATTTGTCTTTTTCAGTCCACTATATCCTTCTCCTTTGTTTATTCACGACACTTGCACAATGGGGTTCGTTGGCGTTGCATCTCTCTCGTTCCTATCTCTTTCCTTTTTTCTTTTTGGCCTATCTATATTTGCAAGCTTTCCATTCTGCTTGCTGATGAGCCGGATACTACCTATCCAACCCTCACGATCATCTTCCATTTGTTATTTACTATCTGTACACTATATTATCTGGGTGGGTTACGGCGTTGCCTTTTGGCGGAGTTTTTAGTTTTCGGTCAATCCGATTGTCGTTTTTGTTCTATTGCCTACTTATGAGCTGCATCTATTTGAATTGCTTCAAGTTTCACCCATCCGATTGCGCGTTGGTTGGTGTTTGGTTCATCCATATTTGCTCCTTCCATCGAGGTTTTCGTGGGAGGCGTTGAGGGTTTTCGGTGTTGTTTAGAGGTCTCGTTAGCTGGATTTACTAGAGGAATTGCTTGTTTTCCCTGCGCCTCCCCACGGAGACAGGGTCTAATAGTTTAATTTGTTTGGTTTTGTTGATCTTTTGGGATTTGCATCTTCATGATGTCGTATATATTTGTTCAATTCTTTACACCTTAGAAGTCCTGTACTCGTACTGACGTACGTGTGTAATTCATACTTGTTTCTGCTCACAACATTTTCAAACTCCGCTTGTCCGCCCGCTGTGCCTGGCTGTGCCTGACTCTTTACCACCCTCTCAATATTGGCCTCCAATGGTATCATTGCGAAATCTCAACCGTTATGTAACTGTAATACCCTCCCTCAAACTCTGACACATCATGTTGGCTTGCGAACCCCGCCCTACGGAGTTGACCGCCTCTCTCGCGCAACGCTTCCCAGGCTCACGACTCGAAGCAAGCGAACCATCAAGGTCCAATCTCTCGTTCAAAAGATAAGGAAAAACCTTAACGAGCACCTTACGACTCATGAAGCCTAGAACCAGTAACTCGAGCCGCCATCTCAATCCTAAGCCAGAGCAGGAAGTCCTTGCCCCTCAACACCACCAAACACTCGAAAGACTCACCATAAGGGCCATAACTTTCACGGTAAAAGGCCGTTAAACTCCAACGTTCAAGCAAAATCAACTGAAAAAAATTTCATGAAAACTCTCCGATATGACGTACCGAACCCCCTAGCCCTCCCCACCACCTGCAGGCTTACCACCCACCCCCAGCAACCCCAAGCCCCCAGGTGCAGTTGCTTTTGCCGTCAACGGCAAAGCCCCAGGTGTCAACGGCTGCACACAACTGCGGCGTGCAGCAGCGTTGCAAACCGAGGTATCGGGGCTAGGCGTGAACCAGGCATGGTGGCCAGCCCGAGTGCCTTCTGGAAACGATTTGGAAGGGCAACGTTGCTTGGGTTGCGCCGGAGCGGCCAGATGGATCAGGATGGGCAGGTGGCCGAGGACGTTGCCGGGTTGGCTAGGCTGCTTTGGGAAGAGGGATGCTTGTTTGCGAGTGGCTAGGTGGGGAAGGAGCGATGGGCACGGCAACGGGGGTTGTTGGGGGAGGTGGGGGTTTCCTTTGTGGGAGGAGGTCATGATCCGGAAGTGAAAGATCATCTCATGCCGAAATGTTTGCATGATGTCTGTTCGCAAGGTCATCGTGAGAATCGTGGAGGCATCGAATGCATCATGATCTCGCAGGGAAGCTTTCCAGCCTGTTGGGAGGTGCGACTTCCTGCCGTTTGCGGAATGGAGGAAGGATGGAACCTCGGTTTGTTGCGGTGGCAAAGCGTTCGAGAATTTTGCTTGATAAGGATCGGTGGGCTGGGCAGCATGGCTGTTTCGTGGCTTCCGAGCTCGCCCGTCGGTTTCGGAGAAGGCGGTTCTTCGCGCGAGATTGGACGGCTTCGGGGTAGCCGGTGGTGGGTAATAGGGATCGGGTGGATGTGAGGAGGAGGCAAGGGGGGAGTGGGTAGATGTGCTTCCGGTAGCAGGTGGTGGAGCATCCCGGCGCCTGTTGACCAGCGGATTTTGGTGAGATTCTGAGGAATGGACTGGGGGTTAGACCGGTCGTTCCGTCTTTGGTGTTTCAATCGCCACAGGGATGGCTTCGGCAAGCGGAAATTTTATCGGAGATTCCGATTCTCCCACGTTAACGGTTGAAGGAGTGTGGAGAAGCTTTAACGGTGAGGCGGGTTATGGTTAGTTGCGCTAGCACCGAGGCTCCAGTTTTGCTGATCTTCATGGCCGTGAAGCTTCTTTGCTTTGCCATGCGAGTAGCGAGTTCGGATGCTGGAGTTGAGGAGGTGCCGTTGAAGATGATGCTATGTGCCGAGACCGGCTTGGCGGTCGGTAGAAGTGCGTCTCGTGATGGGTGGAGTTGCAATTGCCCGAGCCCTTCCGCCCGATACTTTGATGGTTGTGCGGAGCGTTTGTTAAGCTTTCGGTGTGAGGCTCTGGTTGTCTTTGGCTTGTTCTGGGGCTCTGAATTCCGTTCGAACCGAGACTGTTTGACTTTCGACTTGAGGGCGTTCACCTTTCCACGAAAGCAGGAACCGAAATTCGAAGACAGTACGAAGTGAAGAAAGGCGGTTTCAAAATTTGCCTATCTAGACAGACTCGGAGAGTAGGTTACTTACAAAGAAGTATGTAGAGTAAGGTAGAAAAGTACTTCGACTGGCAGGTGTTGGGTACCTAGCGGATACATAACAAGGTTGTTGATGTTCAGGGTCTTTCGGAGGAAGATCTCCGCCCTGTCATGTTGACATCTCCTCGGACTAGTACCTAAAGTATCGGCTGAGGCTCTGCTTTCCTTCCCCGTTTGTCTTTTTTGTTGACTTGTCCCCGATTTCGCAAGAACAACAATTTCTGTGACCGGCAAGCTTCTCCACATCTTCCTTTCGACTTTTTCTCGATCCGAGCATGGCAGTTTTTCATGAGCAGGCATACGGCCAATCTTCGGCAAGCCGTCCAGCAATCATCGGTACCCCTAGCACCATTATTCGGCACTTCTCATCCAGAATTACCATCCGACGGCATTCTCCGTATGCCCTGACATGACGCACATCCGGAATAAGCATGATACGGCGTAGACTGGCGGCACGGCAAACGAACGACGCCTCAACCCGCCTGATCAGACCACAAACTTCCCGCTCGACACGAGTTCCCGTACGATCTTTAGGTCCTAGGTACTGGAATCAGCCCATCATACAACTCGCTAGCCAGCAGTCCATACAGACGCAGCCTTGTCCCTTCGTCTTCAGATCACCTCGAGCTTTCCCCCTCCGTCTGATCCCAAAGCAGAACAAGCCCAGGCGAAAACAGACGAAAACGGTAAAGATGGACCGATAACTCCCACGTTAACAGCCCACCAGCAATCGAGACAAGTCGTCGTGACCACTGTACTCCCCGATCCCACCAACAATCGCAAAGGTCGTGGGGATCTTGCGAATCGAGGGCCACTTTTTGCGTTTTTGGGAGAGGGTTTTGACGGTTGTGATCTCGCACGATCCTGAGGTATGGGAGGGGTTGCTGATGGGATCGAGGTTTCTGGTGAGCTGGTGGTGGGTTTGGCTGATGATGTTGATGGGTGAGATTAGGCTAGAGGCTTGGATGCACTGGCTTTGTCTCTTTTGAGCACTACTGTCCTCTAGCTTGGATCCTGGAGATCGTAACGACGTGGAGACTCTTCGAACTTTCTACACCGCTTGATACGCACGATGGTTCGTCTTCTTCTCACGGGAATTGTGCCTACAGCAACTGGTAAACGGCGTCCAGAATGTTGATGTCTTTGGCAAACAGGAAGCTTGTTTTTGGTTGCTAGACTGGATCAAGGCGGATGTTTACACAGTGTTCCACCATCACTAACAGCACCAGTGTCAGGTTTCTCTCTTCGATTGCCGTGTAGTCTGAGGCTTTGTATGGACGCTTTGAGTCTATGTTGCAACGTTGATGATTGACGTCTTTTTCCCTGCGTAAGTCTGACCGGTCGTCTCTGTACGTGTTCTAACAGTCCCTGCAGAAGCAGGATCTACACTCATGCCCTGGAGGATCTTCACGATGGATGCTAACGCCCTAATCAACCTCAGGGTCCAAAGTTATCCGTCAATTTCGTGCCTTAATCCCCTTCTTTCGAAATTATCGCGACATTCACCTTGGTGTTGAGTCAGTCTGACCACCAAAGTCGGAAACAACTTCCACCGGAGCTGAACATCCATCCGACGAATCACGGCACTTTCTACTAGCTGACAACGTGGTCATGTTTCCAACATCACGGGCACCTCTATCCAGCTCGCAGCTGATCCGGCATCCAACTTTCCCGGCCCAGAATCATGGAGACGTATGTAGCTGCTTCACGGCCGGCTGCTCATCAGAGCGGGAATCCCGTGAGAACGTCGGATGAGATCTGAACTGCATCGAGATTCCGCCGTTTCAACCGATCCGATCTCAGATCTTTGGCGATGGGAAGAAGTGGGAATAAACGGACTGTGGCGCATACAGAGCTGTGGCAGGTATGGTGTGTTGCACGATAAGGTGTCTTGCAGATGTCAGACTGTTCCTACATTCCTTGAGGTCACAAAGAGCTGCTGCGAAAAGCAAGCAAGCGAATCGAGAATTGGAGTTTGATGCTGCAATATAGAGGTAGAGTACCTAAGTAGATACGCAGTGCTGTAATGGCAGTTCAGCTTCGATTATCATCTAAACAGTTTATTCAAATTCTACAAAAGCACATTCTACCCTCAACAGAACCTAAATGCGCAGCACCGTGACCTGCTCAATCTGCTACGAAAACATAAATGAACGAAGCCCCCTTCTCCTTTACTTGTACTTGTACCGTATTTGACTCACAAAGAGACACCCAACGTCTCATCTTCCTATCCGAACGGCCCGAACCCGCAAATGTCGAGATGTCCACCTCATTCCCACACCAAACGAATTGGTCCCACGGATCGGGAAAGTTGGACGTCATCTCACCGCCAACGGCACCTTGGCGCCTTGGCAATGGCTCCCCAAATCGCGACGGGATGCACGTGCAGTTGTTGTCTTTGACGACCCTGCTCTGAAAAGAGATGCCGATTTATGTGGGACGATGGATCGATTTGCCGTGAGGCTCGGCTTGCTATGCCTGGGATTGAAATTGTGGTCTCGAAAGGAAGGGAATTGGTTTGCTGAAGATAAGATTTCGTGTAGTTGCCAAGACTAGCTTCGTTTGTCGTTGGGGACCCTGCGGTTCTCTTTCCTTCCTTGACAACATCAAACATCGAAATCAACATTCCGATCTCGAACCTCAACTTTCTCCGGCTCCTAGCTTCGCCATCCCCAGAATCAAGCACCCATACCCGAAGCCAACGCAACCCCCGGTTTCTCCGTAAGCGTCCACCGTTCCTTCGTCGTTGGGCCCTCGCCACCCTGCTTAAGAGCCCAGAAAAACGGAGCAATTACGCATACAATCACGATTATTGCGGCAAAGGCGAGGATGTAGAGGTCGGATGTGCTGAGCATTACATCTCGGTCGATTTGCTCCTGGTTGTCTTCGTCGTCGGTGGCTTCCTCAGAATCGATCGTTATGATGGTAGCGGTGTCGACTTCATTTGATGGAGAATTGGGGCTTGTGAAGGGTGCGTAAGGAGATGGAGACCGGTAGGGGATGGGTTCGATGGAGTCATCGGAGGGGAAAGGAGGCATCGCGTGGGGTCGACTGAGTAGTCGTACTTGTTCAAGGTTATATGTCTAGGTGAGCACTCTTTCACTCTCCTGAGGAGCGGGTAGTAGCCGCGAGCTTAGTTTCTTTCCTCATGTGTCTGTCTATTGCACTCTCTGGAAAAGACTCGAGTAAGGCATGCTGACTGTGAGGTGCAGATAAGCATTCAGAGTTTGTGTACAGTTTTTGTGCACACTCGTGCTTGTATCACTCTGCATTGGGCGAACAATATCGACGACAAATAGCCGACATCTCAACTCTGCCACTTCGATATATTGCGACTCACCACTTTCACATACATATACGTCAAAAGGAGTGTTGAGCATACATACATATGTTCACCATCGACGGGATTCAGGTCGGGCTTGCTGACAGTTGGGCGGGACATTACTTTGTACAGATTTTGAATTAGTCCACTCAGTTATACGCCCAGCGGGGTAACGACGACATGCAGTTATCAGGACCTCGCCGTAAGCTTAGAGTTTCTGAGTGGTTGCTACATTGATACGCGCGCAACCTGAACATCATTTTCAGATTCTTACATTGCACCGATCCAATATGCAAGTGGTCATCCGGCTTCCTACTTCCGGCACAGCCCCGCTGTCAAACTACAAGTGAGTCGTACGACGGTTACAACGGCTCGCCATAATATGAGTCCTCTCCGCATCCACAGTGGCAGAATTCCGTCTTTCCAGCTCAACCCACCGTGGGAACGACAAGCAAATACATGCCTGCATCCACAGTCGCCTCCAATGACGACTACCTAGCCGAGTCCATCAACTTCGACTCTTCCTTCGTATTATCCCTCGCCAGAGATACATCGCTCCAACTAGAGGAAGGCAGACTTCCCGTCTCAAGCACAGCGAGCACATCATCGAAATCCAATAGAGGACGGAAAGAAGCCTCGCCGTTGAGCCGCGGACCGAAGAGAAAATACTTCGACGATGGAACAACTCTGAGCAATAACGATATCGCTTTACTGGGACTTATTGCGCTGCTGGTGCTGGGGCTGATAGTTGGGAGCGGGTTGTATGGGTGGAAAATCGGCGCGAATCCAGGCGGACTGCATGGGATGCGTGGAGTTGCGGGTTGGTTTGGGAACCTGGTGGGTCGGTCCAAGGTTTTGGTGGCATAGAGCTGGTACATAGGGACTGGGAACATAGACGTCTGAGATCGTTCTCATACTGTGCTGATCAATGCTCAAGTTCGGTCTCTGCTTACATCTGAGGTTCATGGTGCCCTTGCATGCAAATGGATGGTGGATGATACATCAAAGGAGGCATGATGAAGAGAAATGGGCCAGGAGAAAGTTGTGTCCATTTTTATTCTATTTCGAAACCACACCCCGATGGTCAATCCAAGTTCTCTGGAGAGTTGCGCCCATGTACTGCTGTCACTTGCAAACCCAATTGCAATTCCGAGTGTGATCGAGCGGCAACTGAGAATGGAGCGGTGGATATTTCCCTGAGCAGGCCAGCTTTGTGCAAGATGCATGTCCATATATTATACCATGTCTTCATCATACCCGTACTCCCTCAGAATGTCTTTTACAGAGGCATAAGCTACAGTCCGAGGAGCAAGGTGAGCTCGTTTTTCCTCGATAGTCGGAACTGAAAAGGGTCAGCCACGCCGTTTACGGTCATCGAGAAACTGAAGATCTTACTCTTATTGAATCCTGCCCTCTTTAAGGCTGGTAGCTGCATCTCGATAAACTCTTCTTTTGTCGTAAAAAACCCTAAACTGAAAGAAATGTCCAAATCGAGCTCCGTCCACTGGTGAAGGGCCAGGAGGTCTTCGTAGATTTGGTTGACTTCTTCTTGGCTATTACATTCAATCCTGATGTCACCCTCTTCCTTGCCGCCCAGTATTATTTTTCCTGGGGCCGTGGAAGCGACTTGCTGTGCGTTTATCGGGCGTGATTTTGAAGGCACTGAGTCCTCCGTAGGGTCGAATGGAGCAGCCACTTGCTCACAAAGATTCTCGATACTATATTTTGCCATTTTCGGACTGGATTCTTGGTTGAACATGGGCATTGTATGAGGGTTCGATTCAGCTGGGTATGAAAGTTTGGTACGTGACCTGATCCGCGAATATCTACGAAGAATGCTAGAAGGTGACCTGGCCATCCAGATGATTTCCCAGTACGGAACCTCCGCCAGGTGGCACTCTCACTGATTTGCCACGTGTGTTAATTCAGTCATTCATGCTCAACCAAGACGCACAGGTGGCTTCTCCGTGCCACATTTCTCTAGCCACTCGACGCCACCGCCCACCAAGGGACCCATTTTGTAGGTATATAAGCACCGTCCCCCCGCTCCCTCTTGACTCTTTGTCCAAGTGCACGGGCAGTACGGGTAGCAGTGAAGATTCGTCTGAGCTCTCGTTTTTGCTAGTTGAAAACTTTAACTATAATTGACGCTCTCTATTGACTTCGGTCAGTAGGGGAATTTTTGGCCAAATCAAAGACGTTGGGATCTTGTTGATTCTCATCTTGTCTGATGCTTTTCATTGATGCTTTGGTTTCGACCGGAGCTGTTTTGAATTGTCACTTCGTCAGTCTGAGAGAGTTTGTCACTTCCGCTCTTTAGGTTCATCGTATCCCAGTGCTGCGGAATCTCATACTAATACCTCCTGGGTTCAGTTTTCCTTGAGAGAATCTGTCGTGGGACTGATTTCCGTGCAGGTTCGGTAAGTAAAGGACAAGGATCTCATACCATACAAGTCACTTATAAAGAATATAAAATAGAAAGACTGCTCCACTGGGAGTGCAGGCTCCACCATTTCCTCACACAACACTATCTCATCTTTTTCGAAGGCTCTGCAACCTCTACAAACACTACAAGGCAAACCATCTCGCACAACAAGCTCCATGGAGGACCAAGTCAACAAGTCGATGAATTCACCACATCATCTGGAAGACTGGGATCGGGAGGATGATTATGACTCCGATGCCACCTTGAGAGACTCGCGCATCTTCGATCGAAAGGACATATTCATTACTCTCTACGACTCCGTTAGAACAATGCGGGAGCGTTTTTCTGATCACGCTGTGCGAATGATACGGGAAGATATAAAGTACCGTTTTCAATCGTCTTTATCGCCCTCCTTGAATCCGAGGCACTATCTGCTGTTTGGAGATGGGTCTTTGTTGGTAAGATGCCGCGAAGGAATTTTCTTGTTTTTCACAATTGACCTGTTTGGTTGTAAGCTTGTGACGGAGGATGAGGTTTGGAATTGGATGGATTTCTCAGAGCACTTTTCGTCTACATATGATTTGGATACAAAGGCGCCCTGGAGAGCTGGTGGGAAACCGTATGACCAAGATGGGGTTGATGAGTTGGACGTCTTGGAGGCAATTGCATGAGGAGGTGCACAATGGACGTGGACAGTTCATAGTTTGGTAAAGTGCTTCTTACTTAGAGTTACATGGGCTTGTTAACTCTTAGTCGAGAGAAACTAAATTATAAAATGCTTGGGCAGCAAAAGTGTTCGCACGCCGCAGACCGGCGTCCTACTCACTGCCGATCCCACTATCTGGAGTGGGAATCGAACTGGGGCCCCTTTCGTTGCGGCTCAGTTCTCCATGCTTTTGCACGTACACAACTGTTATGCCAGGGACCCCTATATAGGATTGTCCTTTAACTTAAAGCTTAGGCCGAAGTCCAATAATTGGTCACAAAGCTGGTGAACCTGCCCGAAATTCATCTATGCATGCCAAAGATTCGAAGATCAAAGCCCGGCTTGGTGATGAGGGTTGGTGATGGTTATAAGTATATGGTGATAGTGTTAGTTGCGATCCAGTGTACAATCTGCGCATGAAAAGGTGAGGGGATCCATAGTCACAATCGATCGGCATAACTGGGAGATCCCAGTAGAGGGTGACGACAAGAGCTGAAGAGCGATGAGAAACACACCAGCGCTGGTTGCGAGGGCCTAGTAGTCTGGCTATATATTGCACAATTGCATGAATGGGCCTGAAGGGGACCGTTAGTAGGTCAACAGACATTTTGGCAGTTACAGACTCGCCGATGAAAGCACAACCTTCTTCCATCTCATGAGTTGTGAATATTCGAATAGAAATCATAGACCAAGTCAACCGGAATGCTAAGTAGCCATCAACACCAAAGCTAACAGTCCGTCACGCAAGCGAGCCCAGTTCTTGGGCCTTGACCCTCACGGGTCAGACTTAGAAAAGATAGCTATACTCCTCCATGATGTCATCGATCTCAGCGCCGGTGCGGGCCGGAAATGTAGCAAACAAAGCCCTTTTTTCTTCGATGGTAGGAACTGTGTCGACCTGTTAGTTGGGTCCACCTCCGTCATAATCCATGACTTACTTTTATCATAACCCATGTGTCTCAGTATCGGTAGACTCACCTCAATAAACTCCTCCTTGGTCTTGAAAAGTCCAGTTCGAGAAAATCTCTCCACCTCAACATCTGTCCAATTAAGGAGGTCCAATAACTGCTGGAATGCCTGGTCCACCTCTTCTTGGTTCTTGCACTCAATCTTGAAGTCGTCCTTGCCGGTGCCGCCCAGGATTATCTTCTCCGTCTTTTCGCCATCGAACACGGATGTGTCAGGGCGAGCGAGTGGAGGAGGATCTTGCCTCAAGCTGATATCCCAGAACGTGATTTTGGTGCTGGTGTCGGTTGGATTTGACGGAGCCTGGGGCTGAGCGAGAGACGCATCATGGTTTGTGGCCTCCTTGTCGCTGCTACCGGTGTTGTTGGGAGGGACTGACATTGTTGTAGTTTTCTAAAGTAGAAGCTGTGATTGAATTCTCTTTCGGATTGGTGGTTGTTTGGGTTGTGCTTCTTTTGGGCCAGCAAAGCTTTAAAGGCTCAAGTGGCGGTGACTGGAATATCTCTTTGTGCAAGCCCCCAAACGTAGCCCGAGCAGTTTGCAGATGTGCGTCAGAATTCGCTTGGAAATTAGGCCACCGGAAACTTCCTTTTGTTGATCTACTGTCTTCAATTTGGCGAGGTAATGCCTTAAAATACCGGCGACAGAGGTGCAGAATTCCCCATGGCCCATACAAGGTCATGGTAACCGGTGACCGTACGAAGTGGGCCAGCCGCTACAGTTTAAGAAGGCACAGATTCAGGTTAGTAATTAAGCTGATAGGTAATATCTTGTCGGAAACGATTCATGTAAAATTCTATTAAATGGATAAGACTTCTTATCCTCCTTCTCTACTAGAGAACGTGTAGCCTAAAACAAAATATCTAAATCCCCCAATGACATCGAAATATCACAACATTGCTGACAGAAGACATGCAACTGATGCAATCAACTCACGCTCATGCTCAACAAACTCGGTTTCGTGCGCCCTCCCGAGCCGCACTGCCCTGCCAGATGGAGATTCAAAAATGATCAAGAGTTAGGCCGGGGTTACTCGAGAATCTAGATGAGACGGGCCAATAATGCCGTAATCTCCATTAAGCAACATCTCAGTATTGCAATATTGTAGGATCCGCATGCTGGACCAGAAGCCAAATCCTGCTTGTAGTGCATGACCTCGGTACCGAAAGTACTGTCACAGTTTCCAACCATCACACTTCTTCCCATATCAAACAGATCCGGGGCACCCACCTACCAGTAAAAATCGCAATAGTATTCCTCTCGAAGCTTATCCATGTCGACAGGATAAACCGGAAGGGCAGCAATAAAGGCCCTATGTTCTTCGATGGTGGGAACTAAACTGAGGTCAGCAATGCCGTTAACTGATCAAGAAGAACCTACTCTTATCAAACCCCAACTCACTCAACAACGGTAACTGCATCTCAATGAACTCCTCCTTGGTTTTAAAAAGTCCCACTTTGACAGCAATATCCACATCAACATCCGTCCACTGGTTGAGGGCTACAAGATGGTTGAATATCTGGTCGACCTCTTCCTGGTTTCTGCACTCGATCCTAATGCCACCCTCCTCGGTGCCGCCCAAGACTATCCTATTCTCTTCCCCGCGGCTGCCTTCTAGAGGAACAACCGGTAGGAATTCCTGCTCATCGTCGATATACCCAGCATTCTTGATTGTCGGGTCAACAGGCTCCGATGAGCGTTCAACAGGATTTGAATCATGGCCCAAGCCCTTCTGTTTGGTGCCAATGAAATAGTCGGATAACGCTGAAAAGAAACTGCGTGCAGGCCCGTACAGCCATACATGATCTGTCCAAGAGCCGGTCGTAGGACGGGTGACGTTGTCGAAGAAGGCGAGGCGGTCAGGTGCGCCTGGCGTTTGGTTGCTGAGGGCCTTCTGGAGGTCAGAATGAAGGTTGTGTTCCTGTGTGACGGGGTTTACGGACATCGTTGTTGTGGTTTCGTTGAGATTGGAAGTTGTAGGAGAAATGCTTTTGGGCCGCCCAAGGGAATTTGTGTGGTCCAGTTTACCTAACGCGTTACATAAGCAGTATACATGGCGTAGGGCTGAATCTGCCAAATCCGGGGAACTCGATTAACCGACCGGTGCAGTCAGCCGGAGTGTTTAAGGCCCACTCTGTAAGTACTTATTATCTCTCATCGTCCTGATCACATACGACCATAGATTGAAGAACATCCGGGATCCCGTTCGCTCTCCCATAGGCAAGCTTCTATTCGCCAGGCCAGTACCACGGTGGGTGACCACGCGGGAATCCCTGGTGTTGTATGCTTTTAATCTTTTTTATACCGGATTCAAGCTTTCCAACGATATCGATCGAACATTTCATCGGGTTCATATTTTTTCTGAAAGTCCGTAGTACGAACGATTCAGTCGATGCAACGGCTGATGGACGCAGAAACCGACTGAACTCAAAACTATCAAAGCTAGTGGAGTTCATTGCAAGACAGCTTTACAGATCACCGTAACCCAGGCACATGTAGGTACTTCGCTTCCCATGCAGTAGAAACATCAGCATATTAAGAAGTATGAAACATAAAGAAGCTATTTGATCCTGTACGTAGCTCTACATATACATACGTCAATGTCCCCTTCACCATTCCAGCTTAAAACTAAGTCGAACTAGAGCCTAAGAAGTAAAAAAGAAAAAAAACAATACACAAGAACAGCAAACGAAACCCAAAGCAAATAAACGAAGAAAGGAGTCATAAAGAAAGCCGCTGGCAGACGATAGCACGCAGAGAAAACGATCCAATCAGATCCAAGCAAAATCAAAGGTGCCAAAGGTACCACGACACGTTCGTCCTCATCGTAGGACACCTCAGGCAAATCTTCCAGATACTCGACAAGATCCGGATCCAAGCCCCCAGACGTATTCAATGACCTCTGACCGGTAATATACTCCCAGTTCGGTGCTTCACTCCATTCCGATCGTTCAGACAATACCGAGGGTTCATACCAGTCCGATCCTTCACTCCATTCCGTTAGTTGGCTCCACTCCGATCCTTCACTCGACTCTGATCCTTCACCCCACTCTGATCCTTCACTGCACTCCAAGCGCCAGTCCTCCTCCACCTCATCATCAGCCAGTGACTAACCAGCCCCCTCCACCTTCTTCAACGGCCGTTTGGGATCCCAACCAAGCTGCTTTACGATACCCAGTCCTTTCGTTAGGCCTTCTCTGAAGAGTAGCTTATCGCCCACCCTCAGGTACTCGGGCCGTTGAGAGAACTCGAATGCCACGATGGCACGATCGCCAGCACGAATGTAGTCTCGGTCAAGGTCGACTATCTGGCAAGTCTGACTGACTGGGCCAACATGCAGCATTGCTTGGTACTTTGTCTTTATCGTTGTTGGATGAGAGAGAATGAGAACTTCGGCGATGAAGTGGGTTGATGCTACCGGTGGGATATCCGTTTTCGGGAGAACAACCATTCCTTTCCTTACGTCTCTCCTGCGGACCTTCTTCAGTGCGAAACTAGCGGACTGTCCAGCAGAGGCCGCAGGAACTGGTAGCCGCTTTCTCTGGATGGATCTTATGGTTGTTGTTGTGAATTGCCCGAGCGAGTCTGGCCCGATAACAATGGTATCACCGGTGTGGACAACTCCAGACTTGACGACACCGGCCACGACAGTACCCGTGAAGGGAACAGAGAAGCAGTCGTTAACGTGGTACTCGAAAGCCGCCTCAGAGTTGAAGTGGCCGTGTGAGGGAAGGATGTTGAGGAATGTGCGGATGTAGTCAAGGCCCTCGCCAGTGACGTTCGAGACTTGGAATATAGGGCAAATCCTCTGTGAGACGAACTGAGAGGCGGTAGAGACGGCATCGTCTACCGATTTGATGAAGATAGGGATTTTGCGAGCGGATGGGGACTTGAGAATCTTGGTGAGTTGGGTAACGGTCTGCTCGAGAATGTTGGGTGGGCAAATATCAATCTTGGTAATGACGACCAAGACTGGGACGTTGAGGGCAACAGCAATACCGAGATGCTCTTTGGACATTCCAATAAGACCATTGTTGGCGGCAACCATAAGCATGACGAAATCCGGCGAGGACCCTAAAAGGCCAAAAACTGTGGTACGAAGGTACTTTTCATGTCCAGCGAGATCGGTGAAAGAAACAACCTTTGCAGAACGCTGTCCGATTTCCTCCCAGCTGAGGGTGCGGCCTTCCACCTTGCTACCGACGATTTTGGACTCGGCGTCAAAGCCCAAGATTTCCATACCTGTCCTGTGTTAGAGTAGAGTTTCTTTATGAGGCTAGGAAGAACATACCAACTGAACTGGTTCGCCCAGACTCAACCTCGTGCTTGTGACGGAAGAGATTGACTCTCGTCTTTCCTCTACCATCATCCAGCACACCCTTGGTCAAAACTCCCAGCATGGTGGATTTTCCAGCATCGACTAGGCCATCGTTAGCTACATCTTTCCTCGGCATCAATCCAACTTACCATTGCCCACAACAGCAACCCTAATTTCCAGCAGGTCCTGTACATCTTCAGGCTTTCGCCGTATCAGAGTAGTGCCCGATACTCCACCCTTATCGTCCTCTCCATCTCCCTTCTTGCTCAGTATGGTAACATAGGCATTGACAGTCTTCTTCGCAACCTCCTTTAGTCTTGCTAACGCACTGTCGAACTCCTCCTTGGTCAGGTCCATGGACTCTCCATTGTCGAAGCCAATGTCGAACAACGTTTCACCCCGACCCTCGAGCACGCGATCCTTCACCAACTTGCCCAGCTTCTCGACGTTCTCATCTCCAGGCTCTAGCAGTAATGTCCTGAGCTTTGTCTTTGTTGTTGAGTCGTCGAGGTTTAGCTGCTCAAGAATGGAGAGTTCATCGGACTCGTCGATACTCTTTGGATCTTGCTGGCGGCGGGATTCCTCATCGACGTAGTCGGCGAAGTCACTGAGAGCATTCTTTTTTGAACTCTTCTTTGGTGGGGCCGAGACGGTGATGTTTGTTGTCGATGATGGCACCGGGTTCGTCTGACTAGCAGGGTTGGTCTGACTGGCTTTGGCCTTTGCCGGCTTCGAGGCGGGTCCCGTCGACATGTTGTAAGGGGGTAATGTGATGTAGATTCAAGATGTGGTTCGTCGATAAGTAGGTGGATAGTAGTTTGTTTGAGTTGCAAACAGAGAAGAGTGTCGTGGAGGATTGGTTGTGTGGCGTACGTTGGGCCGTTATAAAGGTAAACGGAATGAGTTTGGAAAAACTGGGTGAGTGAAGCTGACTCAATTTGAGCGTGACAGGAAGGGAAGGTATGAGTCGTAGAGCAATAGGGGTTTCGCTTGCCCTGTAAGGTTGTGGCAGGAGTTCGAGGAGTGAGACGAGCCGAAAGGAAAGCTGAGTCTGGCCACTTCGTGAGTCAAAGAACACCGCAATGGCCGCGCACAAGGCCAGACATGGGCAGAGGAAGAGTCACTGACCTTGGTAATCCTCACTGCTCTTCGGTCATAGGCATATTATGGATGGTCGGGTATCCACGGCAGTGTCTTTCGCGATGGAGAAGCCGAGTTAGACGCAAGGTAAGGTAAGGGTCTCCGTAGGGCTGTGAATTGTTTAGGCTCAAACTCTCCTGATGTCACTATGCGGGGAGCATATCAACACATGGCGATAGAGTCAAAAGGGAATAGCTCTATCATCGCGATGACTGATAAGATCCTGCATTGCAGAAGAGTCTTTCCCGGAAAACCTGTGAGCGTTTGGGCGACCGACCCGAGCAGTATGTAATCTGAGAACCATGCGAGGGTTCCTGATAGGCATCGATTGCTCGCAGAGGATGATGAGATGGAGAAAGCAGAAAGCAAGTGGAGTTGCAACGATCAGGAGCACTCATCGCACCCGTCCAATAAACGGTGATCGCAGGATTCTACCGTACCAATAACAGCGACAGCCGTTCATCAAAACCATCCAAAGACAAACGAATTTCACAAGGCGAAAAAGGTGGTCATTCATTCCTGAAACTTCATTTTATTCTTCATTCTAAACATCTACTTTTCGACAATGAACTGTTCCCATGCGACTCTCCGCCCTGACCTCCACTTGGGAAGATCAAGACTGCAAGAAGAGCCACTCGGAATGGTATTCAATTTCTTTCCGCTGTCCACACCGAGTTCGTCCTGGAAAACGGCGACGCTCGGCTCTAGCTTAAAATCGGAAGTTTCTCCCGTAGGAGAAGTTTCTACTGAGGAGCAGAGAGGGACGCGGGGGAGACCTGCTTTTATAGCCAAATGTCACTTAAACACTTGTGTGCAAATTTGAGTGCCGAGATACGCAAACAGGTTTCGGCAAAGTGAGCGATGCCCATCGGGGCTAGTGTTGAGGCGGAACTTTTGGTAACTTTTTCGACGGCCATCTCTGGAGCCTCCGCTCGCCTCCATCTCCATTTCGACTCGGCTCTTCAGCTTCCTCCTCAATTCCTCACCGGATTCCCTTCCCGCTATCCACCGCTCGTCAACCATCACCATGTCGGCCCGGACTGCTCGTGCGGTTGTCAATGCCTTGAAGGCCGTCTCC
The DNA here is from genome assembly GCA_003788565.2 of Ascobolus immersus RN42. NCBI lineage: Eukaryota > Fungi > Ascomycota > Pezizomycetes > Pezizales > Ascobolaceae > Ascobolus > Ascobolus immersus. The sequence continues at coordinate 59,347 of ML119695.1, forward strand.
TCTCCCGCCAAATCTCTCACACCCAGCACCCCACTTCGAGCCTCCATCACCGCATCCGACCGCCCCATCGGCCTCTCCTCCCAACTCTCAATCCGCACCTTCACCTCCTCCTCCAAGACCTCCGACAATCTCACCGAGCACTCCACCCCCGACAATGCCTCCATCTGGGACACCGTCCCCATCTCCGCCTCCAGCGATGCAGCCCCAACCACTACCACCGCCCCCTCGAAACCCGCCTCAGCGCCCTGGTACCTCAACGTCAAGCCCAAAACCGACAAATACAAGTCGCCGCTTCACCAGCCTCTCCCCAAGCTCCCCGAAAACCCACCCACCTTCCTCGCGCCCATTCTCGAACACCTCGACAACGAGCTCGGCATCACATCTCTCAACCTTCTCGACCTGCGTCCCATCTCGTCCGAGCGCCCACTCTCCCTCGGCTCCAAACTAATCATGCTCTTTGGCACGGCTCGCTCGGAAAGACATTTACATATTGCGGCCGATAAACTCTGTCGATTCTTGCGTCAACATTACGACCTTACGCCACATGCCGATGGATTGTTGGGCCGGAATGAAATCAAGTTGAGGGAGAGGAGGAAGAGACGTAGAGGAAAGATCGGGATTAGTCAGGGTGCTGAGACGACCGAGGATGAGAAGATTGGGTGGGTGTGCGTCAACACTGGTGAGGGTGTCGGAATTGTGGTGCAGCTCTTCACAAAGGAGCGGAGAGAGGAGCTGGATCTCGAGGGGCTATGGAAGGGAATCAAGGATCGGGAGATGAACAGACTGAGACAGCTTACGGCTGGGGAGGAGGTCCAGGAGGTGGATCTCATGGAAGAGGCGATCAAGGTTGAGGAGGAGGAGAAGAGGGCCAAGGCCGAGAGGGCAAGGCTGGAGAAGGAGCAAGAAGAAGAGGAGGAGTTTGATAATAGTGATGTTGTGGTTGAGAAGCCAAAGCCAAGGTGGATGGAAACCGCGACAACGAGTAAGAAGTTGGCGTTTAAGGAGCTGAAGTTGAAGGACCTGAAGGAGTTTGAGGACAAGGAGGAGTTTGATGAGGAAGATCACGGAGAGCTTAGAAGACGTTGAGCATATCAGATCAGGAGACGGGATATATTATCACTGAGCACCGGCCTATCTATCTAATAAGTCTGCAGCTTGCTCTTCTCATACTCATTCCTCTTCGAATTGATATTCGCCTTATCCGCATCTACCATCCACAGTTAGCAAACCTCTCCTCTCCCTAATAGCATAGGCAAATACTCACCAGGATGCAAATCCGGCACCTTGATATACTCCCTCACCTTTGCCTTCTCCTTATGATCCACCCCATACCTACTATCCCTATCCTTCATGACCTTATCAAACTCCGGGAAACTCTCCTTCTCCGTATAGCTCCCCATAAGCTTCGGCATTCCCAATGGCAACTTATCCCCCCGATCAACCTGCCAGAAATGGAACGTCTTGCCGTACAGTGTAATCACCTCCTCCATCTCCTTGTTCTCGGCGATTTCCCAGGCGGACGTCGGGATCAAGGCGGGCTTGGGCATGATCAATTGTCCGGATTTGACTTCGAAGACGTGTGTGTGCCAGAGCTTGCGTTCCTCGGTGTCGAGTGTCTCGAAGAGTGCGGGCGTGATCATGTATTCCACTGGGATTGTTAGTCGGTGTCGAGAGGGAGTAGAGTGGACGTACCGCCGATGAGTCGGGCGTTGGGTTCGGGGGAGTCGTAGATGAGGCACTGTCTGACATCTGGTTTCTATTAGCATCCCACTCCTAACCATGTCCACCTCTCCTTTGGGTTATGGTGCTCTCGTACCTTCGTTCAAATGGGCACAAAAGTGCGTGGCCTCCACATACCGATCCCGCTCATCCGCATAGCAATGAAACGCATTCAAATGTGCGCAGATATTATTGACCGGCCCGAAATCTTGCGTAGCAGCAGCGCCATTATCGAGGATGTGAGACTTTGCGGAGAGAGGGTTGCCGACAGCCTTGTTGGTAGTGTTTGTATCGTGATGGCAAGACATCTTTGTTTCGTCAAGTCGTTCTCGTCTGTACTAGAGGAAGGCAATTGAGGTATGATAGAGTTGGGAGAGATAGAGAGGGAGGAAGAGAGATCCGGAATGGGGATCGTTTTGAGGATCATCGGGGCTGTCTCAAAACTGGGAAAGTAGGAAGCTTGACATCACAACTGCCGGAAGTAGTGGGTCTACTCTTGGCGGCGCTGGGGAGCGGCAAGTTCCGGCGGTTTAGCGAGCTTGTGAATTTTGGACCAAAACAATCAGTCCGCGGCGCAACAAAGTGACAGAACAGAAGAACATCAACACCACAACCACAACATCACCACATCACCACATTTACACGGATCTGCCCACCAAAGACCACCTCGATTGTTGTCAAGCTTCCCCACCCCACGCGTCCACAAAACCGCCCGTAAAGCCGCCTCTTCTCACCACCACCCACAATGGCCTCCAAACTCGAATCCTCCGCCCTCTCCCGCAAAGAACGTCTCGCGCAACTCAAAAACCTCAAGCGCAAACAAGACGAGACCGAAGAAACACCAGACGATAATGCCGGAACCTCCGAAGAAGCCGTCAAAGATGTCACCCACTCCATAGGCTCCGTGAAGCTCAGCGGTCGCAACTACGACCCCGAAACAAAAGCACCCAAGATGGGCTATGTGTCGGCCCCGACAGAAGGACAGGAGACGCTGGAGGACCAGGCGGCGCGGTTGGCGGAGGAGGTTAGGAAGAAGAATGAGGAGGAGGAGAAGGAGGCGGAGAAGGGGAAGCAGTTTGATTTGTTTACGTTGCAGCCGAAGCGGCCGAATTGGGATTTGAAGAGAGATGTGGAGGTCAAGTTGGAGAGGCTGAGACCCAAGACGGATGCGGCAATTGCAAAGCTGATTAGGGAACGGCTGAAGAAGAAGAAGGAGGAGGCGGAGAAGAAGGGACAGAAGGAAGGTGAGGGTGAGGGCGAGGATATGGGTGTGGTGGAGGGAAACCTGGCAGAATTGGTAAAGGAGAGGGAGCGGGAACAGGAAGAAGAGAGGGAGAGAGAGAAGGATGAGAGCTAAAGATGATCTCAAGGTCGTTTAGAAGGTTGCAATGCCATGTGATGGAATGCCAGCAATGAGCAGCTGGTCCAGTGCAGTTTTTGCCCTGTTGGATGGAAAGCAAAGAAAGGGATATGGTCGACTATGGGACCGTACTATGGGAATACAGGCCCCTATCATTCTTTGGGCTGGTTTATTTGCTTGTATTATACCGACGGATAAAAGGATCACGCTTTAATACCTAATACACTATCGTTCACAAGTTCAATCCTCACAATTTTGCAGGAGTACTACAACCTCTTAGCTCATTACCTCCCCGTTCTCACTGCAACATACTAAGCATTATCCTTGGTCTCTCTCAACTTCTGCAACGCCTCTCGTCCACTAACACCAGTGATGCCCAATGCCCTCTGGACCGCCGGCTCCTATAGCTTCTGTTAGTCCACGCAAGTAGTGAATAAACGGAATACTGACATCAGTCCTCAAGAACAAGTTGTGCTTCTTCTCATCTCCAATCGTGAACTTTCCAGTCGTAACCTTGTTGCTCTCGCAGAAAGCAACCAGGCTATCCACAGCATCATCCTTCACCAATGACTTTGCAAACGCGGCATTCGACTTGGTATACCTAGCACCATTCGATCAGCCTCATGTTTCCAGACCTCTTCGCGCTGCATCTCGGAGAACTTACTCATGACCCGGATAAACCACCGTCTTCTCATCCAACTGCCTAATCTTCTTCAAGCTGGGATACATCTGTTCCGCCGTACCCTCGAAAAAGCGTCCACATCCACCGATAAACAGCGTATCACCAGTAAAGACCGCCTTCTCTCCCGTCTTTGCATCCTCGAGATAGTAGCAGATTGCATCCTGAGTATGACATGGCGTGTAGAGAACCGTAGCATTGATATCCTCGCCGATCTTGAAAGTAGCGCGGGGTTCGGGCGTGCCAGACGAGGGCAACTCTTCACTGAATCGGCGGTCTCGGTGCACTGTTGGCTTGCCGTAGTTTGACCAGCCCCAGACTGGGAGGGAGTATTTCTTCTTGAGAGCGTCGTTGCCGCCGGAGTGGTCGCCGTGCCTGGGAGGATCCGAGTCAAAAATGGCCGCTTTTCGTATAAACAAGCTCGAGTCTCGGGAGCTTACCAGTGGGTGTTGAGGATGGCGACGAGGTTGGCGCCGTCCTTGACCGCTGCGTCAAGATGTGGCTCGACCTCCGGGGGATTGGCTGGGTCGACGATGATGGCGTCTTTGGTCTTGTCGTCGGTAATGAGGTAGGCGTAGTTGTTGCCGGAGCCGACCCACATGGGGATGGATTGGATCTTCATTGTGCGGGTGAATTGCTTGCTGAGATGATTCTGAGGGGTTGGTAGCGTATGTTAGCTAACGGTTGTGCAAAATGTTGTTAGAGAAGGAGCAATTGGGGGTACCTACAGGTGTTCTAAGAGTTCGTGAGATTGTCTGAAGTGCGGAGAGCATAACCTTTGGTGTTGAGATGCTGCAGTGGTGCCTCTTCGCTCATATGAAGAGGAATGACGTCGAACATCGGATTAGGATTAGCCCGATGCGGGCCTGACTAATCGGTGGGGGCATTAATTTTCCTACTTCGGAGTTGGCCGTTCTTCTCAATGATATGATCGTGATGGTGCCTGAAGATGAATCCCAACGATCGATCGAGGCAATGTCACCTTGAGCCTCATAATTCAATCACGCCCGGCAAGCTACTTAAGTATCACGACAAACTGATATGCGACGAGAAGCTCTCCCGACCGATGAGTCTTCATGGCCGATGGGCTCTTAAATCCCCACCTCAAAGATCAAAAACCTAGTACCCAGGAACCAGCTGTCGGAGACAGTTAACTGATACCTGGGCACTAGTAAGTCCATTGGCAAGTGATTGAAGCCTTGCTTGCTAAATTAACCCTTATTTGCATACTTTCAAGTAATCGGGAACAAAGCCGTCATCCTACTTGATTTCACAAAGTTTGATACAATTTACACTTCTGCTGCCACTCTGCTCAGGCTACAAGTAGGACTTCCGGGAAAGAAGTCATGCTCCGTTCAAGAATCGAACGAAGCACTTCTTAGTTCCCTGCCTTACGCCATCAATCAGGGCAACTGGACACGGAGTTTTTCAAGGAGTGTACTTCAACCACTCGGACAAGTGGACTTGTTATACTATTTGAGGAGAACCTCGAATTGCGTACTTCAAAACAGTAGTTGATCCTTTTGGCTCCAGCAAGGAGCAAGAGCAGTTTCTCCGAGTCAACCGATTTGTTGCTCCTGTATTATCTTGCACTCGTACTGAAAGCAGGTTTGGCCAATTGATGTTAGGGTTAAAACTGAGGTCCCCAACCGTTCGGGGCATTAACGGACACTCTATCGGAAGACAACCTGCAACATACCAGGTCTGTGTCAGTCCATGCACCAACCGAGCGTACGCTCTGAACTTGATTCCAGACTCGAACTACGCCCATATACATGCGCCTCATTCGAGGCCGGCTCCTTTCTTCCATGCCTTTTCATTTGGATGTGTATCATAAATGTACAAGTACTTTTAACTTGGGAGATGAACGATGCATGATATTGCTATCTCGTGAAGACCAAACTACTAGACAGACGAGCACAAGGTCAAAATCAGAGAAAACAGATTCAAACTATAACTACATTATTATAAGGTTCCCACTTCATAGCCCTCCTCCAGGAAGGCCTTCCATCTATATTATTCCGGCATAATATTGAGGTGAAGTAAAAACGTCTACCTCGCCACACAAAAACGAACAAAAGTAAATGGCAAGAAAGACAGTAAGAAGAAGAAACAACAAACGAAAAGATGGCCGCCAAGAACATCGGTATGAATAGTAAAAAAAGGCTTATGCGAAGGTGAAAGGTGTTGAGAGTTGAAGCGAGCTGCTGGTGGTCGATTCGAGAAGGCGCTCAGATCTACTGCTTCTTCTTTCCGCCACGGCCACCAAAGCCGCCGCCGAATCCGCCGAACCCACCGCCAAAGCCTCCTCGGTTCCCACCCCCAAATCCGCCTCGGTTACCACCGAATCCTCCGCCAAAGCCTCCTCCGAACTATAATCACTGGTCAGTTGGGAGGTGAAATACTAGTAGGATTGCGAGGAATTACCTGACCACCGTTCTGACCACCGTTTTGACCACCGTTTTGGCCTCCATTCTGTCCACCGTTTTGGCCTCCGTTCTGGCCGTTGTTTTGGTCACCACCATTCTGGCCGTTGTTTTGATCACCTCCATTCTGACCATTGTTTTGGTCGCCTCCATTGTTGCCTCCATTGTTCTGGTCACCGCCGTTGTTACCGCCGTTGTTCTGGTCACCGCCGTTGTTACCACCGTTGTTTCCACCGCCATTGCCTTGGCCAACAGAGAACTTGGTACAATCATCCTGAGCACCACGCTGAGCAACAGGCATAAGTACGGGTTGATGGTTGGAGGAAGAGGCCATGGTGCAAATACGGTAGAAACCCGCGGGAAGGCCGCCTGCTACTGTTGTACTGAGACGACCCTGGCCGTTTCCAGCATCGTTAATACCCTTGAAGAAGACAAAGGTATCGGCATTGGGACTATGGAATCGGTTAGTAGGTGTACGAGGCAAAGGGCTGATAAGCATACGCATTTTGTGGTGTGAAGCTTCCACCGAGATCCTGAATGGTGAAATGAGTATGGCCCTGAACACGGCCACCTTCGAGTGTCTGTGGAGCAGCATAGTATGTGGCATCTGGATTTGTAAATTTACCAGCGGCGAGGTTGTTGACCTGCACCTCGACGGTAAACTCCTGATCGGCTGGAAGGTCCTGGCCAGGTTGTGGGTTGATGATGATTGTCGAGACCATGTTACCCTTGGCAGGTATGTCACCCATCACTGCACTTTATTAGCCACGGTTCAATATGAGAGTCGTCAGGACATACCAATTCCGTTACAAGATCCTCCCTGGTTTTGCTGTCCGTTGGTTAACGTCTTGCCGGCACAAAAGTTGATGAAGTTGGCGGCGTCAGTGGCTGATGCTACACGGCCATCATCGGCATCGCCTCCTTGGAGACCATCACTTTGTGAACCGGTTTGAACAACATCTGGGTTCAATGCAAGGGCGGCATTGCCCCCATTGTTGCCTCCGTTATTTCCACCGTTGTTGTTGTTCTGATCGCCATTCTGTCCACCATTCTGGCCGCCGTTCTGACCGCCATTTTGACCTCCGTTTTGACCGCCATTTTGACCTCCGTTTTGACCGCCATTTTGACCACCATTTTGGCCTCCGTTTTGTCCGCCATTCTGGCCACCGTTCTGTCCACCATTGTTTCCTCCGAAACCTCCTCCGAAGCCACCACCAAAGCCTCCGAACTGGGCAAAGAGTTAGTAAGATATTGGGGTTTTTGTTCGACATGACACATACCTGACGCTTTCTGAGGTTTTGCAGATCAACTCTCTTGCGCTGAGCATGCATCTGTCCTGGGGAATAGGCCTCGGCAATCGTGGCCAATCCAACGCTCAAAAGAAGAGCAATCGATGTCTTTGCTACCATTTTGGATGTCTTGTGATGTCCTGTTTTTATTGAAAAATTGGGATGATAATCGTGACTGTGAGTTGAAGATGTCGTTGAAGATGTCGTATGGTGGTAACGTCAAGTTGAATAGAAACCACGATCTACGTGATATCGACCGGCGAGATGATGGAATAGGTGGGAAAGAAAGTAAAAAAGAATGACCCTCCCCAGAAGAGACCTTGAAGAACAAATGGTTGAATGAAGACGACGAACGGTTGAAGGAGGAAGAAGGACTGCGGAGAGGGAACCGCCGTGTTAATAAGGTTTGCCTGCCAAGGGGTATGTGATCGCACCCCACGGCAACTGATCACAGATAGAGGAAGGAGGCTTCAAAGCAAGCTTTTCGAATTGACCAGGGATACAGGTGGTCCTTCCTCCAAGGGGTTTTGGTGTTGCATTGCTGGGATCGGGGGAAGGTCTCTTTGGGGACGTGCGTAGGGGAGCATATCGTGTTTTGTGGGTCCGAGTAGGGTTCGAAATTGCAGAAGTAATGTTGAATCTTGCTGCGTTGCGAGCGTCAGAACTCTTGATGCCTTAAAGTTCGTGAATGCTGGCGCTAGGTGGTGCAGATATCGTGTCCAATGTGTCTTCGCTACAACGGCGGTTCCTGTCGTTTCTCTGATTGGGAGAACATCCTCATAGACCTCTCCAAAGTCAGCGTTAACCTCCAGGAGAAACAAATCCAATGGCCTCTCACAGCTTCTGTCAATCTTTGGGCGACTTTCTTCCAACAAGGGAGAAAAGCTTGACTGAAACGTTGGTGTTCATGGGTGTCCGTGTCGGAGATGTTTCGCTGCATGAAGAATCCTCCGAAAGAAGCTTGGTTCAAAGCCAAGCTTTCAGGAACGTTTCTCAAACCAAGCCAGAAGAAGATTAGCGACAGGCCCAAGCGACGTTAACCGAGACCTCCAATTGTTTCCAGACCGTCTCAAAAATCCTGGGGGTCAAGGTCAAGACATTCAACAACCATGACCCACTGCCACATTTCGAACTTTAACCCGTCGTAGGGCCTCAGCATATCCCAACTGTACGGGTAAAGTACTACCGGTAATTGCAGTATCATGAGGGTTCTAACGCTTGTAGAGCCCCGTTCCGGTTTCAGTTCCGAATCGACAAGCAACACAGCAAGCGCCCAAGAACCCCTCTGCCTCTCAACTCTCTTCACCATGTTTGTTTCAACCTTTGGGCCGGTATCTACATACCATCAAACTCCAAACAAATAACGGTCGAGCGTAACTATCAGCGAAACAATACAGCTCTCAGGTGCCTCTTACCAGCAGCACTTTCCCCGGTTATCGCGGCCCGAAGAACGATCGTCTAGCTGTCAAACGGGGGCCTTGGGTATCTCGGCGGAATGTATCAGATACTTCCTTGACACATTAAGAAGCCTTGGGATGCCGTCATAGTCTACGGATAATGCTCCTAAAAGCCGCACATCAGAGCAACTACTAAGTACTTGCTTCGGGAATTCCACCTCTACAGTCAATCGATTAAGCCCACGCTCACATTCAGGGCAAGTCGGACAGGTAGAGTTGCAACTTTTCCGTGGCTCTGGGCAGTCTTCATGATTGCTTTCGTTAGGCTTTCTTCAATAGCGATGGCTGGAAAACCTTAATACTAGTAAGTACATCTACATCATCATTACAATGCTTGTACAATTGTTTGTTCTGTAAGTAAGTACTTACCTGCACCCAATAAACTTCTTACTGACATACTAAGTAGTCACAGTTCGGAGCACACTCATACCTAAGCCTGCAGTTAACATCTGGCATTCGGAAAGGTTGCTGAACTCAAGGCCCGAGGATGGCATTGACGGAAATCGTACGATATGCACGATCAGTGCGGTCAGTGTATCAACACAGTCCCTCGACCGGGCTACCGGTGATTTGGGAGCTTCCGCCAAGCGTGTTTGACATGTCTTTTCAAGGCAGGGTGTGAGGTCTCCGATTTCACACAGTGTTTAATACCACGGACTTCAACTCAAACTGCCCCATGGTAAACTGTTTTGGTGTGAACCAGGCCGAAATGGACTTGGAGAATAAGAATCATCAAACTGCCTGGTCTTTTTTTCGGCGCCTGGATTTCTTTTTGGGGCAGCAACGACCTGTTTAAGCCGCCAGGTCGCGACAATTTGACTTGTGCTCGCGCTGTTTACCTCCATGCTTTGACATTATCAAGTTTAAACAAAGGTTTCTATTATGATTGCCTTTGGTTGAGTGGTTGAGTAACTTGTTATCTACCCAAGGATTATGCGTTCGAGTCTGTGTCTAGTCATTACTTTAGGTCCTTGTCTTTGGGATTTGAAAGATGAGTGAATGGTGATTGTTTTGCATGCGTTTGTCAAAATGTACCTGGTAAAGTGCCTGGTAAACGGCCTGGTAGATGACCCGGTAAACTGCCTGGCTTAGACTTAGGTGTTTGAGACTTGAATTAAAGGTGGCCTGGATTTCCAAAGTCCAAAAACGACCTGGGAAAAATTTCACCATGGGGACTGCAGTGCTCATCTACAAAGCCTTATAGGTTGAGCTACTGAGGCTCATCACATAAGGGTACATTGAAGATTCCCGACCCCGGATTTGGAAGGATAAGAACCGGTGCGCATACTCTGCGGGTATTGTAAACCCCCCAGTCATGTTATTTATCACTGACTAAAATATGATAGTAAATTCATTCCGATTCTTCCTGGTCCGTTTACTAAGCACTTGGCTGGTACATTGCGTACTCGTACAGAGCAAGCTTTCAGTTCGGCTTTTCCTCATTTTGTGATTCTTCACTTTTACGTTCGAATCAGACTTACGGTATACGTAGCCTCGTTCCCAGTCCTGAGCTTTTCGAGCGTTTTGAGAGAGTTTCGGAAAATTGCTGCGTAGCCGGTATACGAGGGGTGTTTCGTTCAAAAGTTTAACCAAAAGTTGTACCGATCATCACCCAAGTAGTTGGTCAAACGTTTTTGAACATCGATGCATCCCTTGTACGGAAGTTAGACCATGGAGATGAGAGTTCAGGTTCCCAATCGAAGACATTCGCCAGAATGGGTACTTTGGCCCTTGGACCTCCAGAGTACCGTTTCTCCTCGACATCTCTGCGATCCATCCAAATAGAAAATCTGCCTCGCCGGCAATGTTATCTGGTCATCTTCTGCTTCCTTCATCCCCGCTTTAGTTTCTGCTTTTTCAGAAGGCGAATTCAAAATATCATTTCAGCTCGCGGTTCCCCGATGTGCACCATATTCGATTACCGACCCTGCTGACTCGGATGCCACTATTTGGAAAGCAGATGATTAGAAAAAGCTGTGACACTGTTACAAATATCACTGTATGGTTGTGGTGATCTGACGGTCATTGTACTAGACGGGGAATTGAGGCAATATAATGCGGTCTGAGATGATGTTTTGGGATGATGCTTTCTTGTTACATGAGAAGTGGTACTTCTCTGGGATTCGATAGGCCAACTGGAAACGTGCTAGGCTAAGGCACCAGCATAGTACGGACTTAGGGAGGGTCCGGTTGGGAGTTCTGATTCCATCTCTTGCGATGTAGTTGCTCAGAAGCAGGGGCTGGTGTTCTATTGGCATGCGCGACAGGCTTGCGCTTGCCGTTTTACCCCTCCTTGACGACGATTAGTACTCCCGAGATGAATTTTTGCCTTCTGAAGTCTGTTGCTTCCTTCTGTCATCGCCTCTCAACTTCTCTTTGGAATCAAATAGACATTTACTGTCTTCACTGTAGTGCTAAGTCTATATTTACTTGTACAATTGTACTAGTATAACACAAATCGGAGATGACCGTACTCACGTTCACGTGCACAGAGGCATTGCTGTAAGTGCTTTAAGCCTTGATCAGTCTCACAACTTGCCGAGTGGGGGTAATGAGGCGTTAGAGCATACGGAGAGGCTGGAATATCATTACATTGTTGGTGTTATTGATATTTGAATCGATTTCTGAGAAATTTACCTACGGCGCTAGTACAGTGCATGGTTCCCGAAGGATTGCAAGTATTTCCTTTCTAGACACCGCCATAGTACTATATGTCCATCGGCCACCGTCTGACATTGCATGCACAAAATACGTACGAAGCAAGACCATGACTCTGTCGAGCTCAGGAGTCGGAGTGAATTGTGGTGGCACAAGATTCGGAGGAGTGCGATGCTTGCGTTAGTCTATCGATATGCATGTACATCATACTGCAGTATACTTGTACTGTGACACTGGCGCCTTACTCCACAAATACTTGGCAGCTGCAGTCTTGAAAAACCAAACGAAAGGAACGTCAGTCACTGTGTAGTTACGAATGAGTGCTCATTCAAAACCAAAGCACATCCAGATACAAAGCCAGCGTACAGAAGTAGGATTACTCAAGTCTTTCCTGCTCAAACTTTTAGATGTACACACAAGGAGTGATGATTCCATGCACCGCAAATGGATAGTACTTCTTACACTCTGATATCCTGAGTTCAATGTACTTATAGTAACTACTTCCTCAGCTGAAATATTGCTCTTTCCTTGTTTAGAATGAACTACAAGTACGTACCTAAAAGCTCGGTTCAACTACTGACATGGCGTGGCATCTCCGACGTGGGCGTACAAGTACAGGAATAGGGCGCAGACCCCTGCAGCCGTATTGGTCCGAGTCTAACTTAAGTATGTACAAGTAACTGACATATGTACTTGATATGTAGTTAGCCGTAAGCGCACCTATCACTGCGTTGCAACCGTTTGTCATTACCAATCTTCACTGCTCTAATCCGGCACATAATACTGTGGGGCCTTCGCGCGAATTCGGATTTCACCGCAGGGCAGGCTTTGTAATCTCAAAGCGCATGCATCGCCCGAGAATGCCTATGTAGATTTATCTAACTCAACTGAGTACCCATTACGCGAGCAAATCCACAACACTGTCCTCAATGATCTTAAGTCCAAAGGCAGAACTGACGTCCCACCGCATCGATGAGCTCAAATGGTGGTATGTACTGGGAAAGCACATGCACGTCATATGAGAAAGAACAGCAGAGTGACCTCTTGGCAAATTGAGCCTATGCGCCACACATACTTATGTCCACGCTGGAGCATAAGTACCGGGGCGACATACTGGACGTTGCTGACAGAAGGGAATCCTACGCAAATGTGCAGGGTGTAATCAGGGTCTGCATGGAGCACAGGAGTCCAAATAGGGTAATTAACATCGCCGTATGAGTCCAACGGCAGTTCCATGACGCTAAGTAAGAAGTACTGAGCTCGAGTTGGCTCCAAGTCGATCTCCAATAAAGAAATACTTATTTACGTATTTGGTCACATCACAAGGCTATATGCACATTTTGTTGGTAATCGCAAGAAGCATCCAGTTTCAGCATTGACTTGATACTCATCCTAGAACCTACCGTAGCATGGGTTCAATTATAATGCACCATACTGGAACCGGTCGGCCTTCAGCTCATGCGCAAGTTTTAAATACTGAGTATTATCATAATTCGAAACCATCTGGATCAATTCCGTCCTAGCCGTGCCTAATCGATCTATAAACATAGTACAAAAGATCAATTAAACCCTCTTTGAATTAACAGAGTCGTACATACTTGGTAGGTAATGCCGCAAGCGGAGCTTTAGACTGATCATCCAAGGTTCTGATGAGGCCATCAAATATATTACTCAGTGAGAGAATTCTCAGGTAAAGCTTTGGGCTCTCGAGTACAAATATCCATGCATACACGGCCTTCTAGTTTAGTAGATCGGAAGTCACGGTGGGGCATAAGAACGTACAGCATGCCTGGTATCACTGGTATCTGGACGTATCCCCATTGGCAAGGAGACTCGGACTATTCAGGATTCGCCATATGGTATCCATGCTTATTTAAATATTTCGGCAGCCTCGAGCTCACGACAGGCCTTCAATTTTCATCGTTCTGGAAGTGATCCACAGAGGCTTGCATGAATCGGCCTTGCCACTGTTTTGTCCTATTATAAAGCATCATATGCTTACATGGACGTTCTAGCCCGAATATTTGCTTTTCATTCTCTTTGAGCTCCCATCGTATCTCCAGAGACAACAAGTGAGCGTTTTTGTTAATTCTTGTATGAGCACTTATAGATTCTTTGCCAGCTCTTCTGGCCTAAACGCAAATCCGGTAGTGAAGCCACTGGTAGGACCTTCGGAAGCGAGTACGCGTACGAGTTATCCCGTTCCCATTCACTGTATATATTGAAATGCTGCATCATTGCATTTAGTACAAGCTCTTTCTTCCTGTACACTTTGGCCCTAGCTGGAAACCATTCAGACCTCAAAATATCCAGCCCCGTTCGTAAACAAGATCAAGAATTCATGGGACCCTTCTGCTTATTTCCTCATTCAGACACTGGCGAATCGATTGCTGATCTGAATTCATTTCGCAATTTCCTCACTTGAACTGCTCGTAAAGCTCCATCGTTGCAATGAGGCGAGATGCATGATTCGTTCGATTCTCCGTCATACTTATGAGCTGCTGACGAGTATATCCCGATCCTGAGGTTTTTATCGGATGCTTTCCTGTTCCGGTAATATTGATATTGTCTGTACAATTGTCATCCGAGTCAATCACTCGATCTCGCTGCTGAGGCTTCAACTGTTGCTACTCAAGATAAGGCATAATGTGCAATGCCTCAAGTGTACAGAGTCTCGAACTTTCAGTCCAGTACAGTACCGTATGATGATGCTTTTTCGCAAAGGTCTTGCCACAATCTAAAGTCTATAAGAAGAGAAGATTCCACCGTGTAGATGTTCTCCATCCCATCCTACTACTTCCTCAACAACAGCAATACCAGCACCTAGCCTCCTATCCAAAATCTAGGAATCCAAACCTTTTTGCTTTAAACCCTTCTACTCCACAATGGCATTCACGATCAAGAACATCTTTCTTTACGGCCTCCTTGCTGCCTCCACTGCCTTTGCTGCCCCGGCTGCCAACGCCGAGCCACAGCAATCCGACATTGCTCCTGCTGTCGTCGAGAAACGCAAGCTCCCAAACAAGTGTGAAGCGCATATCCATATCGACAGTAAGCACCGTCCTTTGCTCCGCATTAACTAGCGATTCACGAGCTAATGCTACTGTCTAGCATCGAACTTCTTGTGCGGAAATAGCTGCACCAGAAAGTATGCCATCAGGGTTGTCGACAAGCCAGGAAATCTGATGGGCTACGACTTTCCCCAGAAGAATGTCGGGGTCTGGTACGCAACCAACCCGAACTACCGTATCGTCATTCCTACCACGAAGGGACTTCAGCTTTGGATTGATGGAGCCCAGGGTGCCGGTGCTGGTTATGGCTCAGGCGATGGCTGGAAAGGAATGTTCACCCTCCACTATGGCTCCCAGCATTGGAACAGCAAGCAGTGCCCAAACTCGAGATTCGAGGCGTGGACCTCAAGCAACGGTTACCGCAACATCTATGACTTGTGGTGTGAATTCGACTGCTAAATGCAGTTGAATCTCAACCGCATCAGCAATCGATAGTATACAGCGGCTTTCGAAATTTCTGGTTTTGGATTTCTTTATACTGACTTTGTGTTAACTTTCTCCCATTGCTAGAGGGGATCGGGATACCTTTGTGTTCTTTATCTTGCTGTTGTTTGTTTTTGTCTTGTTTTTGGATTTCTCTGCTTTTTGATTCGAGCTTTCGGTCCTACTTTACCAGTTGATTATCTGCTTTGCTTTTCGATTACCTCTATTTCCTGGTTTGCGACTCATTCGGGCTTTAAATACTGGTCGGTTTGTAGATACCAGTCTAGTTGGTCAAATTGGCCTGGGTGGTGGATCGAAGGTACCCGGGAATACAATACTATACACTGCGAGCAAATGTCCCACGTTGAGCTGAATGAAATAGTGAAGCCATAGAACACAAAACATCGATTCGTTACTAATCCGAGTGAGGAGCAGCAATTGTGATAGAACATTGAGAAGTAGACGGCACTAGCAATATCATTAGAAAAGGGATGAAAAGTACTACGAGGTATCCATGCAGGATAACCACCAACCTAAACAGTTGCTCACGTAAGGCCTTTTCCAATGACAACCGCACCTTCCGTCTCCTTCTCCGTCTCCACCGAATGTACGCCCTCTCCTTTATTCCCAACACTCTCAAGGTCTGCCTTCTTGACCTCCTGCATCTTAGCCCTCTTCCACCATCTCCAACATCCAAAGAAGGCATTAAACAAGAATAACAACCACATCAAGAAGATGTTGACGTTCAGCTCTGGGCCCACCGCACCGCTGTACATCAGCACCTGAATGATGTCCACAATAATCCACAAAACCCACTGTTCCCAGAACCGAAACATCATGAGCACCTGAGCAATAATGCTCAAAGCATTCGTAGTGGCATCACAGATATTTGGTGCCAACTGACCCTCAAAGAAGTATACTCCAGTTATGGCTCTCGCGAACGCAGGAATCTCGTAATAGAATGCTGATCCGAGCCCGACACTCACAACTAGAACCAACCCTCTCTGAGGCCAAGTCAGACTTCGAGAGATGGCAATATCTTGATCATCGACTCGCTTGTACCAAGTATATATGCCAATCAAGTTCGTCGGCATGTAGAACATGAGGTAAAGTTGCGTATCTCCAGCATAGCCATATGCAATTGAGAAGATGCCGTATGTGACCGTGTTGATAATCCCCCAGAAGTAGGTCGTGTACAACCCCATTGCACATAGGATGACGCACACTCCTCCAGTGAAGCTGGCAACCCCACTGAGGAGCATCAATGCCCGTCGCCAGGTGGCAACGCCAGCTTCCTTGTCGTTAACCCATTTGAAGACGGATTGGCCTGTATTGTTGCGCAGGACTTCGAAATCGATGATGTTGAAGACGATAAGGATTGCGGCGAAGAAGATGGTGAAAATAGTAAGCGGGAGGGGAAAGTGGCGAAGGTCGGGGATGATGGAGCGAAAGAGGTGGGCGAGAGCTGAGAGGTAGGTTCGTGATATTCGACACAGGCGTGTGGAAAGAGTTTCATTTCCGAAGAGTCGCATTTTGCACAAGGCGCCTATTTGTACTGAGAGAGGGTTAGATACTAGACGGACGAGGACCTGGAAAGGAGAACTCACATAGATTCTGGTTGGGGTGATGAAATTTCCCCGCTCGTGATGATGAACCAAGTCGACTGCCGTATTTGCGGTTTCTTCCGTTCAGTCAAAAGCGAAAAGGTTCTTTCTTCGAGACAACTTCTCGAGAACCTAAAGCGGAATCGTACACCTTAAGTATCCAACTCCAAGAAGAGCCCGAGAATCTGGACCTAGATAACCCAGTGGCAGACTCATATACCTGCAAGGCCAGTACTAGTACATAATACAGAAAGGCTCGATGCTGATCAGTCTCATTCAGGGACCCATTTCGCCCAAAAAGCAAAGCTTAACGATCCGCTTATCGCTATTGTGCGTTAGACCGACTCGTATCTGCAGCAGGGTCACACTGACAGGTGCACAAGCTTTAAGGCGAATTCCGATGGGAGGGCAAGCCTTTCTTGACATGTGTGCGGATGTAGTGGGATTGGTGGCCAGAACGATGTTGCTGTGACTATTTTTTCGCGAAGGTTTTTGAGAAGAAAACAAAACTCGGTACTTAGTAGTACTTTTCCCACTTTTTCCTGCAAATATTTCGAGGTTGTGGAGGATAGACACGGAGATATCCAGGGACCCAGCGAAAGACCTACCTTGATATCTTGGCAATCTGACTTCCAAGCGCTTCAGCCGTGACTCGAGCATTACTTAATATGTCTCAGCAAGCCACCAAACACTCATCCACGATACTTAGGTAGGGAGTATGAGCACAACAGTATTGAATGATATGCGTTGATTTCGCTGCAAACGAAGGATATTAGAGATGCTTCTTAGGGATGTATTAATAAGAGTAAGTACTTAATGCAAGTGTGCACAGAATTAGCTGTAATGTATGGGTGCGAGTATATGGCAGCGCATGGCAAAAATTAAGGGCTGCGGAGGCGTGAGCAGAATCAAGACATCAACCGTATTAAACACGCCAATTTGCGGATCAGAAGACAGACAAAACATGAACAAGGCGCATGAAAAGGTTACGAAATCCCATCTTGTATGTATCGAGGACCGGTACCACTAACACCAAAACAACACTTTCCGCAGTTTTAATACACAAGAAATTTATACCTGTATCTCGAGGAAATGAGGGGTAGTAGGTGCAGTAGGAATCGAGAGAGGAGAGGAATTCCGTAGTAAGATGAGGAAAAGAAAAAGAAGTCTTAAATATACTTCTTCAATCAAAGGTAATGCCGCCCAATTGCTTTTGTGTGTCCATGCGCCTGCCTTTTCATCCCATAGTCTGATCTGCAACTCGCACTTTTAAGTAGAAGAAATATTCAACCCTAGGACTCCATGCGCGCACAAAGAGAAAAACGAGTACACTGAACAAGCGAGAAATAAAGAAACGTATTCAAAAGAAAGCCGCGAAATGCAACGGGCAAAGGAAGGAACGGAATAACAAGCCAGAGAAAAGAAACTAAACCAAGCAGAAAAAGAGAAAACCAATTCTGTGACACTAAAAAGAGGACCGAAAGCACATTTAGAAAGACAGGAAATTCACTTCCAAACAAGAATAAGCCCTAAGATAGCATCGTAAAGTCAAATGAAACCATTTTCGGACATATTCGAAGAAACAATGCCAAACAAGGAGTATGAACCCTTAACGCCGTTAAAATCCCTTTTAAGAAGAAAGCTGAGCCTTATAGGCTCCGCGACCACGCTTTGTTGGAGCAACCGTTGACCATCCCTCCTCTTCCTCCTGAGGGGGCTGAGCAACGGGAGAAGCGGTCTCCTCAACAGCGGCTGGAGTCTTATCACCAGCGACACTGCCAGAAGCAGACTTCGATGGAGCAGCATCATTTCCGTCATTGCTAACGGCCGCGCTTCCACGGCGGAAGTTGTCGAAGTTTCTTGGGGCGGTAGGTGTCTGGGCACCCCTCTCCTTCTCCTCCTTTTCCTTAGCGAGTCTCTTCTCCCTGGCCTCATCATCCTTCTTCTTCTTCTCAGCGGCTTGCTGGGCAAGCTTCTCCTCAATCTCCTTCAACTTGGCGGAAGTGTCGATTGGGCGGGCGGCACCGAATGGGCTGGCCTTGCTACTGGCGGAGGGCGATGCGGCAGTTTCGACCGCGACTTCACTGCGCTTCTTGAGTTCGAGCTTTGGGCGGCTGTGTGGGATAATAGGGCTGACTGGGCTCGACTTGGCTGGGGCGTCAGGGCGGGCACCACGGCGCCACTCGTTATCTCTGTCAGCGGCAGACAAAGCGCGCTCCATTGGTGGGGCTCCACGGGCAGATGGTGCTCTCTCCATGAATGCTCCTCCACGGGCGGATGGTGCTCTCTCCATGCCAGGGGCACCTCTTCGTGGTCCATCGAATGGTGCAGGTGAATTCCTCCTCTCACCGGCCCTGCTGCGCGGGCGGTCTCCTCCAGTGGAGCCAGTTGGGGAGAGTGGTGTGAGGGGTCCCTTGCGTTCCCAAGAATCAAGGTTGCGAACACGGCTGTCATCGAAGGCACTTGGGCGACGTTCGGGTCTATCACCAGCCTCAGAGCCACCACTGTGGAAGCGGTCGCCTCTATCTCCGCCTCGTCGTGGTCCTTGGTGAGAGTCCCGGGTCTCCAAAGCTGGAAGAGGACCAGTACGGCGCCACTCGCCGGCGGTGCGATCATCACCACGATCCTTTGCTGCACTATGTCAGCTACCTGTACCCGAAACCTATCGGGGTATACTAACGTGGCTCAGCGACGTTGACTCTAACATCACGCCCAGCGAGTTGAGTACCGCTCAAATCAAGCGCCTTGATCAATCCCTCAGCGGTCTTGAACTCCACATAACCAAACCCCTTTGGCTTATCGTCCATTCTGTCACGGACCAAGCGAATGTTGGTGACTTCGCAGTCGGCGAAGAATCGGCCGAGCTCCTCGTCGTTAACGTCGAAGGAAAGGTTGCCAACATGGGCAGTGTATGGTGGCTTATCGGGGATTGGGAGTTGCTGCCTTGGTGGGAATGCGGAATCACGGTTGGCACCATACTTGGAACCATAGCCGGTGTCTCTATCACCGTAGTTATCACGTCCGTAACCGGCGCGAGCGGCTATCAGGGGGTTAGTCAGAGTTTTCTTTCAAACAGTCTCAAACACGGTTGGAATAGGACTGACCGTTTCCAGAGGAAGCTGTGGACCACTGTTAGTGAATGCTACTCATCTTTGTTCAGGTAGGTAGGTAGTACTCACGAATGGTTGGCATATCCTCCATCTCATCAGCCCAAGAGCCGAGGGCTACACAAAACTTAGTATCCGTTCATCGTCGTTCGTTTGGATTCGCTTCGACTTACACTCGTCAGCGAGGAAGGCCCCGAGACTCATTTTCTGTTGCTTTGGCGCTTCATCGGTCGTCAGCTTCAACTTCACAGATTTCCACAATACACTATCTCAATGGCGAGCGGCTCCTCATAAGATCGCTTCGTGGTAGAAAGAAGTGTCCTTGCGGTCGAAGGGGGCTCGAGGTGGGGTCAATGGCTTACCCATGATTGCGGTATTGGTGTTATGCGCTTCGATTCGCTGCGCCTGTTTTCGTTAGAAAATTTCTGGTGATGTCGTTTGGAAGACGCAGAGATTGGCGTACGTTTGACTTTGATGAGTTGTCCTTGGTGTTGGAGAAAGTGTGTTCGTAGATGGTGAGATGGCGGGGAAATTTTGTGATTGTGGTCCAGTGTCCCTTCACTGAAAAAGATTTTGGTAGGGGAAACGCTAAGAACACTAATACGACTGCCGCGGGAAAACGAGCCTGAGCCAAAGACAGCTAAACATTCTTAGTCATCCTCACAGAGAAAGGTACGGATTAGAGCAGCACTCTGTCTTGATCGCTTGAGAGCTCACTGGAGATTGCTTAGCGTGCTTTGAGTGTTAAAGCGCCGAGCCTGCCGCTTACCACCAAACCAAACTGGAAGCTTAACGAAGTGCAGGAAATCGAGGTTTGGGAAAAGCAGCAGCATACTAATTGTTTTGAGCATAGCGTGACTTGAAAGCTCCTGAAAAGGCATGGTGTGCATCAGCTGATTTAGGCGCTAACTTCTCCTGTCGTTTTGGTGAACTTCATCCCGTTCTTTGGAAGCGGCGGACTGGCTCGCCCGCTAGTCGATCCGTAGCAGTAACCCGTAAAGGGACCTCGAGCTCTCCTTTCTCCCCTGATCGATTACTAAGTGCCCGGATAGTAGCCTCCTTTCACGTCACGGCAAGCCACAGCCCTTCCTCTACACCTCTAAACTATTCGGCATCTCTGGAAACACCTCGAAAAACAGAAGCGCCATTGATTCTTGGATTAACCTTGGAAAGAGGCTTTGAGTGCGTTGTTGTCGGTGGTGGGGTTAACCTTCGAATATCACTCACTACAGCTGTCTGCGAGACCAACATCCTTAACACGGCATACCCTCCAAACTCCGGTCCTAGAGCTATGCGAAGGATATAAACGCGCTTCAACGACCTCGAACCCAATCGCCAAATGGAGAACCAGCTACGGGGGCTCGCGGCGAGCGTGGAGGAGAATTCACTTGTTGCACAGGGATTACGGATACCAACGTTCATACTCGGAATTCTCGTCCTTCTTTACATCGCCTCGTTTGTCGTCTTCGCAGTCATTCGAATTCTTACCGGGGTCTCGATTCAGCGATTAGGCTATCTTTGCTTGAAACGCATCTCCTACGAGCCGAAGCCCGGAATCAAGATCGATATTCGGAAGTTTGGTTTTCTTCTTCATAGACCGACATTTGCTCAACCAACATGGGTCAGCATTGTTCTTCACGACTCGGTCGTGCGATTGGATTTGCGAGAGAGGAAGAAGCGCGAGGCAACAGCAGAGAAGGCGGGTGGATTGGAGTACGACACTGAACTCGACGATGAATTAGGTTCTGGGAAGGGTGGAGGAGACGGGGAAAAGCGGGTTCCTTCGGAGAAGCATTGGGAGAAGCTGCTGAAGTTACAGAACGTGCTTGAGAAGCTTCACAAGTTTCTAAGGTACCTGAAGCTTATTGACATTGTCGTCACGAACATTGCTGTCGCCATTCCGGAAGCGGGTGTTGTTCAGGTGGGAAGCTTTACAATGATGGCGGACACAAGGGAGCACTCGGCAAAGAAAAGACGGTTATTAGAGCAAAGGAAGACCTTGACGTCGAAGCAACAGCCGGTCGAGTGGATGATATCAGTGAGGAATGTGCTGTTTAATGCGGATGGCAAAGAGCCGATGGAGGTGCTGAATCACTGCCTCTTCAATCTTAACGGCATCTTGGAGGAGGGTTTCGGCGTCATCAAGGATTCGGCAATCTCGATCAAGTTCGGCAAGGTCAACATACCGGTGGACGACTTCACACTCGCATCCAAGATCCTGAAGAAGTTGAAGGCGGATAATCCACAAATATCCAGCGAACCCGGGCTTAGCTTTGCGGCTATCTTGGAGGAGCTGGCAGTGCCAGGAAGCAGAACAGAGAGGATTGCAGAGGCACTGCTGCAGTCTCGAGAACTATTGCGGACCATCATCGAGAACGTCAAGGAGGTGCAGATTGCCATTGGTGCATTGCTCATGACCAAGGTTGTGAAGCCTCTAGAACCATCGACTTCGGAGAGCACGGTTATTGTGGAGATGAAAGAGCTCGGAATGGATATCCATAGGTTGGACCAGAAGTCGCCAGCTCACCGCATGTAAGTTCTAGTCGACGGACCCCAAATACAAGTCTAATTGTTCTAGGTACTTTTCTTCCAAGGATGTTGCCCACCAAGCGCTTCTTGCGGTAATCTCGGTCTCAGTTACCCTGGATGATGGTGCAGGACATAGAGATCGGCTTCTGTACGTTCCAATGATTACGATGACCTCTAAGACGACACTCCCCTCCAAGACGATAGAACTGGTGGAGAAACCAGAAAACGATCGGAACGCAAACATAGTTCTCGCCAATGTTGTCGTAACCTCCCCTTCGGTCGATTTGGAACCGAGGCATTTGCCATTGCTTCTAAGTCTCATGGACTCCGACAAGCCTAAGAAGTCACGAGCGCCAGGGGACAAGGCGCAGCTGATTTCCCGCTTGCTACCAAAGGCCTCTGTGAAATTCTCGGTACACGAACCGGTCCTCCGCCTATCATTCCCGTCAGCTGAAAACAGCTCTGAGGAAGAGTCAGACATGCTCATTTCTAGCCACTCATCCATCTCTGCAGACTTGGAGTCATCGCACTTGGATGAAGGAAAGGACCATTACTACTTGAATGCATCATTCAGAGTAGTTGCCCATGAGCTCTACTACCAAAGTGTTTCTGGAGAGCGCCATGATCTGTTATTGACTGATACCTTGGAGGTGCGGGCACAAATGACTGCATCCCCTGAAGTACAAGTCCGTGCACAAGCATATCTAGATACGTTTGCTCTCCGGCTAGTTCGACCGGAAATCACGAGAGCTATACAACAGATGGCATTCCAGCTACGCTCCGGTAGCAAGTCTCGTAAACCTCAAATGAAGGTCGGACCGGAGCCAAAGCCTTCTTTTTTGCGAAAGTTGCCTCTGTGGTTAGCTCAGCTGAACTTTGATGGAAAGGATATTGTTGTTGAGATTGCTGGAGTGGACAAGAACGTTTCTGAGAAGGCTCGAGGTATTGCTATTCAGGTGGAGACCTGGACTGCCCTTTTTAGTTGCCAGAAGCAAGAAATTGTTCGCCGACCTGGCCATCGCCGAAGGGCAGGTTCAAAGTTAGAACCATTGTCCCCCTCCGACTTCCGTGGATCACGTGGAAGAACAACTGGAAATCCCACAGATGGCAGAAGCTTCTCAATGGAATGCAATGGGGTCGAGGGGTATATCTGGGAAGGTCCAGACCAATGGGAGCAAGAACCGTTTTTCACAATTCCAACATTCTCTACCGAGTTTTCAACATCAACTGATGCTGATGGCCAACTGCTTCACGTTGTCTCGCGGGTGGAGTCCTTCGACGTCAACTACTCCCTTCAGAACCACTACACCTGTTATGTCGCCGCTGGAGTAGTACGTGACGCCATTGGACATCGTATATCAGAGACACGGCATGCTAGGATTCTTTCGCAGTCGTTGGAAGTCAAGTCTCCATTGTTATTTGGTGGTATGGCTTACGTTGAATCTCCGGCGACTCCTCCGGAGTTCATGTCTTTCGATCTACGCGTAAAGCATATCAAGATCAAGGCTAAAATGCCGACTGACCCTGGTGTAATGTTCACGGTGGAGGGTCTGGATGCAGGATTGCAACGTTGGGCGCCAATTTATTGCAAGGCACGGTCTATTCGAGTCTTCTCCCAAAGTCCAAAGGTTCCATCGGCATGGGTCCGCCTCGTCAGTATTCGCCACCTACATACCGGCATTCGAACTACAAAACGCCAAGAGAGGACAGGCATAGTTACGGAGCACAGTCTTGAAGTTGACACAGATGCTATTCGGCTCGGCATTCCGCACCAGTTTACGCTCTACCGTCTTACTGATAACATTGTCAACGCCGCAAAGTCAGTGGAACAAATGCATTACCGGCATAAGACTGGAACTATGGACACGATTCAGAAGCTCGGCAACCAACCAGCTAAAAGAGTCCCTCGACTTGCTCTCAGATCAAAAGCACTGCTCTTTGAATTAGAAGATGATCCATTTGAGAGTCGATTGAATCTCATTTACAGAACGGGGCTACTTGAGCAAAAACTACGTTTACAAAGACAAGCTGCGTATGACGCGAAGGTTCAGAAGATGGCCGAGGCTGCACGGGCTGCAAATGCAATGTCAGGCCGGCCTATGACGTCCGCCGCTCTTCAACCACCACGATCTAGGCTACGGCACCGTACGAGGACCATGCGATCACATAAGGAGAAGGACAAGAATGAAACATTGCGTGGCCGGCCCCGAGGGGACTCCGAGCCGTTGGATCGACCCGAAACGAGCTTTGGCCAGGAGCCCATGCAGAGCAACAGCGCAGTCTCGCTTGAAGAAGCTTACGCAAAACTCCAAAAGCTGAATTCGACAATGTGGATCCGAAAGATCAGAGTCGCAAGAGACAATGTATCAGCACGTATTGTCGAGAGCCGGAGAAGTTTCTGGGGCTCAGAGGATATCGTTGATGCTGCAGATACCACAGAGACTCTGCTGCGACTTCCGACTGCTCCATCGCTCTTGACCGCCTACTTCAACGATGTTGATATAGTCGTCGACAAGCCCTCATTCGATTTGAAAGAGCTGCCCGACTTCCTATACAGGGTTGGTAAAGGCCTACCCAAAGACACGCAATTTGCTCTGTTGGTGCCCATGAGTATCAAGATGGATTTCAAAGAGGCTCGGATTCTTTTGCGGGACTACCCTCTTCCATTTATTCATGTTCCACGCATGGGAATCGATCAGTCTTCGCGGGTTCCCTCTTGGTCTCTATCCTCGGATATAGTGATAGCAGAAGAACTCTGGGGCAAGGAATCTAAGAGAACTTGTCGAGTCAACATAATAACACCTACGGAAGAAGAACCAGACGATGAATACCACCTGGACATAACGCGAACAGTTGCACCGGTCAAATCATATTCGGATTTCAAAATCAAGATTAATACTTCAGAGCCGACTCAGATCACTTGGTGCACATCGTATCAGCCTGCTATTCAGGACATGATGATGGTTTTTGAAACGTTCAGTAAGCCTCATGTCGATACGTCTGAAAGGGTGGGGTTCTGGGACAAAATTCGTCTTGTGTTGCACTCCGAGCTCACACTAAGCTGGAAAGACAGCGATGGCGAAGTTCAGCTAAATCTTAAAGGTATGCATATATGGCTTCTCAGTTTCAAAATTTGCAATATTAATTTTTCTAGGCTCTCGGGATCCCTACAAAGTTACCGGGAAAGGTGCGGGTTTCGTGATGTGTTGGCGTGGCGATGTCCAGTGGCATATGGGCAGAGACCATGAGCCGCAAAAGTTCATGAGAGTAGAAGGTAACGAGTTTGTGCTGGCAATTCCATCGTTCAACGTTGGCTCCGAAGGGTTTCAAGATCTACCTCCGGCCACCGCCGGTAGCGGAACTCCGTCATACTCCGAAGATGCCTCAGCCCGCTTTAAGAAGGTGGTGATGAAATTGTCCGGTAGACTTCAGTTCATGATCGGATTGGCATTTGAGCAGGATCTGGGCGGGTCAGATGATTGGAAGGAGAGGAAGAGATCTTTTGATTTCATTCCGCATTACGCCGTAACATTGAGAAGTCCAGAATATTGCGTTGCACCGCCGGGAGAGGTTTGTTATCCTTCTTCCCAGTTGCTGTTTTCCGCTTCTAATTGTATGGGAAGGTCTATGATGCTTTCAAAGGCTTCAGGAGTCAGTATATACATTTATCGATCTCGATTGTCTGCCCCCTCAACCGGAATTGGGCCTTTCCTGCGCAGGGAATGTCTGCCAGTTATAACACCATCCATCTCACTCCTCGATTCTTCACTCACTTCTTTTCATGGTGGCAGCTTTTCGCCGGAAATATGTCTCTTCCCATTCGACAAGGAGCATTATGGCCTGGTCCCGAAAAATCGCCAAAGAAGTTCGCCCGCCACCTTGCCACCATTGAATACCAGCTGTTGCTCTCGCCTCTCTTTATTTCGCATATTTACAAGCATAATGAGAATGAAGATGGGAGCTTCGTGGGAGCTACTGGCCTTAAGTGTCGTCTTGACAGCTTCATGATGGATTTACATCAGCGCAGAGAAGAAGTCACAACGACAATTAAGGGCCTCAACAAGGAGCGTCGGACATTTGGAATGAAAATGAATCAGGCCATGGTTGATTTCCACACAGCGGATATTCGCGCCGTATCAGCTACAATAGCAGGTGCCACTGCCGAGGACATGAAAGTTGCAGAGGAGCAGAATAGTTTTGCTCAAGGCCGTTGGATGGCAGCTGATTTGAACAAGTTTGACATACACGATGACGATTATTCTTGGGTCGATCTTGATGACTTCATTGAGGTAGACTGGGAACTCCCGCCTGGAAGCACTCCACAGACGGTCATCACGCCGATGGCGTTCACTCCCCGATTCACTTACTTCAGGCAGACCGACCACTCTGACCCGAACGCGCCAATAAGCGAGAGGCCTAGTCCGTTCGGTATCGATTGCTCCCATGACTGCATCATCACAGATGACAATGACCCAAAGGAGATCCAGTGCAGCTTGGTTGCGGGAAGGTTGGAGAAAGTTCATCACCAAATGAAGCGCAACAAGGAGGCCTTAGCCACCCTTGCAGAGCGCCTGAACAAGGATCCATCCAACGAGCAATTCAAGCAAGAATCGCAAATTCTGGTTGAACAGAGCTCGATGCTTTTCAACAAGATTTGCTTCTTGGAAGCCATGTTGCGTAAGATGTCCGAGCAGCTGGATACTAGCCCTCCTGGAAGCAAGGCCGAATCAGATTATAACGGTCGATACTCTACCGACACTGAACCTGAGATGCTTGGGATGGACAATGCAACTTTCAGCGATTATGTTAACGACTTCGACAACCGTTTCATCGTTCACAACCTTCAAGCCAAATGGAACAACTCGCTGAGAAATACGATACTCCGGTATATCCACCAGATCAACCAACGACGTGGATTCGTCTACTACATGTCAAGAAGGGCTGTAAAGTTTATTTTGGACATCATTGAGGAACGAGAACGCGAGAGCAAGATTCTGCAAATGAATGTTAAGGAACAGGAAAAGCAAACACGGCAGAGCAAGCGGAGCAGCGGTAGAACCTCAAATGTTTCCGGTCGATCCACTCGCGAGAATAGTATTGATCAGAGTGGGGTAAGTCCTGGTTCCGTCGAGGATCAGCTCAAGAAACTGCTCGATGAAGCCAACAAGTACACCAAAACGAAGTCGGACTCAAAGGAGGATATTCAATGGTACATGAATAACAGCACTGCGACAAAGGCTTGCCGTGAAGATGTCACCAAGGATATCTCCGAAGATTACATACCACTCAACAGCTACCATGTTCGTCTGATCGCGCCCCAGATTCAGATGCAAAGCGACAAAGGAAAAGACTCAGCCGTTCTCGTTACTGCAGAAGGCATGCAATTGAACATTGTCTCGATCATGGACAAGAAGCGTATTACCGATGAAGTCAGCGGTCTGGTCCAAAGACGGTATCTGGTCAACATGGATAATGCACAGTTCTTCGTCACCCACGCCGCCAATTTTGCACAAAGATCAATGTGGTTACATTCAGCGAACAGATATGGAGCCTCACGCAAATCTTCCTGGCCTCCATGGATCCCACTCGAAAACATGTTCGACTTCCGCAACAGCCCCCTTGGATTCTCGAGGATTGTCGACCGCACTTCCGCCACTCTGCGGTACGATAAGCACAACTCTCTTCGTTTGAAGTACAGTGATCAGGTCTCTGATGCAGATCAATCGAACGAGGCATCAAATGAAGAAACTTCAGATATGGAAAAGCGCATTGACAATGTTTGGGTTGACTTTCCTAAGCTCCAAGCTAAATGCGACTCATCCGAGTACTATGCGATGTTCATGATTGTCCAGGACGTTCTTCTCTACTCCGAACCAGCAGAGAAGCTCCGCAGTGAGAAGCTTGAGAAAATCATGCTTGCCTCGGACTTCAGCGACCTTAGAGGTGCTCCTGAAATGGTCGAGCGCTTGCAAGAGAAGGTTAACCAGCTGGTTGAGCTCAAGCATCACCTGCAGACGCACTCCCGGCAGCTTGATGGCAATGTGTGGGACAATGTCTTGACGTTGGATATGGAGCTGAACAATTCCGAGGAAGAATTGTTCTTCTTGATGAAAGCCATCACCACAGTTCAGAGGAAGTACGAAGATAAGTCATCATCTGCTGGTGGCGTGTTGAGATGGTATCTTTCTGCTTCAGATGTCGTATGGAACCTGCTTCGGGTCGATGGTGGGCAGAGTGGGCCGCTCGCGGAATTCCGGCTGCAGGATGCGTCTTATCAGCGCGTTGACAATGCTGATGGGTCGAACTACAACACTCTCGACGTTCGGATGATGCGAGGCTTCAACCTGTTGCCTGATGCAGTCTATCCAGAAATGATTGCGCCCTACTACAGCCGCGAGCCGACCCAGGAAGAGAGGGAGAATACCCGATTATTGCGAGTTGAGTGGCACATGCTGGAGGCAATTGCTGGAATCCCAGTCATTAATCACTTCCAAGTCGACTTGTTCCCTCTTAAGATCCAACTGGAAAGAGAGATTGGAGAGAAGCTCTTCCAGTATATCTTCCCGAATAATGGCAAAGAGGGGCCAGGCTTCTCACCTTTCAATGTCCAGGCGATGAAGACCTTGCCAGGACAAGTGGTACCACTTGGAGACAAGGGAACGAACGGGGCAACTGCTGTTGATTTGTCCCGAGATGAAGCGGATATCTCAAACAACAACAGTGAGCAGAATTCTCTCATTGATGATGAGGATGATTTCCCACAGACTCAAGCAGGTCTCGATTTGGATGCGGTGAAGGCTGCTAGTACGCCGGCCATCGACGAGCAACTCCGGCCTATGTCCGCTGTGCCTCCGTCAGCTCGTCACTTGCCAAAGGTTCATTCCGATACTGCTATTCAGTCTATGCGGTTTGCTCCCCAGACTCCAAGAACCCCGACAATCTTGAACGACTCTAATGAGATGCTGTCTGCCAGAGTTAGAAGGTCTAATGACAGTGCTGCACCGAGCATGAACACCATCTTGGGAGAGCCTCGAGAGAAGCCACAAAGGAGAAAGATCTTCCACAGATCCAGCGATAAGCAGCAAGCTCAATCCGATGAGCTTACCCAAATGATCTCTCGTGCTTCGAGCTATATGAGTTTGGTATATGTCAAGATACCCAGTGTTGTGCTCTTTTTGAGTTACAAGGGCCGTGGAGAACGGAACTTTGAGGATGTCCATGAGTTTGTTTTCAAAATGCCCATGTTGGAGTATAGGAACAAAACGTGGTCAAATCTAGACCTAGCATTGCGTCTCAAGAAAGGTAAGATCAGGCTTCATTTGACCTCAGTACACTGTAACTAACGAATTCTTAGACATCATGAAAGCTCTCATTTCCCATACTGGAGCGATCTTGGAGAACAAGCTCACCCATCAACGTCCCAACACAAAAGCACCACCAAAGTTCCTCCGTATGATGGGCGCCAGCAGCAACACCACGAATGTCAGCAGTCCACTCAACCCAGACTCTGTGACTATAAGTCGTGCCAGCTCCGATCTTGCAACAATGTCGACGGCTGCCAACAACGAAGACCTCGCCATCAATACTAACATGGCAAACCGGAATCTCGCCTTCAATATGCACGTGCAAGGACCTAGCCCGTCCCCTCGTCGCGATTCGGTGAAATCAACTTCGTCTATGATGTCTGCGGACTCGAGCCAGTCGGGCAATCATGTCATGTCCGATTATGAGGACAATGCCGACCGAAACGACACTGAAAATCCGCTGCGCACTGCATTTAGGAGCATGACGGCAAGTCGGCCTGCCACACGGGATGGAGGACGACCTACCACGCGAGACGGTATCCGGCCGACTACGAGGGAAGGAATGAGACCGGTCACAAGAGAAGGCGGCATGGGTGGGTTTTTTAACTCGGGAAATTTCGTCGGGGAAGACGGTAGGAAGCGGACTGCATTCTTGAACTTCGGCAAGAAGGCATTTGGTGGAGCTGGAGGAGGTGGTGTCAACAATGGAAACAGTGCCAGTGGGAACAGTGCAAACAGTAGTAACAGCACTGTCAACACTGTGAATACTGTAACCAATGTTGGTGCTGCGCCAGCCGGTGACGATGCTGCTTCGAAATAGTCTAGTAGATTTGGCATTCTAGGCACTGTGCTGAAGACTCCTAACAGTGTCTGATTGGGGAGGTTCGACTTCTGTGTTTATTGTTGGTTTCGGTTTCTTTGCTGTAAAAAGTTGCATGATAGATTTCCTGTTTATTCTTCTTTCCTTTCCATACTTCTCGGTTCTCATTTGCTTGTTTGTATTCCAATTTTGTTAGTTACTTACCTAGTGCGCACTTGCATTTTGTTTTGGAGGGCGTTCGGAAGGAAGCGTGGGCCATTTTGCTCCCAGGCTTCAATAATTTCTTTTTCGCTTTGGCATTTTATCTCACCCCTTTACCAGTTACGTGGGTTTTTAATATTTATCTTTTAATTTGCTCCAATATAGATTGATTTTTGAATTTCATACCGGCCGAGTAACGAAGCATCATAAAAGACAGGGTCCATCCTTCAACTTGAAGGCAACAGATGAAAAAGTGACATAACTATACGACAGTTACGTATACTAGACGTGACAAATAGGCTACCAGGAATACAACCCATCTAAACAGAAGGATTCCAATGTAGTATTTTCCGGGCATTGGCCATCACCGGCATAATAACAGGCCATCAATATTTCCGGAACAGCAACAAAACCAGCCAATTTCTTATTATCAAGCTTAGCAGTACTTATGCCTTCGTATCCAATACCAAGTCAAGGACGATATTCCCCGTATTGGGTAGATGGCCTGAAAAAGAGCCAGCTGGTCGACTTATCGTTTACTGATTTCCACTAACAGCACCATGGCGCTATGTGAACCCAATCATAATGCTTGTGATCTACAAGAAAGAAACATTAGTCACCATGTCGTAAAGGGATAACTAGGACCTCCTACCCAGCAGAATCATGATGTAAGCGATAAAAGCCAGTTGTAGATCCCAGCTATGGCTGGATACTGGACTTAGGATTCGACTCTGAGAAAATCCATGAATCGAGCTCCCGACGCGATTTTTTTGCTGATAAAAGAACTCCCTGATTCATATCATTTCTGAAAGAGGCCGAGCTCGTTGTAGTCTCCTTGGTTCGAATTCCTGGAGAGTTGTTTCTGTCTCCATATATGTTCGCTGAACCTGTATAATCAGGAACACCACATCTGGAAGCCCATGGCGGACAGTCTCAATGCGTTCTAGACAACGGTTGGAAACTGGATGGGAATGGAGTCGTGACCAGATCATTTCAGGGGCCAACAAAGCGTGATGTGAGCTTGGGCGAAGCGGTGTGGAACTTCCAGATTGAACCGTAGGCGTGGCCGATGTTGAAGCTAAAGAACCGCCGGTAGCAGTGGGAGTGTGCACGCAAGTGTCGTGCAAGAGTGGAGTGTTAGAGGCGAGAGATCGATTGACCAGGATGTTCATGACGTTATCGGATATTCGAGGCTGGAAAACGTCCAGCAATGCCAGAAACTGGTGACCATAGTCGTCTCGACTCTTGGGATCATATGCGTCGGGGAATCCTCCTTTGACTTCATACTGGACATGCGAGTCCCACTCGAGAACTGTCTTGTGCGGTGAGCGAAGAAAGGAGTGCAATTCATGGGCCTGGGTTGCATCAGCATAGTCTAGAAGGCAGAATCCGGCATACCAAAATGTCTGCATGAGTTCGGCTAACGTGCTTCAGCGTCTCGTGTATCAGCAACTCAGCCCGGCCACCAGCTGATTTCAAGTCCACGGAGCTTATGACGTTGATGACACCCTGAACATACTTGTCCCTGTCCTTTTCTGTCATCTCATGTTGCAGTACTGAGAGTTCCCGCTTGATAAACCTCCGAGCCTTTTCCGCCAGTTCCGAATCCTTAGCAATTGTCGAGCTTGTCACCTCCTTGTACTTCGAAATGGAGTTCGATCCTATGTATTTGGACCGTAATCCGAAATGGTAGACGAGTAACCTTCGGATGAGATAAATCGAATCCACGACGGGGAATCTCGCCAGGTGCGCATTCAACAACCATCGTGGCCTGGTGGACTGTCGCTCAAGCCATAGTAAGCGTAATTCTAACTGAAGGGCGATAAGTCGGGATATTTCTGGGTAACGCTTTCCGAGTCCGCCGTACATCTGAAGCACAACCAAAGTTAGCGAATGTCAAGCTACACCGACGGCCTCCCAAGGTCGTTTGACTTACCCACAGCTTCAATTCCTCAACATAATCCCAACCACCGATGACATTCTCTACAGCAGTTCGACACGCAGGACAGCGGACATCCTCCGTACCACCAGTCTGTACCCATTCCATAATGCATCGTCGGTCGAATTTGTGGTGACAGGGGAGGGTGAAAGAGACATCTCGCGGGTCGATATCCTCCAAACAGATTGGACAATCTGCTCCATGCAAAGTAAGGTCAAGCTGAATGAGATGTTCTTGAAAATATATTTCTGAAGATGCCGAATTTATTGCCATAGTATGGTAAGATAAGAATAGGCGTAATGGAGCATGTTGAGGGACTGAGAGGTCGAGCGGAGAGAGGCAATGTCCTAGATTCGGAGGATCTCGGTGAGATGTGGCAACCCCCCATTGCCAAGGTTCCGCAGATCTTCTTACGGCGGCAAGAGCTTCCGAAGAACTGTGCCGCCAAATTCCTTGCTGCCTTTTCCTCGAATTTTTCTGCCCCAAAAAAGCGGACCAGCTCTACGGATATTTGAGCCTCAATCAACACATCCACAATGGCCGACTCAGACGACGAACTCACGCAAGTTTCCTACCTCCCCTGTCAATAACAATGATCCGTTATCTTACAAGGTATTTGCAGTCTTCCCACAGATACCCTCTCTCATCTTGCGACGTTCCTTGCCGAGAAGGAAGAACGCGAGAGAGAGTTTGAGAGACTGAAGCAACAAGCGCAAGCCGAACATGATCAGCGAATCACGATGGAGGTCTTCGAGGAGGACTGGCAACACTCGCAGTTCTGGTATAATGACGACACTGCGCTTACCCTTGGGAGCGAGCTGATCAAGGGTGTCGCGGAGCAAGAAGGGGATGTCTATGTCGCAATTGTCGCTGCACCAAGCGCGTTCGTCAAGTTGATGGAAGATCGGGTATGTCGACTGTCGCAACACCAGAGAGCTTTTGGCTAACATCGCTTAGAGCGCTCTTCCTAGTAATCTGAAGCTCTTCCTGTTTGAGTTTGATCGACGATTCGATGTTTTTGGGGAGCAATTCGTCTTCTACGATTTCAAAGAACCCTTCAACCTTCCAATCCATTTGAAGGGCAAGTTCGACAGAATTTTAATGGATCCGCCATTTTTGAGTGAGGATTGCCAGACCAAAGGTAGCATCCATTCTCCTTCTAGGGCCTTTGTTCAAACCTGACACATCATAGTTGCTCTTACAGCACGATGGCTCTCCAAACCCGTTGCCGACCCCAAGGACATCAAGATGGCGTTATCTACTGGCGAGCGAATGGGAGAGCTTATCCTCCAAAAGCTCTACAGAAATGCCGGTATCAAATTCACCAATTTCGAAATTGTGCATTCGCGCCAGCTCAACAATGAATTTCATCTTTATGCCAACTGGGAAACCGACAGTTGGAAGTATATCGAGAAGCATTGAGATTGGGGGATTAGGGGGTGGTTGGAGGAGGGCGATTGGTTTCAAGTTGAATGCGTACGATACCCAGTCTTTAGTGGCTTGTTTGAGTATTACAGCGCACGCATGTATGATAGGAGTTCCCGGTATAGGTGTAGCGGTACAGGATTAGATTGGAAGGATGTGAGGGTAGACATCGAATATATGGTTACGTTGATCTGGAGCCTCTGCTGACGATTTGAACGTGAAGCTATAACTCTCAGGTCCTCGTTTGCAAAGCGACGGTTATAAGCTCTGATAATCAACCCTATTGCCTATGGGAACTACTTTAGAAAAACGGTTTATACGAACGAACTTGCTCGGCTGTAACAGTTCTTGACTTTGTGGCAGGTCCTGGTCACGGAAGTATGCTCAGAGAGAGGATTATCTAATGCTTCCTATGGCTTTTGCCAAGACGTGCGGCTCCTTCCCGACTGATCCTTCAGTTTTCCTCCCCCTCCGGAAATCAACAATCGGGACACACTGGGTTTTCATCTCTTTTGTCCTTCGCAAACACGTTTTTTTCTTGCGACGCAGCAATTTTTACGACGCTCTCTGCAGTATCACTCGGAGCACGCTTCGCACTTTGGACTGGGAACGTCGAGGCTAGTTATCTTTTTCTCATGGATCTTGAATCACCATCCGAATTTTGGGCATTCAGCTGAAGACTGATTCTTCGGCCTACCGACTTTGTCCAGTCCTATCCGCATGTCTAACTTTGCCCTAGGCCTCCGAGAGTTTACCTTGCCGATTTCGCAAAGACAGACATCTGAACAAGACATACACCGTTGTTCAAAGCATTTGCATCGTCATACCCGCCCACTCCACATCCACCACCAATTCTTACGGCAATATTCAAGCTTACTAGCTCTTGAGCTTTTTCGACTGGTGCTTCGCGCGCGGTCTGATGAGGACTCGACTGTCGAGCAGCAAGGTCCGACCTTAAGACCAAAAGCTGGCCCGGGCTTGTTGAGCAAGTTGCTCTGCATCTCGATGTCACCATTTTCAAGAGGGATTGCTGGTGGCATACATAAAGGTCGGTGCTTAAGCAGTCGCCACTCTTGGCTCACGATTGGGATCGCTGGTTTCGTATACATACGATAGATGGTCGACTTGGGGCAATGATGAGGGCAGATGGGCTATCTGGAAGTGTTGCAAACACTAGTGAGCAGACCCTTCGACACCACTGGCATGGAGTCAGGTTGCTAATTACTTAGCAGTGATCATCTAATCACAAGGAACACTATCGACAACGATCTTATGTGGTGTAGTCGATCCACCAATCCTTTGACCCGGAGCCTGGCCTGGAACTGTCGATCAGTCTTTATGAGATCAGTTGCGCACTCATGAGGACACCCGCACTCCTTAGGAACGAGACGTGCATATACGATTTGAAAGACGGTAGAGGAATCACAAGGTGGGCCTCGATGCTGTACAAGTAAAAGTGTCGCCTGGAAATTTCACACGTAGCAACAAACTTGGACTCCCTGGTCTGCAGCGCATCAACACTTTGGCATTGGCCGCTCAATCGAGCCGAGGTTCTATGCGATCGAGGGTCTCGCAGTCCATAACATCGATACTATGGCAGGCCTCGTACGATAGAGAAGTAACCCGAATATCACAGCAAACTGGAAGCCGATTCGAAGCTATTATGTACAGCCGCTCGTTGAGAACACGGTCTGTTCGTTGTGTCGCCTTTCAAGCAGCTCAGATATGAAGTTCCTGAGCTACTTAATATGAGTGTCTTGCATCCACCTCCTATCATAAGTTAGCCAGGTTCGAAGGCAGTTTTTGCAACCTCTTTTATAAAGAAAGGACTTTTGTTTATATATTATGGCTACTTACTTAGCAGACACAATACGCAGCAACATTTTAGAACTAGGTCGATATGGTTGCGACTTGCGAACTGGCAGGATACATAGCCCCATGCATAGGCCGTTATCTCTCAATCGAAATGCATTGCCGTAGCCCGAGATAGGTATGTGCGTCCCTCTTGGATTTTCAAGTAGAAATTTCTAATTTATTCGTAGTTGTTATGTAGCTACTCAATGACAGAGCAAATATAGCTATTGGACGTCCTACAGACCACCGAACTTGGGCCGATGTTGCGTCTCTTCTTACTCTCAGAGGGCACCGTTTCTCAAGGCCACTAACCATCTATCTACTTACTTGGTAGTGGGATACCGTCGATTCCGCATATCACCGACTGAGAGTGCCACATCGATGTTCACACAGTGTGGATTGATAGTAATCACGTACCAGAATTGGCATGGGCATATTGTGCCTCGTCTCAATTTTGCATGCTTGAACGATGACATATGATGGCTATCGATCGCGATATCGAGAAGCTCCCATATTGTTTCGGGCACCGGTTACGATATGCACCCTTGGCGAGAAACAGGGTACTACTACATCATCTTTGGGTTGCTTCTGATGCTGCGCTGCAGCGAAGCAATGCACAGTATAGTTATGGTCTGACAATTGGCCCCGAATCATAATGTCAGCTGAAAGAAGAAGCAGGCATTCGCAATTGGTTCTCTGCGCCGGAAGAGTCTACCGATGAGTCCTCCTTTGAGTTGGCTTTCCAGGCCAGAGATTGCGGCATGATCCCGGTCCGCGTTCGACTTATATCGGACAACCAGTGTTACAACAAGTCGGATCGTTAATACGGTAAGGCTGTCGCATCGCTTATTCCAATGGGAGATCCATGATGGTGACAGAGCTTTGGCCTGCTCCTGAGATCCAGTCGACCGAGCAGACGCCCAGACGTTGTGTGGTATGCTACTGGCAGATACATACTTCGTACATACACTCACTGGGACTCTCACTTCAGTAATGTTGAACGATTGGGGTTGACTATCTTCGTCCTGAAGGAGCTTCGATGAAGCGTTTGCCACTGGGTACTTTGACAAGACCGAATAGGAGTTGACGCGCCCGGATTGGGAACAACGTGGGAGCAGCATGGTAAAACAGTTACGGTTGACCGACCACTGGCTACTTACATTGACGTCTGTGTCGATGCCACCGGCTGCTGCACCCCATGCATTTGTGACCCCACACCACAGAGGATCCTTCACCGCATGTACTGGAACACGAGTCCCAGTGGGCAAGAAGAAGCCAGCCGCCATGTGTGCCAGTACTGCATTGTACTTCCTAGTAGGGGTCCAACAGTGGCGAAGACAATCTGCGACTGGGCTCGTACAATTAATATGGAGTTCATGATCGATATTTGATCTAACTTTTTGTTAGAGTAGATGTCAGTGAGCTCTTTGGCCCGGTTATTTCACCACAACAGATGATGCCTGGACCCACAGATCCTAGGGAAGTATGCGCCATCACAGCAATTCAGGTTGTACCAATCAACTATCACAGCGCCTGCTGGAAGGTTAGAGAATGCGGATAGTTGGTCAAGAACCGTCACCACTACACAACTCATCACTTGCCTTGATTGGAAATCCGACCTGTACCCAGCACCGAAAAAGGGGAGAGGTTCATCTCCTTATTCAGTTTGCTGCCAGCTAGATCGTTGACTTTGCCCAGAGCTTAAACGACTGATGCATCTCGGTCCACTGGCTGCCTGTGTTACGGATGCTGGCGCGAAGTATGCACCCGCTCATTAATGCTACTTATTGAAAGTGTTGGACAAACAATTCAGTTGGACCTCGTCCTTCAAGTGTTGCAGTAGAAAGTGGACCGATTTTCTCGTGATTTCGAAGGTCGACTCGCTACATCTCATATGTACGAGTATGCATGGAGGATTTGAGGGCTATCTGCAGCGCTTTACTGTGTCGGCAAAGGCTCCTGGCGCAGCACTTCAAAGAATGTTAACCGGCCTCTTTAGTTACCAGCCTAGCGAATTTTCCCTCGAGCTGGAGGCGAAAGTTAGAGCCTCAATTCTAGAAAGGAGCCAAAATAGTTTGAAACCCACTGAAGCTGTACAGCTGTGGGGATGATAGCGATCCGACTCCAATCGCTAACGTTACAACGAAGTCCTGATGCACATTCAAGTTCTGGAGCCCCACAAAGAACCAATTCGGCATTCGGGACAACTATCCAGACCCTTACTTGCGTTCACGACCTGCCAGATTTGCCGAGATTCCAAAATAAGCTTCCCTTGGTTGCTAATTCTCGCGTGGCAGCCCGGACCAATCCAAAGCTAGCAGGCTGCATGCATAACCCACTCGCAATGGGGAATTGAGATGGAAAAGCTTTCACCCCGGAGCACCGAAAAGGAGCTAGTGGTTGAGGCTCAACTGCGCTCAGGGATGTCAAGATCGGCGTTTGCGGAGGAGAGATGGCCAGAGTTTCGAGAAAAGCCTCCGCCACGTATGTTGCTCTTCTACCTTTTGGGGCTACGTTTGAAGCTTGTTGAATACGATATGCTCAAGTGACGTGCTAACTGGAGGAGTTGGAATGCTAGTGCCCTCGATACGAGGGTGTACACAAATACCGGGGATCGTTCATGATGGTAAAAGTATCGACAACCAAATGCCAGAGGCTTGCGTTAAGCTAGTGCCGAATGTAACGCCAGCTCCAGACTTCATCTGAC
This sequence comes from Ascobolus immersus RN42, assembly GCA_003788565.2. Taxonomy (NCBI): domain Eukaryota; kingdom Fungi; phylum Ascomycota; class Pezizomycetes; order Pezizales; family Ascobolaceae; genus Ascobolus; species Ascobolus immersus. The sequence continues at coordinate 97,919 of ML119695.1, forward strand.
ATATTTGGGGGTCTCAGGAACCAATGTGACGGATATCTGCTTTCAAGCCAGATAGCCGACACGACGGACTATTCGTCCGTTGCCATACTTGCACAAGTGAACTGATAACTGCAATATGTAGGATGTGTCAGGTATCGGTATCCGACTTCAGATTCTATGTATACAATTCTCTCCCCTAACATGTAAGTACCAAACTAAAAAGTACTTAACTGATAATTACACATAGTACTGGTACGAGCTGTATGCATGATCGATCGCCCATACGTCTCCATCTCCATCTCCCAAGCTCCCCAACCACATGGCCACATCGTACGTACGCAGTCGAATTGTCCATTGCAATGCATAGTCTCCACGACTTTCTCAAGACGTACAAGCTTTACGAAGTAGATGCGGAGATAACTAACCAGACAACGATAGCCTACGGCGGTCAATGGTCCTATGGATGGAATTTTCATACTAACAGGAAGCGAGAGTGGAGAAAAAGAAAGCACCAAAGGTTATCTCACCCCAATACAGCAGAGCGCACAATTATCGGGACCTGCGCAAGCTTACTGGCCACCCTTTTCTGCTTTTTTTGCCCTGGGGAAAAAGAAACGGCTCCGCCCGTATCGCTCCAGTAGGGTACCGCGTCGGCTCCGGGCAAAATTGCACCTGCAGTCGACTTTCACAAGACACAGGGGCACCCGCCTCAACACACCAACAAACTAATACCGATTTCGCTCCATCGGGCTCCCGGTTCTCTGGTTAAGTCAACCACTTGACACTGCTACACAAAATCACAGATGGAGTACTTAATGGGATCCGTCTCCACTATGCAATTGTGTCCAGTTTTCATCCGATTGTTTGATCCTTTTGACCATCGCATCTCGATACCTTTCACATTCTCAAAGTTACCTTTTCAGATCATTTCAAATTCGATTGGGTGTTTGTTCGTCCTCTTCGCTTTCGAATTCTGGAAGCCGAGAAATATTCACGCCTAACCGATTTGGACCACCTCCGAGACGAAACCTCAGGCTCGCTGAACTGCCCGACACAAACACTGCCTTTTCGAGGATTATAGACTCGACGGACTTGGACAAGTAACGCCCTCACTGCTTGAGATTGCTCACGACCAGTTCGCGTACCGAACCCAGACTTGCCTTATGGCTTCGAAAGCCAACAGTCGCCAACCAGTTTCCAAGAAACCAAGCCCTATATCGGATCGCAAAGCAATAACGAATACCGAATTAGACGGAGCCGGCGAAGGAGCCTCGAAGGATGGGCGACGGCGCAAAAACATCTCCACAGTAGAGTCAGTGGCATCCGTGTCTCGCACAACCATCCGGAAAACGGTTAAACAGCGACCTTCCAAAATCGAAGCAGCACCTTACACACCCAAAGACTCGGTTTCCGGCAACTACTTTACCTGGGATTGGAGGTCGTGCTACAATGCCGAGAATGAGACGCCCACTGCAGCACCTGGTGAGGTTTACTATGGTACCTTCCGGCTGAAGCAGGGGCAAGATCAGGCAGAGCCCAAATTTCGATTGCCGAATGCACTCAAGGATCTTCCAGCGTTCAAGCGACAATTACAGGCACAAAACCTTGCATCATCATCATCTTCGTCCTCGTCTGGCATGTCCACTATAAGGAGGAAGCCGCAAATACAACGACAGTTGAACCCGCCTCGACCCGCGAGCTTAGAGGCGCCAACGAACCAGGAACTCTTCAAAATGTATCTGGAGGTTACGGCACCGCGACTAGCAGGAACGTCTCCATCATCTGTGGATATCTACAGTCGGGATCTGCCTGCCATGGCACAACAGAGTCCTGCATTGATGGGAGCTATGATGGCACTTGCGGCAATCCAAACGAGCCATCTCAACAAGGAACGTAAATCCATCATGGCCAATGCTCAGAGACATTATGATGTTGCTCTGCAGGGAAACTTTGCTGCATTGCTTCATGGTGAGCAGTTGCACACTGATATTCCGTTGGCTACAAGCTTACTACTCAGCTTTTATGAAGTAAGTTTGGTCCCTTAGCACACCGGTCATGTCTAATGGTGTTAGCTATGGAATGGAGAGTTGGTCAAGATGGGTGTACATATGTTTGGAGGTAGAAACATCATATTGGCAAGAGGGAAGGATGCTCATCAGACGGATGTTGGCCGGGCTCTTCTCGCTATGTTCAACCGCACTGATATTGGCACATCTACAATCACTGGCAACCCTTGTTTTCTCACCAATGTAAGGCCAAATAACAGACTTCAAATTGGATTGGTTGCTGACATTTCCTAGGATTGGTGGAACGCCGACCCTTTCACGCATGTTGTTATTCACGAAGATACTCCAACATTGTTTGCCTGCGATGTAGCACTTTCGAAGCTCTGTCTCATCTATCAGAAGCTCACACATCTGAAAAGATGGGCGTTGGACCGAAGACGGAGAGTCTGGAAGTTGGCCCAGTCTGAAAACTGTCCCGACCTTTCCGAGCTTCGAAGAAAGAAGGTTTCCTTGCAGCACCTTGTCGAATCGAAGGTGGAAAAGTTGGACGCGGAGTTGGAGGATTGGTGTGAGTCTTTACCAGATTGGTTTCGACCTGTAGCCAACGAACCCGACTCGGATGAGGATATCAATGACCCTTTATGTCCGGACGTCATATTGCCAAAGGCTCATCCACACCCAGCAATTGCTCTCTGTATTGCAATGTCCAATTCAATTCAGCTCCAACTCTTCCGGGTTTCTCATCCTTCGCCACCATGCCTACCACCACACCTGGGGTCGCGAGCACACACTATACTTCGAATATACGAATACCTGCCTGTTGAATACCAGGTCTCGATTCTTCCCTTCATATTTGTTGCCGGCATTGAACTTCGCCGCCCGTCACATCAGGGTCAGCTTCTTGCCCGAATGCAGAAGGATTTCAATGAGGGAGGTCTGTACGGGCTCAACTTTGTTCGTGATGCATTAGCATACTCTTATCACAAGCTTGCCTCGGGTCCGCAGAGCAGACCTAGTGGAGGTTTCGTAGGTGTCAAGGAAGGTGCAGAAGTCCGATTTCAAGGAATTTCCGAAAATATGTGGAATGCTGAGGGCGTCCTTGGGATGTTGGAAGCACTATCGTTGTATGACTCGGAAGATCTTGAAGAGGGCAGGAGGTACAACTATAAAGGGGACTTTGAGGCAGTTGTTCCCTCCGCCGAAACGGAAAGCCATGTGAAGGTTGGCTATGAGCTCCTTGAGGAAACCGCACAGTCTTCAATGGCTTCCTACGATTACTCGAGCCCAAATCCTCCAGCCACCATTGATATCCCAGAAACTAGAGAAAATCAGGGTTATATGGACTACCCTGGTGGGGGCCATTCGGGTGTTGCCATGCCCGCAACAACCAGCGACCATCTCAGCTGGCAAGAGCGCCAGCTACTAGAGCGAGGCTTGGCCCTTAGTGTGGATCAGCATTGACGTTTACTGGCGATCTCCGCAAGTTCTATTCTGGAGAAGTTTACACAATCGACGTGTATGATGGAGAGAAAGTATGCAGCCATGGGCCTTCCTAGCCCTTGCTCGCTCATACCAGGTATGCACCATAGCAACTCGACGAGTGCTTGGTCTACTCCTCTCCCTTCTCCTGGATTCAAGACAGAGTCGGACGTATGTTGGTCGCCAGAAATTAAAAATGAGGAAAGTAATTACTTTCCAGAGATGCCTCAGTATTCTCCCACATTTAGTCAGGGCCCTGACTATAATGAGCACCCTTACAGCATGTCACATCTTACGGTCCCAAGTTTTGCGCCATATGGTCAGCAGAGCTTCGGGTCGCAAGATGGATGGGCTATCAGTCCAGGGCCTGCGTCTGCAGCGGCAGCATTGGAGCATGAGGCTATTGATTACTTTACCTTCCAGCCCAATGCGAGCAACTCGACATATCCCGGGTCTGTTTGAGGGTTCCTTTGTTTCCCTTTCTTTATTTCTTTTGTTTGTTTTCTCCTTGCAATCCTAGCCGTGGACAGTTGACTTCAGCATTTCCCTATGGCATTTTTGTAGCGCGGGGTTCGGTGGTATTTTGCTGTTATTTTTTGATGGGGTTGGGAGGTATTGGGTTTTTGTGCATATGGTATCGAGTTTTCTTTGTACATATATGTTTCTAGGGTATGGGAGGTAATTGTGTAAAGCGTTTTAGAGAATTCCTACTTAAGTTAGTATGAGATATGGGTCGTCCTCCTGCAAATTCGGAAAGCATAATCAGTAATGTTATGGATTGAGAAATATATGGAGATTGCCATTTTATGAACCGTCTTTCCAAGCAGCCGTGGTTTTGTAAAGGTGGTGGTACATAAGAGATGGAGAATATCTGAGAAGATGTATCACCACTTGCGGTTTATGAAGTGTCGTTCCGAGCTCTCGGCATTCCACTCCGCTGGACAGTTCGCCAACGCTTCACAACCTTCGAGAAGCACAAGTCGCTCCAAAAAGTCAGTAGCAGTCACCCTTTACGCCAGCTCTCAACTCTCGCTAAACCCCGCGTATCAATTCGCCAAAGTCGTCTGGATTGGATAAACGATCGGAAGCATGTCCTCGAAATAAGGTTATCTGATCCGATAAGATTCTCTTCACGTGACCCATAGGGTTTTTGCCCTCCCAGCTTTTGTGCGATGTGCCAAGAGTTGGCGCTGTTTTCCGATTTTGCAGCGTTCAGTGACTGCTTCCCAGATTCGGTTTCGGTGTAGCAACGAACGCATCCTCAACGACAGAGCGACTAGACGAACTACGAATTAAACGACAAATACACAAGGCCCGTCTTGCCCGTTCACGTCCGCCGAACCCACCAAAAATATGTCTTCCGGATCCCAGCAAATCTCCAAGAGGAGAAAGTGTAGGTAGTCCACGAATTCGAAGCGATTTTGGAGGAAATTCGAAGGAGACGAGAGCGATTTTCGACGGTCTGGGCAAAAATTTGGAGGCCGGAGTGCTGACGGAATTGGGAATTGTACAGTCGTCGCCGATGGTGTTTTCTACGCCGAGTTGAACGAGTTCTTCACCCGTGAGCTCGCTCAGGAGGGTTACTCTGGTGTCCAGGTCCGCGTGACCCCAACTGTCACTGATATCAGTATGAAATCCCCAGCTCGAATGGCCAAATTGCGGGATCTAACGCCAAATTTACAGTTATCCGTGCCACCCACACCCAGGAGGTTCTCGGTGAGCAGGGACGCAGAATCCGTGAGCTCACCTCGCTCATCCAGAAGAGATTCAAGTTCCCAGAGAACTCCGTCTCCCTCTATGCCTCTAAGGTCCAGGCCCGTGGTCTCTGCGCTGTCGCCCAGTGCGAGTCCCTCAGATACAAGCTCCTCAACGGATTGGCCGTCCGCAGAGCCTGCTACGGTGTCCTCCGTTTCATCATGGAGTCCGGTGCTAAGGGTTGCGAGGTCGTCGTTTCCGGAAAGCTCCGTGCTGCCCGTGCCAAGTCCATGAAGTTCACTGTACGTCTACACCTGCTGGCTAGGATCGCGAGGTGGAATTGATGGCTAACGAAGAGCGTAGGACGGTTTCATGATCCACTCCGGTCAGCCAGCCAAGGACTTCATCGACACTGCCACTCGTCACGTTCTCCTCAGACAGGGTGTTTTGGGTATCAAGGTCAAGATTATGCGCGGATCCGACCCAGAGGGCAAGTCCGGCCCACAGAAGTCTCTTCCAGACAACGTCACCATCATCGAGCCAAAGGATGAGCAGCCAATCACCACCCCAATCTCGACAGACTACGGAGCCAAGGCTCTCGCTGCCCAGCAGGCTGCTGCCGCTGCCGCTGCTGCTGAGCAGGCTGAGGCCGCTCCAGCTGAGGAGTTCACTGAGGCTGCTCCAGCTGAGGCTGCCCCAGCTGAGGGAGGATGGTAAACAACCTTCGCTCAACAGGGTGTGGAGATGAGTTTGGGGAAGGACAACAGGTTTCAGCAGGCGGGTTTGCCCAACGCTATGGTCAAATCTAGAACGTGGAGTAATCTGGGATGATGATGGGTATCAAAATAAACGGCGTTTTTCTCTTGGGAAACTCGGTTCTTTCTGACGTTGTTTGATTTGGCAACCATCCGGCATTTTTCTGTATTTCCTTTCGGGTGAAAACGGTGCTTACGGTTGTAAATTTTTCGTTATGGCATTTGTTCTTTTTTTTATGGTCTCATTTTTTAGGGATATGGTATCTCAAGCTCGAATATATCTTGGGTGCAACCAAAAGGGTCTTTCAAATATCAAGTGTTTGTCCAGGTGCTAAGGTGCAACCGTTGGATGCGTCTTTGTTTTGCCAATTCTACCAACAGATAGTACATACCAGTATGCGTGTTCGTTCTTCTCCTTTTTATCACCAGCGACAGCGCCATCTTCTCTTACGAGCTCAGTCTCATATACAACTCTGACAAAGACCGGGATCTGAACGACTGCATCATCATCTCCTTCCTCTTCCTCGCCTTCTTGATACCCCAATGCTTCGTGCCTGCTCCAATATTCCTTGTCCAGACTTGGAGGAACGACTTCCACAACGACTGCGGTCCAGTTACGTCCACTATCCCAAATGGATCCCGCTGTTCCTGTGCCATCCTTGCCTTTCTTAACGGCTGCAGATTTAGCTCCAGGGGCGGAAGCAGCATCCTGAAGAGCCTCATCCCAGACATCCGTATTTGCACCAACGTCGAATTGCGGGCATAATATGGTCACATTGGAGCCGTACTTCCCAGGCGTCTTGTTGGGTGTAGCCAGTGTTACCGATATGGGGTCGAAGAGTGGGTTCGTGACGGTCAGGAGGTACTGGTGATTCTGTAGGGGTTGGAGGTTGAGGTATTCGAACGTAGGTGTGAGACGAGAAAGATTGAGTTGTGGGATATAGTTGATCGCCGCGAGCTTGATTCTGAATCTGATCGAGCTGACCTTTGCATCGGGCTTGACCAGAATGTGACGGCAGGCTCGACAACGCTTTGAGCGCTTGGTGCGGAGGAGGGCGGCGATGGGAAGGAGATCGTCCTTGAAGCGCGGCTTGTGGGGTTGTTCATAGCGTTGTTCCAGCGTTGCGGCTAGTAGGGGTCAGAAAGTGCGGAGAAAGTCGGGCAGGGGTTCCACTCACTGTCTTCAAAGTTTGCGTTCCTCATCCGGTTAATAACCTCGAGTTCATCGGCCTCATTCACTTCAATCACACCATTTGCCTCGTCGTTTTCCTCAGTCTTGCTCTTTCCGAAAGATCCTTTAGACTTTGAACCACCCAAGCTTCCAAGTGTGGAGTACATGGCCATCATCCTGCTCAAGTTCGACGGTGCATTTGACAGTTCGTCCTGCTGCTTTCCCTTCTGTGTGTAGAATGTACGAGCCTTTGCGAACTGGCTGCTTAAATCCGAGTTTGCTGTCTTCATCTTGTGAAGCTGTGTGGAAATGCTGGTTGGTTTCTCAAACTCGATACCGTGCTTAGCGGAGGACCATTGGCAGTAGTTGCAGAGGAGGGTGAAAGGGCCCATGGGCAAGCCAGTCTTCTCGTCGGTCTTTGGGAATGGGTCGACGGCGGTGACGCTGAGAGTCGCAAAGCATTCCGGACATTGAAAACAGTTTCGGTTGCACCTATATTCCCATTCCGTCAGATTCCACCCCTCGCAACCGCAGTCCGTTCGAGTCCTTACCTGTTTCCTTCCGTCTTCACTGTCGCAGTGGGAACCTCAAAGAGACAACTCGGGCAGAAATAGCAAACAATCTCCTCGTTGACGCATCGCGGGCATCGGACCTGGCCGCAGTCATCGCAGTAAAGCAGGTGGTCGAGTGGGAATAGCGAAAAGGTTGCTCGTTCTGACCGGGGGTTGAAGGTCTTGCCCTCCTCCTCTTCCTCCTCAAAGCGTTGCGACTCTGCCGATTCGATTTGTGATTGCCGTTTCTTCGCCTTTGCTACCGTATCTCTGGCCTCGACGCAAGGACATGAGATGAAGATCCTCGGGAAAGGTGATAACGGCATCGTGTCGGCGAATCGCGGTGGGGGCTGGTGAAAGTCAGAGGAGGGAGGAACTGGAAGAGCGGGATAAGCGGTGACAATCGAGCGCCAAGCAAATTGTTTATCGCCAAACGGGACCCTTCTGCCCCGCTAAAAATTTCTGACGGCCGCTGCCGATGGAAGGGCATCTCGAAGAGATTTTGTTAGTCAGTACATAACAAGCATCGTGCCCCGGTCCTTCTTTCCAAAACAATACCCCAGTTTTCCCAAAAGATACCCCACATTTTCCAAAATGACGAGCCAACTCCCCGCTACCATCAACTCGGTCGCCTCGGACCCTACCGAATCCAGAGACTCCACCGAGGAGTACTCCACCCTCTGCAGAACCCTCCGCAAGTCGCTCCGTCAATACCCAAACTTCCCATCGCCGGGTATCCTCTTCGAAGACATCCTCCCAATCTTCGCTACCCCATCGCTCCATGAGTCCCTCATCCGCGCCATGGAGATCCACATTCTCTCCGCCCACCCACCATCCTTGACTCCACCTTTCGCCGGTGTCGACGTCGTTGTTGGTCTTGAGGCCCGTGGATTCCTCTTCGGCCCTTCCCTTGCTTTGAGATTGGGCGCTGGATTCGTCCCAGTCCGTAAGGCTGGCAAGCTCCCAGGAGAGTGCGTCAAGGTTTCCTACGAGAAGGAGTACGGACAGGATTGGTTCGAGATGCAGGTTAGCGGAATCAAGCCTGGACAGAGAGTTTTGATTGTCGACGATATCATTGCTACTGGTGGAAGTGCTAAGGCTGCTGGTGACTTGGTAACCAAGTTGGGTGGTGTTGTTGTCGAGTACTTGTTCTTGATGGAGTTGGACTTCCTTAAGGGCCGTGAGAAGCTTGCTGCTCCAGTCTTCACTTTGCTCAACGGTCAAGAGGAGGGCGGACTCGGTGTTGGAGAGAGAGATGTTGAGGAGTCGTAAATCTCAGGATAAGATTCTGGTTGGCTCCTGGGTGTAATGATGGAATAATGGTGCTGGGATTTGGTTGAGTAAAGGAGTTCTGGTTTCATTGCTTCAGGGTTCATCTCAAAATAGAAGGTTTTCTTTGCTCTTTAACGGCCCTACTGTACTATATCCTTCAACAGCTAGTACTATTGTTTCTTTTGAAGAACCTTCCTCCTAAAGACATGCCACTTGGCTGTATTACTCTCTTTGTTACGTGCTCTCTTGATTTTCTTGCCCATATCATCGATCATACTGCATGTCCCCAGTGTAAATATTATCAACCAAGAGGTGCCCTGGATATGACCTTTCCCGGGTCCCAGCCCCAGAACTGTGTTTTGCAGCATGCAATACTTGGTTATCACGCGCTGTTTGCGTGGACTGTATGTGCAGTCATGGTCGTCGTGCTCTCGGTAATCAGCTCCAAGTAAATCCGGTACTTTTCCCCGACCCCAGCTTCCACCTTGAATGGTACCAAACTAGTTCCAATCAGGTTGAAGAATTCGGTCTCTTCGAGGCCTTCACCACGATACTTTGCGGTCCACCAAGGCAGCTTTCCTCCCGCCTGAGTCACCCACTTCAATTGCAGTCTCTTTGTACCCGAATTGTCCTGCACATCGACCACGTCTTTTTCCACCCTGAAATGGGGACGGAAGCGGAAAGGTTCATGATCCATTTGCTTATGGCCGCTCTTCCAAACGAATGCCTGCTTCCCGGGCTTTGACGAGCAGTGGGCCCGATACATGAGGTTGTAAAGAGGTTCTGCTTTGTGGAGGTAGAGCCATCCACGGGAGTTGTCATATCTGAAGGTTCCGTGAATTTCATCGCCGTCGTCCGGTTGAGGCACTTGCGGTTCCTTCTCAAACGATGTAACAAGCAGTGGCTTATGTGCCTCCCCGAATGGAAGCCATCTGAGTATTGAGCCTTTGGCTGCGTGCTTGGTAAGCTTGAGTGGTTTTGGAGCAGCGAGGTAACCTGAGTAGTGAATTAGTTCCAGAAACTGAAGAGGGCTCAGAGTAACGAACGACGTATAGTAGTAGTTTTGTCATCTTTGACAGATGCGGATTCTAACACAACGTGGTATCGAGGCAACAGTCTAAGGTAGATCTCTGTTTGTGACAAATCTTGACGAGAAGGTGGCAGTGCCGTGACAAAGAGATCAATGAGCCAGTTGATAAACCTTCTTCCCTCGAACCTGCTGACGAGTACGAAATACAGGGAAAAGAAGGTAAAGAAGCCAGTGACAATACCAGTAGGTATCCAAAATTCTTTGGCATCAAAGGAAGTGCCGTTTCCATTTTGATCGCCGTCTTTTAAATCTTGGTTGACCATGGCAAAGTACTACAGACTATGGTAAGCCGGGACACGGAGGGAAGGAATAGGAATCACTCACCGAGCAGAAGAACCCAAGAGGTAGAAACACGGTAGATATGACTGTGAATATCGATATGCCTTGCCCTTGATGGTAGATTTCATCGTTCAGAACCTCTTGTTGCTTGGTTTGTGCTACGATTGCATCTCGTTGTTGCATTTGGCGGGAGGACATGGATTTGAAGCCTTCGGATATCGCAGTTGTAGTTGCTTTTATCTCATCTGCAAGTTTCCGTGGACCCAGACGTTGAATAAGCTATTTGAGAGCCAGGAATAAGCATGAAGATTATAGAAAGTGCATGGAAAGCATCAACTCACCTCGACTGTAAGAACCCTGAAAGAACCTTGAATATCCTCAAGTTTCCGTGAAAGTTCTTCCCGTTTACTCTTTGTCTCGCCCAGCAGCAACAGAGTAGGACGTATCTGCTCTCCACATTGTGATACTCCATTAATAAAGACCCAGTCTTGAGTATACCTCTTGTTTTGATCAAAGGTGGCTAGGTTGAAGAAATCCACTAGCTCTTTTAATATCTCGATCTGCTGCAACGTCATCCCATGCAGTACCATCAACTGTGCTTCTGCTGTGGCCGCTCTCCTGTAAAGCTCAACAGCCTGGGAAGTATCTGCTTGCTTATTTGGGTCTGAGTTCTCCATGGCGAGCATTGCTTCCGCTGTGATTTCCATTCGCTGATTGAGGTTAGCATCTGAACAGATATGAATGTACTGTTACTTACCAGTTCCGAGAGCTCCTTCCTGAAGTGCTCCACTAGTCTTTGGTCAGACTGACAGAGGATATTGGCAATAGTATGTGCCATCGTAGGATATGCCCCAATCCTATCCTGATAGGGCACTACCAGTGAGAGTTTTTGATTTTGTGTATTATTGTTGCCGGCGTAGAAAATTATTAGACCTGCATTAACATGTTAAACGAGCGCTCGAGCCTAGAGTCGGATATGGGTGTGTACATACGTTTGTTGACCGTAGTAATCCAAGCTTGACATATGCCGACCTCAGTTCCCTCCTGCTCTTGCTTCTTTTTGAAACTCAAATTCCCATAATCAAGACCGGCAGGATTTATACGTCCCAGTCCTTTGGCATTGGCGTTGTATTCTTGACAGCTTAGGCCATTTCTTTCTCCGGGGATGCCGCGAGCGTCAAGGTAAGGTATTCGCAGTACCACAATTGCTGGTTTAGCCTCTGATTTAATTATGGAGGTACCGCTTGCGATTTCGAAATCTGCTGCCAGAGAGGCATTTATAAGATGTGCTGCTTTGGGCGTATTCTCAAGCAATGGCTAATCGACGTTAGAAACTTTGCTTTGAAAAGTTCAGGCCAGTGGTAGGGGATTACCTTCAATCGATTCTCAGAGCCTTTTAGGATCTCCCTAGTAGATTACGGTTAGCACTGGCCTGACTCCAACCTGGTCTCAATACTATTACTTACACGACTCGAATCTTCACCTTCTCCGATGGCTCAACTTTTGAATCACTCTCGGCAGTCTCTTCAGACCAAAAACCTCCAAATTCAGCACATTCAAGCCAATTATCGGTCTTTCCATTGGCAATGCTCTCGTTCACAATGTTGTCGATGGCAGTCTTCAAGGCCACGCCACTGACTGTGTCAAAGGAAGGATCGTGGACCTCTGCAGATCTTCTCCCAACTGGCTCTGTTGAGAGCGTATACTCGAGCGCCTCTGCGTTATCCAGATCCAGATCGCTTGGAGCTCTAAACATCTGAATCAGAGCCGCATCAAGAGAAGTGTAATTGTATGCCTCACGTTCGATGCTAAAGACCGTTGATCGAGTGAAGCATCTGGCTGGTTTTGGTTCCAGGTCGCTCCGGGATGTCTTAGGCTGTCCCGACGTCTCCGGTCGTGAGTGAGTCGTAAAGCCAGGCGAATAAGGTTCGGAGTACGTTGGAGACGCCGGACTAAGAGGCTCCAAGGGTGTAGTAGAATTTGATGGATCCTGATTTGTTGATACCACCAGCTCAGGTCTGTCCGGAAGTAATTGAATTGGCAACCCCGGTGTCGCCGGCTGTGACGAGGCAGGCGAGCCAGGTGTTTTCATAGCTTCCGTTCCTTCCTACTGCACTGTCAGTTTTCCTCCATTATCAGGTTGAATATGATTATCCAGTTAGGGCTTACTTGATATGACATCTCTCGTGAAGAGTGTATGCTGATTGCAATTCCAGGACTGCAGTCGAACTATATATATGTGTACGCCAATGAAAAGCAAAGATTTCAGTTTGAGACACTGGCTCTGGAAATGCCTGATCTTTAGCTCAGCGATGGGAAAAGCCAAGTTATCTTAACTCGAACAATCGCAAATCACACTGGGGAGAGATATCAACCTTGGGCACCATGGACCCGCATTAGACACGAAGCAAGTTCCGATGAAAGAAATAGAGATGGTGGGCGACAGCAAACGATAGTAGCAGTAGCCCATGGGCGCTTTGAAGTCCGTGGTGGGTCCATTGACAAACCTGGCCACCAGCATTTGTTGCGTCTGACTCCCGACGTACATATGTAATGGGCTTTGTGATCTGTGATAATCACAGAGGCTGACATGCGAGCCTGAAAATGGGCGTTAGTCAATCAGCCGCACAGGCAGTCGGAAGATGCTTTATGCTGTTCGCGATATCTGTGAAGAACTCACGATCTCTATCACAACTGCATACGCGTGTAATATGTTGAAGCACATGGCTGTTACTGACAGGGCGAAGCCAGTGACGGGTATGTAATGAAATGAAGCCCACGGCAGGCTAGATACTATGTCCGTTTTGACATGGCATTGGTGAGGGTTCATCCGGCCGGACGAAGGTCGGTGAAAGTTGTTCCGCGGAACCGACTGGATTTTGACTTTGTCTCTTTTTAACTGCGATCTGTTAGCTTTGTCTAGGTAGCGAATGTGGTGTCCAACCCAAGAAAAAGCATAAATACGAGTTCAGTATCGTCGTGACGATGCTGATTGGAGCCATTTGCTGCAAATTATCACCCTTCTGAGACCTATCCAGCTCATCGTTTCGGTTCTCACCGTTTTTCGATATCTAGCGAATGAGAGCTCATAATTGAGGGGCGCAGTTGCAGCTGGTACTTTTCTGTAGCAGGACACGGAGTTTGTATCCTGCAGATGCATGCGTTCTAGTGCATCATGCAAAGCCCTAAACCTGCATATACGTTAGACGCAGACGACATTGCAACGTAGACAGGGACGATACCTAACTCGGATTGGCATCGGAACTTTTATCAATCTTACACTCAAAGGGTTCAATCAACAGATCTTGACAAGGTGAGAAAATGGTCAGGAATTCAATTTCCGTGGCGGTGGGAGAGCGGGGTAATTGAAGAGGTAGTGCGGCTAACGGTATTCGGAAGTAAGTGTGTTCGCTTATCATAACTGGTAGGGAAGCAACCTGAACAACCATCATGATACATAACATCAGGAGCCAACAGGTTATAAGTTTGCAATTGGAGATGTCAGTTTTACAAACCGAGTTATACCTCCCTGGATGCAGTCTTTTGTTAGACTTGGAACGAGGCACCTCCTGGACCGCCAGCGACTTCGATCGAATCGTCTCGATCAAAGTATAGTTGCTTCGCGGTATGCCAACTCATAAAATTCCCAAGCTACTCGAGCTCTAATTCGAGGACCCACTCACGCGTTAAGCAGAACCCGAAAGTTTGTAGATTCTGAAGCCCAATCTTTGCATTGCAAAATTGTCAACTGATGAGGTATGTACTTAAGACACGGAGTCTGAGAAGGTATGGTCTGTAGAAGAAGGCATGCATAAGGCTGATTAACTACTTAGCCAAGCATTGCATATGCACAAGCCCAATTGTTTCGAAAACTCCCGATGACTTCATTTCTCAGACAACGCACGACTCGCAACAAGCAAAACATTCGAAGACGGCAGCAATCACCAAAATGCTGCGCCAGCTGCGGTGACAACAGCAAACAAGACGAAAGACCATCTCCAATTGGTGCTACCCCGCTTCAATCCATTGCGCCCGTGAAGGAGGTTCCCAGGTAGTTATGCAAACTTCACAATTGATAGTTGGCGATGGATATTTTGGCTAACCGAGACGTGCTAAATGTGAGGGCCATAAGAAGGGCGACGTATTCCTAGAATCGCTTGCTCAATATTCTCAACCATCGAATCTCTTCTGTTAAACCTTCGGAGTTTCTACGCAAACCTCAGGCATCCATCAACCTTTACCTCGTACTGCCGCCGATATATTCACAACAATGTCGACGACTAAGGCTCTCCCGACTCTCAACACGCTCGTCGACCAGACCAAGAAGATTCTTGTAACTGGTGGGAGCCCCGTCTCTCTTCGGCCTCCGGTGGAAACGCTTCCGGCAAACCTTGAACTCGAAGTCACGAAGAACCTTAAACGTCATTTGAAGGAGCGAACAGGATTGAAGCACTTCTACAAGACGGGCGAACCACCAGCTGAAGCTGTCACCGCAGCTGTTACGATGGTTACCAAACTTGCAGACAAAGGTGTAAGAGTAGAAAAGGCTCTCAACCTGTCCTGGTTGACTCTCTACGACATGGCAATGCTTCTTGGTCAGTTCGCTCTCCCGAATCCTCTTGCTCCATTTCCAATCCTTTGGTATTGTTTACTGACGCTTTTCTAGATGACTCTGTCTCTATGGGCTTTGAGGAGAATGCAAAGGATCTCGATGTCCTCAAGGGCACAGTGAAAACTGTCTCCGGTATATTTCAGCTTTCTCGCAGCAATCCAAAGGAAGGAATCACGAACGTCCGCTTCCTGAACAGTAGAATGTTTGCGACGAACCTCAAACCGGGCAGGGTCGATAGTCTTTTCAAGGGTGTTGAGTTCCAGGGAGAGACTATGATTGGTGGAGCATTGTACACGAAGATCCTGCAGAGATACGACTACACCAAAGCAACAAAGCCATTGATTGTTGTTGTTATCACAGACGGAGAGGTAGGTCGGCACGGTTGAGCTACCAGTCCAGCGCTAACGTTTTGGAACAGATTGAAGGTGAAAGACAAGACTTCCTTAAGACGGTCATCAAGGAATATGCGAAGAAGGTGAACGAATTTACCAGTGACGAAAATGGAGCACATTCTATCTGCTATCAGTTTGCGTCTCTTGGAAGTCAAGACAGCACCAATAGTATTATTCAAGCGCTTGATGATGATGAGACATTGGGCGACTTTGTCGACCACATGGGTAAGTAGACTTCCATCTATTATCAATTGGGTTGGAAATTTTTAACACTGCGACAGACAAGGAGAGTCTGAGAATTCTCACTAGCAAGGATGAGAAAGATTCAGAGGCGAGATGGATTGCGGTAAGTTTCTTGTTCACAGTCTTCGGGACTTCTTTTGAGGACCAACGTTTCTAATGATTGCATTTTAAGGCCACTAAGTTACTTCTCGGACCTATCAGCAGCTATGTAAGTATCCAACAGTTCTCAGCACAGAATAAGATTGCTAACTCGCTGCAGTACGATGCTCGCGAACTCAACGGAGAAGATGGGTTGGCGACTACGGACGACACTGGCTTGGCTGCTGCCAAGCACAAGGCAGCGGCGGAGGAGGAGCATGAGTTCGAGGGCGATGCAGGTGACGATGGAGATGATGATGACTGGTAGTGGACCTACTAGTGCTACGGCTATCCCCCAGAGAGTTCAAGGTATGAGGAAAAGATGTGTTTTTGAAGCTTCAACTTTGAAGCAAGGCGTTCGGAGTTCTCCAGGTTTGATTCACCATCTCAGTTTGGATTATGGGATTGTGTATATGGAGTCAGGCTTTGTCTATCTTTTCCAAGAAGGGTTATTTCTCTTCCCAAGTGTGCTTGGGTCAGTTTCTATAATGGTTGCTAGAATCGAGTTAAATTTTCCATGTCCTTTCTGATGCCCCTTCTGATTGATTCTGCACGTGGGGGTGACACAGATGCTTCTTCTGTACTTCCGAGGATCGGATGCCAGAGTTTGAGTTGACAAATCAAACAGACGAATTTCTGTGGACTGAGCCATCATCGGCAAACACTGCTTACGAAGAAATACTTATCTTGCGGAAAACGAAAAAAGAGACACTTTCGCAACAACATCACGTCTACTTCAACGTAATACGACTACCGGCCATCAATCTTCACCTTTCTCACCATGACTCGAACAAAGATACAAAAAAGCTATCCTCAAACCCGCCAGAGAACAAGAAACCGGAAGGACGCAGCCTTGAACGCCAGCTCGACATCAAGAGTCGCAACGTCAAAGCAGAGACGAGAAACATCCACAGAGACGGGCTCAAAATCAAGATCAGGCGTCTTTCTCAAGCATGTTCTGATCCCGACAAAGAACGAATATACTCCGAACTCACAAACGCTTGACCAGAAGCAACCCAACGACTCCAACACAACAAACGATTGCGGAATCGACACAGATTGCGGTTCATCTACTCAGGCTAGCAACATCGACACAGGCTCCAGTCCATCTGCTCAGCCTAGCACGTCGAAACGGCAGGATAAAGTTCAGTTGGAGATGCCAACCATACCACGAGAAGAGGTCGTAAAGCTTCTTGCTATTTCAGACCCTGTCAAACGAAACAGGGCTCGCTACGAGAAAACCTACACAGATAAGACTTGCCAGGCTTACGGGGGCGCCTTAGCCTCTCTAAGGGGCGTAAAAAGAGCACTGGCATGGTGCGATCCTACATGGTTCAAGACAATAGGTGTGGAGGTTCCAAAGAGCCTGGCGGATGTAGACAGGACGGTCGCAGAGTTGGAAGAAAAGATATGCAAGGAGTATGGTGTTCGATATGCTGGTTCTATGGACAAGAATGTTGACTGGGTCTGGAACCCTGCGGGTCGTGGCTTGAGATGGTGAAGAGACAGGCATTAGCAGCAATCACAAACAAAAGTCCAATACAAATATGCGTCGGAGAATTCGCAAGAACTTGGAGTTCAATCATATTCTACTCGTACGGCACGAACCAATTGCAATCCATATCAAATAGAAAGTAACCGACTTTGCTTTCATAACCTGATATATCTAAGAATAGTTCACTCAATCCAGAAACCCTTTTCTCAACTGCACATCCAGCTTAGAACGACAATATGCAATGAATCGCATACCATCACGTAAGTTCGAAAGAAGTGTATGTAACTAGAACGCTGCTAATCTGAGTGCTGGTTATCCAGAGACTCCTTACTCATGTTTTCCTTCATCGCCTGGATTGCCTGAGATAGATCAAAGGAACTCGGATATTCAATACCGAACAGGGCAAATCTTTCTGGAGAAAGAATTGAGTTCATCACCGCTTGCACACTTGTCAAAGCTTCCATGAACTGCATGGTCTCGTCGGAGTTTGGTGCGAGTGCTCCACCCAAAACATCGTCACCTTCATCGAGGTTACTGTTTCCAACGTCGGTCGGGTCTACACCTCCCTCGGTTGGAGCGTTTGCCTCCTCATGATCCAACTCTTTCAACACCGCCTGTTCCTTCTCGATCTCAAGCTCTAACTCCAAGGCGCGGATTTTCGTATCGAGCTCGGCAGCCGTCATCTCCGGTTCCAATGCCTGAGGGTTGGAGAGGGGAGGAGCCGGAGTAGAAGGAGGAGATGAGTCACTATGGGAGGCGGTAGGAGCCTGTTGAGCAACGTCCTGACCTTCTTCCTGAACCCCAGCAGCCTGTCCGCTCAGAACCCCACTGACCATTCTTGCAACCTCATCTGGGATAACCTTCTCGCCCTGTAGCAGATCCCATTCAACGCTCCATCCAGCTGGGATGTGGCTCCTCTGAATAACCACAGGCTTTGTTTCGTCTCGGTCAGCGGTGGGTAACTTGTCTGTAACCACGGATATGGATCGCCTAGTAACCTTGCCGAAATCCTGGACGGTTGGTTGAAGAGCGGCGGGGA
This sequence comes from Ascobolus immersus RN42, assembly GCA_003788565.2. Classification (NCBI taxonomy): domain Eukaryota; kingdom Fungi; phylum Ascomycota; class Pezizomycetes; order Pezizales; family Ascobolaceae; genus Ascobolus; species Ascobolus immersus. The sequence goes on from ML119695.1 coordinate 116,115, forward strand.
TGTCATAGTCCTTGATGAACAACTTATGGCGTCTGGAGGGGAGGAAATCGACCTCATCGCCAGGAACAATCCCAAAGAGTTCCGGCCTCTGTAGTGCTCCAAGTTGGAGGTCCCGATTTGCAATTTCTCTGCTCACATATCCGGCAGTGTGACCGACAATCCAATCCTTAAACTTTCGCAGTTGACCTTCTTGTTCCAGAACGATGCGTAGCTGAATGAGATATGTGGTTTCGTTCTGGGGCTTGAGTATCTTCGGCTGGGGCGCATCATCCTTTTCTTCCACACTTGAGTCTCGTCCTCGAGCTCGTTTTCCTTGCTTCTTAGCAGCAGAACCGGCGATTACGTCGGTAGAAGTCGCGAGCGATGCCATGTTGCTAGCGGGTGGTGATTTCAGGAGCAGTTGTCGGGGCGTTTTCGGGTCGAGAAACTGAGGTTGTGGTATGAAATCGAATCTGACAAGGCTGGGTTGCTCGGGGATCCGTCGTACCAAAAGCAGGGTGACTACTCGGATGGCAAAGGGGAAGGAGTAATATCATTGAGCGTTGGTTGACCTCCTGCCCTTCTATCCGAAAGGGTATCGATTGCCACAATTCGAGCAGCAGCCTCCCAATCCTGCTGACTCGGAGTATCAACCACAGAAACTCATACGGAATTGGAACAACATGTCTACCAAGTAGTTTCATTATCGAGCTCCCACTATCTTCATATAATACACTGTCAATACAGGCCTCGTACTGTTGTTCAATGGTAGAAAACTATGACAACATGATCGACAAATAGAGATGTTACAGGCAAGCAGCTACTTCTGACCTGATTCACACGGACATTCTAACTGTGGAGTTAGGTTTATCTGGGGTCACTCGAATGCAAAAACGTCCAACCAGGGCACAAGAATCAAGCATAAAAGTAAAAGTAAGCTTGTCGATAGCTGCTATCTAACACAAAGGAGCAAAAACGCTGACATGATAATAGGAAGTGGAACAAGCATTGACGAATAATATTCTCTAATCAGCTCCCATCGATCTCTGAGTCTCAAGAGAAACACTTCCAACCAAGAGCCAATCAATCCAAGAACCTCCAGACCTAATACGATCTCTTCATCAGCCTCTCGATGGAAGCAGAGCCATCGATGGATATGAAGTGCTGCAGGCCAGAATGGCTGAACATTGCTGGAGTCGGAGTTGTCTTTTGAAGCCTTGCTGCCGTCGTCGAGTCGTCCAAATAACGTCTTGCCCTTGACGTATTTGACAGCCCTCCATTCGAGTCCGAAGCTGAGTTAGATACTTGGTTCATGTCGAGAGCATTGATTTCTTCAGTGGGTTCTGATGAGTTGTCTGAAGTTGAGCTTGTCCATTTCTCTTGAAGTTCGTGGCCCAGGTTGAGGCCATTTATGTCCCACTGAGCGGGAGAAGAGGAATCATCGGCAAGAGTATCCGCAAAGCAGTGTGTGAGAGTCGAGTGAGGATGCTTGTCGGGCCTTGAAAGCGAGTAGGAGCCATTGGTCCTGAATCCGAAATGTTGGTGATTTGGGCATCTTTGTCGACTGAATGCTTTGATGTTGTTGTCGTCGCTAGATCGCCCTTCTTGCTGCTTTTTCCGCTTATCCTTGTCGTTTCCGTCATCTTCCACCTTCTTTTGCTCTCTTCATTGGAATCCCTTGGAATTGAGTGCGGATGGATTGTTTTCCAGTGCTGATTCGTGTTGAGAGGAGTCGTTGAAGGCCTGGGATCGTAATCGCTTCGAGAACTTCGGAGGTGAGATCGCTGGAGGCTGTTTCGACACGATTTGCTGGGTGCTTTGCTTTGGTGGTAGGAGTTGTGGAGTTGGTTGCACCGAGAAACTCGTGGTTTCTCCAGACTGAGAGGAAGGAACAAGGTCAAGCTAGAAGTCTTGGCCGACTTCCTGTTTCTGTAGCCATGCAGGAAGCCATACAGCAACTGCTGCAATCGGGCGTTTTATCCGAATTCTCAGATTGCACTGCATCAAAGAACGTCTATGAGCCTTTCTTCTTATTTCATTCATCTGAATTGCCCCAAAGCTTGTCAGGTGCTACTGATGGCTGCTCTTTAGTCAAAGGACACAATTTACTTCCGAAATCGGCATAGCCGAAAATGATACTCCCTGAGATTTGGCCTGTGAGGATTGATTATGCCACAAAGCCTCCTCCAGCAGCCCAATTCGATTGCTTATGGACCTATAAATTGAGTATTCCGGAGATCAGATATCTGATAGTATGCATTAATACATTCCACCGGCGGTGGTTTTGAGAAGTTGCGAGAAATGGCCAAGCTTGGCGGCCCCACGCGACCTTAACATGTAAAGTCCAAAGACGGTCGGAACCCTTTGGATGAGAATAAACGTTAACGAATTCGGAAGCTTACTTTTTTATACGTCTTCTCGAAGCTCATGGGTAGACTATTAAGGGAACCAAGAGCTTGCGCTCCACATACCCGATTGATCTTTACTGTTTTCTGTGGAAGTTCAAAACTTCTATGCGATGCACGATCTCCGAGTCAGCAAGATCTTTCACCCCGAGCGATCGTAGTCCCGCACCGTCATCTACACAATATAAATTGCTATTACATCTCAAGTCCTGAACACAAAGGTGTATAATTCCGATAGTAATCCGAATGAGCAAGAAGTTACCGTGTGCCTAGTTCTTCCAGAATACCACTACCATTCACCAAAACAAGATCTTCCAAAACCCAATCAAAACCCAATCAAAGCCCAAATCAATACCGGTCTATCAAAGCCTTATACTGTTCTAGCCTCACCCGTACACTGTCCAATTCAGTGAAGTTTTTCGGTACCGCAAGACCAAGCCTCGTAAATACGGCAGGCTCCCGATCAATCCAAAGCTTTCGGAATTGTTCTACAAGCTTTATTTTTTCCAGGCCGTCTTTGATGTCCGTTAACACTGCTAACCATTTTTCTTCGCCGATGAATTCTTTCGGATCATGAAGGAGCCTCCTTATTTTCTCCTTAAGACTTTCTGCTTCGCTTTCCCCGGAAGTGACGTCACTGCCGGTGACGTCGCTCAGCTTTCGTCGTTTGGCATCGGGATCAGGGCTTTCTGGACAGTTTTCAGTGAACTCGTCAAATGTACGTGCTCTGGATAGGGATTCTTCAGTTTTTGCATTTTTCATAGAACCCAAGAGATAGTTACCTGGTTTGGTTTGAACTGTCGGGCTCCTCTGGAGATTCTCCGAGTCGTTCCAGGGTTGACATATGTAACTGGAGTGGAGCTTACTCTTGTTCTGAAGAGAACACAATCATAAGTGATACTGAAGTCAAGATATTGTCAGATCGCTACAGTATTTAAGTAAGCGATATTAAACAAGAGCTACGGGTACGGAATGTTTAAGTCGTTGAGACATTACAGCCGGATTTGAGCGGAGGTATGGACGAAAAATGACTTCATTACAAATCCTAATGTCGCATAAGCTTTCGATCCAGACTCCACTCTATTATTCAAAGCTTGGGAATACATGGTCTGCGTCGCAATATAAGATAAAAGGGCTCAGAAAAGGCCCTTAATGGTAGCAATTCTTCCAGCAACTGTTCTCCCACCTCATTTTCGGATACTAAGCTAACCATTCAACTAGTCTTTGGTGACCGAATAATGGAGGAATATGGTATATGTGGCAAGAACTCTAAAGCTACTGCTGGGCGCCATCCTGATCGGAATCCGGATCTTGCTGGATTCCTTGTTGTTGAATAAGGTTGTCGAAATGCTGAATGTGTCCAGCAAGGTTCGGCCAGATTGGTGCATTGATCCCGTTGGCCACAAAGCTCTGGGGTTGCAGTATATTCGCCAAGAAGCCATCGACAATCCCTAGCGCTCTTCGAATGCTTCTGAGAGTGATTGGTGTGCCGACCGGTGGTTGATTGACGGGAGTGGGGGGGTTGATCTGCCCTGCTGTATCCATGAGTTAGCAACTTTCCATGATAATTTCAAGATGTGTACATGCCTTGTTGCAACGCCGCCTGAGCTGCGTTGTGATCAGTGAGTATTTGCAAGAAGTTTTGGAGGTCGTCTTCGTCGAGGTCAGGGTGTATGACCACACCTCCAGCAGCAGGGAAGCCGCCAGCTCCAGCACCGACGGGAGCAAGAGGAGCACCACCAGCACCAATGGGAACAAGAGGAGCACCACCAGCACCACCGGGATTGACAATGGGAACTCCACCGGCTCCACCGGGATTGACAACCGGGGCTCCACCGGCTCCACCGGGAATGACGACAGGGACACCGCCAGGCCCACCAACATTGGCTCCCAGCCCAGCAACAGGGACTCCGCCAGCAACACCAGCACCACCAGCACCCATCACTCCCACCGGATTTGGTTGAGCAGCGCCGCCAACTTCATCAACTGACGCATCCGAAATTATGAATGCTCCTCCTGGCGCGGCCCATCCAGCTGGTATGTCATCCTCAACATCGTCAACTTCGACGGTCACATCTCGGACAAAACCAGGATTTGGCGGGAGAACGCTATACTTTGGGGCGATCTCAATCACTCGATGTTGAAGCACTCCAAAGCCAGGAATGTCAGGCTGTTGACCTGCCGGGATCTCGTACGTGTAAGACGCATTGTTGTGGGGTGGACGGTTGTCGAGTCTGTCCAAGCTGAAAGCATCTCCGACCTGGAGTCCAAAAAGCTCCGGGCGCTGCTTAATGGCGCGTACCATGGTGTGGTGGGTGTTAAACCTGTCGGAGTAGCCCATGGGGTTCCCGACGGTGACTTCTCGTTCTAGGCCGTTGGTGTTGACAAGGCGAATCTTAATGAGATGATAGCGGGTATCTCTTCCCTTTGCTTTCTTCTGCTTCTTCCGGGGGGGTGCTTTGGATAGCGGTTTTCCGGCAGCACGCTTGCTTGAAGCACCACCGAGAGAGATCCCCCCACTGGGCGCTAAAGAAGTCATTGTGATGATGTTGTGAGCGGGAGTTGGTGGGGTGAGTTTGAACTGTCGATCGAGAAGCCCTGAGGGACGAAGGAGGAGTTGGCGATGTTGTCAAGAGATTTGCGGGGCGAATTCGAAGGAGACCGGAAGAAAGAAGCAAAAGATGAAAGGAAAAAACTGCCACAGCAAACTTTGTTTTCTCTCACAAGAAACAGGCTTTCGAAGAAGACGATGGAAAAGTTTCTCGTCCTGGAGGACAAAGAGAAATGGAAGGCTAGGCCGGTTTAACCACCAGCATTCTCGAAAAGGAAGGAATGAAGTAGCAGAACTGGAACAAACACCAAAACAACTTTCTAAGAACAATTCAACCTTTCTCCAAAACATCCACCATTGTGGAACTGACCGTGCAACTTTGCCAGCTCGATAAGCCGATCATCGGTATCTCACCAGCTTTACTACCGAAAATGGATCCACCAATTCAGAGGCAGAGACGCTCCGCAAACTGGCAAGCTTTCAAATCACGACGTTCCTTTTCGACATTTCTCGTTTTCAGAAGGCCTCCAGCTTGTCACCGCGATCGCCTTGTCTCCTCTTGTCAACATCAGTTTGATTCAGTTTGAACAAAGACAAACTGCAGGAAGGATTCACTTTCTGAAAGCGAGAAAAGGTCGGTCGTTCTGAGCTCCGACACGTGAACGTCACCTATGCTATTCTCGGTAGTAAAGACCAAAATGCCACCATGGAAGTCTCGATCTCCACTCAGTACTCACCCCTTCGGCAAAAACAGACTTTTTAGCTATTTAAGTATTCTCTGTTTCCTTTGGTTCTCTCTAATTTCTCTCAGCAGCTCAACGTCGAACCACTTTTCTCAATTCACCTTCAATCACCATTGGAAACCACAACAGCATCGCTGTACGCACAGCCATCCCATCTCCAGTTCAACCAAACGTTTTCAGGATGTGCACGGAAAAGCAGAAGGAAACGACTCTTTACGTCCTGGACCGCAAGTCTCCCACCGAGTGGAAGAAGGAGGTTTGGTGCATGGGAAAAGACCGGGAGGTATACGCCATACGCACCGAGGCCGAACATATCCTCAAGTACGAAGCCACGGGTGCCCGTCTCGGAGACGCTCAGTTCCTCGACAAACTCAAGGCTACCGTCAAATCCGAAGCCTTGGAGGCCCTCGCCGATGTCTCGTTTCACCAATCCATCGAGACCAGTATCAGGACGGAGGTTGCCAACGCATTGAAGCCCATTCTTGACGACATCCGAGTTGAGGTACATGATGCCATCGAGCCAGCAATGAAGTCACTCCACCAAGACCTTCAAATTCGGCTTCTCAATCACGCCGATGCAGCAAACGACAGGGTGGTCAACCGAATCAGCAAGATTATCGGACATGAGCTCGAGAAGGGCTATATACACCAGTCCGAATTGCTGAGGTTGGAGTTGGCGGCAAGAGATGCCAGAGGAGGACGTGTGAAGGCTGATGCAGGCTTTGTGCTCGTTGCTGCAATTCTGGCCCTAGTAATGGCCGGCTGGAGCTTGCTTGTGACGATCAAGGCTAGTAAGAAGGATCGTAGCAACAAAGGAGCAAAGCGGGCTACGGAAGCCGTCACTGTTGAAGCTGCAACTTCACGAGCCTCAGGTGCGAAAAAAGTGAGTTTCGTTCTGCCAAAGGACACTCAAACTACGCATGGGAGCCCAGACATGAAAGCACAAGCATAGTGGCTCTTATTAGAAGAGTAAGGTCGAGAATGCCAGCTTAAAGGAGGAGGACAATGTCTAGGAGGTTCAGTCAAAGGTATGAGAACTTGCAGAAATCGATCCGATGGATAACTGCATGAAAGAAGCAGCTACCGTTTTGCAGGAAAGTCATACTCATGCTAGGCGTCAAGTAAAAGTATTGACGGGCGATGACGGAAATGTTCATATTGGATTACATTTGGACCTTCTCATTGAGAATTGTTTCGTCTTGTTACAGCAAGGATATAGTTACTTAAGTACTTCTTCTGAATATAATTTTAACTATGATACTGAGTCTGGTGGATCATGGAGGCTGGAAGTAATGTCTGCCTGATCAATGTGTTAACTTTGTAACCACTCTGTACCAAATACTAATCGTCACGGTCGAAAAGCAGTCACCCGACGGCCTATATGTAGACTTTGAACCAATGACCATCTCTTTCGCGCAAGACACATTCTAATATTCATCTTCGTCATAAAGGATATGCCGTACCGCCTTACAATGCTTACGAGCTCCAGGACGGTCATCAAGTGCACCGAGCGTAGTAAGACGCAATGCACCATGCTTACTCGCATACTTTTCTGCCTTCTCTCGATCGTAACCTTTCTCCATCAGATAGCTGATGCGTTCCTCGACTGACATAGCTTCAACCTGAGCTCTTTCCCTGCCTGCAACTGTTGGTGTCCACTCTCGTAACTCCTTCACAATAGCCTCCCGATGTACTGGAAGAAAACGATTACCTAGTAGATTCAGCAAGGCGGTACATGGAACGTACTTAGGACTTCACAAACTGACGTTCTTCCTGCGACATCTTGGCTCTCTCTTCCAGGATTTGCTGATAGACGTAACGAGGCTTGTGTGGAGCTGTGGATGTTCCTACTGAGCCGTTGCGGCAGCAGTGCTACTTGTAGACTCGGTATGAGTTTGGTCGAGCTTTTGCGATGCTTCAAAGGGTACGTTAGGATCCTGTTGACAAGGCTTATAAGCTTAGGAGCGAAAACGTACCAGACTCGGGAGCAGCTGCAAGCGGCGACGACATTGCTGGCTTTGATGCGAGAGGACTGAATGTCGGGTGATGAGATGGAATTCTGAAGACAAAGAGAATGTTCGGAGTCTGGTTGAGGGAATGGTGTGTGTTGGAATTTCTAGAGATGAATGCGGAAAAGGAAGGAATTTTAGGAGTGGAGCTCTTGGCGAGGCCAGAAATTGCGGATCAACTATTCTCCGTCAACAGAACAAGATCGAACAAGGACAGAGCGAATTGAAAGACAGCACGGAATTCTAAAACATAGGTACATAATTGGTGCAGATTAGGAAAGGTCACATACGGCCATAGATTGAAGAATATACGGGATCCCGTCCGCTCTCCCATAGTCAAGCTTCTAATCGCCAAGTTAGTACTGCGGTGGGTGACCACGCGGGAATCCTTGGTGCTGTATGTTTTACTTCGAGCCTTGCACAAAACCTTTTTTTTTTTGCATCTCTCGAAAAGTACATTCTAGCTTCTGGGACTACCACTGTGGCCAAAAGAGTCTACCGAAGGTGGTACTAGGCAATTGCGAGCTCTGTATTCCTGAAGTGTCACTGTTGCGCAGTGGTTGAAGGATACATCGTGACCTAAATCAACGTTCCAACCTGACGAGCTCAGTGTGTCGGTCGGAAGTAGATAAGTGATATCGGCCAACTAATGATATTAATCGTCGAACCATGACAATGAGGAATAACGGGTATCTAAACAATGGTAAGCCTTCAAAGGAGGTACCCAGCCCAGTTATAGCAAGAAGTATCATACCTGCACCAGCTCCCTCACAAACGTCCAATCCACCACTAGTAATCTCCATCATCATCCTCCACAATATGTCGTACAGCTCGACGCGCTATACGAGTTCCTGGCCGATCATCACGATGACAAAGAGCTCTGAGCATGACCGGACTAGAAGCCTTGCCAATCGCTTCTGCCGACGCTCTTTCGTAACCCTTGCCAACCACGTACTCCACGCGCTCATCCAAAGACATGGCTTCAATCATGGCCTTTTCCTGTTCCCTTTCTTCGGAAGTTGGCTGTAGACGAAAGTACTCGCCCAAGATGAGTGCACGATGCTCCGCACGGCGATTCTGACCTAAATCAGCGCGCGTTAGAACATGGCGACAATCTGAATTGGGATGCATTTTGACTGACGTTCTTCTGGAGTGAGCTTGGCTTCCAGCTCAAGAATCTGCTGGTAGACGTATTTGGTGGGCACGGGCGCTGTGGAAGATGTCGAATTGACAGAGTTGTTTTTGGCGGGAGGCGAGACGGTATGATCAGAAGGAAGGCGATCGGTTTTTTGGTCTTGGAAAGAGGTCAACATTGCGGCCAAAAGTTATCTGTATTGTTTGCTCACTCACCAGTTGAAGGAGACATGGCGCCTGAAAGAGTAGTAAGGAAATGGGGAGTTGGGTGATGCTGCTGGCGCGCGATACTTTGCTTTGTTGTTGAGGTATGTGTAGAGAATGTTGAAAGAGAATTGAATCGCTGTTGGCCTTCGAAACGAAATATGGGATGTGCACTCAAATACTCTTGGCACCCAAAACGACCTTGGAAATCTGGTTTCTGACCATTGCCTCAGAGGCGAACTCCCAAAACGTTGACGAGTTCGAGCTACATAACCTTGCAGATAGGATACATTTTTAGAACTAGAGGAAGATCAGAGGAATATGTTTCCATATGTAGCTCTTTGGTGAACGCACTCTCCCTACGGCTCAAAGGAAAACTAAGTGATAGGATTACGTCGTTAGCGCATGCTAGGCTATTATCTAAAAAATTGTTCAGAGAATCCTAATAAAATGATAGATTAATGATAGACTATAAAATACTGCTAAAACTTCTAATTGGCTGCTGCACAGGATCTCCTATCCCTTATATCTTGATAGACTATCATCCGACTACACTGGCAGCTTCTACTCCAGCATCATTCTGCCATCATAGACCTCAAACTACTTAGAAGATGTCTGACGATATTAGCGGAGATAACTATGAGAGGGAATAATCAACCAACTATAAGAACTTACCAACATATTCTCTTCCACCGGTTTTAGCAATTGTAGCCACTGCTCGTTACACCCTCTCCGTCAGATCCCCTGCTCGTGAATATATCCCCCGCTTTCTGGCTCTCCCATCGTATCCCCCACTTGTCGGATTCACCCCTTCGGATCCCCCACTTGTCGACTCCCCCATCGGATCCCCCGCTTGTCGGATTCACCCCTTCGGATCTCCCACTCGTCGGATTCACCGCTCGTCAGCTGCCCCGCTCATTGCCGGATTCACCCCTTCGGATCCCCCACTTATCGACTCCGACCCCTTCGGATCCCCCACTTGTCGACTCCCCCATCGGATCCCCCGTTTGTCGGATTCACTCCTTCGGATCCCCCACTTGTCGACCCCCCCATCGGATACCCCGCTCGTCGGATTCACCCCTTCAGATCTCCCAGTCGTCGGATTCACCCCTTCGGATCTCCCACTCGCCGGATTCACCGCTCGTCAGCTCCCCCGCTCGTCGCCGGATTCACCCCTTCGGATCCCCCACTTATCGACCCCCCCTTCAGATCCCTCACTTGTCGACCTCCCCATCGGATCCCCTGTTTGTCGGATTCACTCCTTCGGATCCCCCACTTGTCGACTCCCCCATCGGATCCCCCGCTTGTCGGCTCCCTCATCGACTCCCCCGCTCATCGGATTCACCTCTTCGGATCCCCCACTTGTCGGCTCACCGCTCGGATCCGGATCCACCGCTCGTCGGATCTGTCCATTAGCGAAAGTTTCCTTGTCAAACTGGATAGGTATTGGTTGGAAATTGAGGTATTGTTGCAAGTTTGATGTGATAATACTGGTGCATGTAAGAACTTGGTGAGATCTGTGAAAAGATGCAAACTTTTCTTTTCCAAGCTCTTTTCTTTCTCTAAGCCCTTGAAGAGCAGATAGGCTATCTGGAATGCGATAGGCAGTCTATAAAGAGGAGGGTAACACTTCTGAGGGAATCTTCATGGGGCTTGTACGAATAAACTATCCTTAACTCTGGTGATAGTAAGGATAGCTTAACTCACACTTCTGATGATAGTGAGGATAGCTTAACTTACATTGGCGTGATAAGGGTACTCAAATTATTGAGCTAGTTAAGCGTTTTGCGGTACCCAGTTGTGCCATAGGGTCTGCAGCTCTGGTGACATGAGTAGTACATGATCGTGGCTTCGGTAGATGCTGTCATCGTAGAAGTGAAAGAGCTCCAGTACACCAAAAAAGCGAGAAAGAGCCACAATGGAAGGAACAAAAGTATCCTCAGAGTGCTTGCGCCTCCTCAAGTAGTTGTGGAAAGGCTAGCAGCAAAAGCGTACAGCACCAAGGATTCCCACGTGGTCACCCACCGCAGTACTGACCTGGCGATTAGAAGCTTCACTATGGGAGAGCGGACGGGATCCCGTATGTTCTTCTAGCTATGACCGTACACGTTGGTAATGCTCCAAATTGCTTTTATTTAAAGCCCTTTGCTTCGATTACATGCCGTGACGGTCGTGGTGGACTTGCAAAAGGTGATCGTACGTTCTTACAAAGTTAAGCCCATGCTAAATAATGACTACAAGCTCGCAAAGCACTCCTCAAAAAGCATCCATCTCATACGAGTATAAAAATGAGATTGATCTACCAAACCCAGTGTAGGTGACGGGCATCATATCCGCAACAGGCAACCGACAACCAACTACTCAATCAGAATCATCGTATAGAATATGAATCATAGCCATAAATGCTTCACGACTTCCTGGGCCATGGAGCGGACCAATAGAAGCAAGATCAATTGCGCTGGAATTGTAGGCTTGCTTCTCAGCCGACTCTCGTTTGTACCCCTTCTTCATCACATATTGCACGCGTTGTTCCCATGACATGGCTTCGATTTCCTCCTCTTCTCTGCGAGCTTCTTCCTCCGTTTGGCGAGTCTCATTTATCTCCTTCAGGATGGCAGCACGATATTGTGGGCGGCGACGGACACCTAAGAGCGGATTAGAAGGATTCGGATAGACGCACTGGGTTGTCTTACGCTCTTCTGGGGAAAGGGTGGCCTCCTCTTCAAGAACTCTCTCAGCGACGGTTTTGGTGGATGCTGTGGAGGATGTGGAATCGACAGAGTTGTTATTGCTAGTAGGAGATGATGTAGAGCAACCATGACGAGCGGATGCTGGTTCTTTCAAAGCGTCACCACCAGGATTACGCTGATCGGTACGGTCCATGATGGCTCAATGGCTGGCTGAGATCGATCGTGGTTGTCGTTATTTGTTTTGATGGTTGGCCTGCGACCAAATTCTCGGAAGGAAATCAAAGTTTTCAACAACCGAGAAAAACGAACTGGAAGTGCTTGAAAAGGAGGGATGTTGGGAGATTGCGTTACTGCTTTTGTTGTTTGCTGCTGTTGTGAAAGGATGTTTGGGCAGGCAAGAATGAAGAGATCAAAAGAATCACAGTTTAGCCTCGAATTTTACACCGGATTAAGAAATTTGTAGTCATACAGGCTTGGCGGATGGTATTGGGTATCGGGTTTTCCGGTTGCTTGGCGGCCTCGATACGAGGCCAGCACACCTTTTGGACCTTGCTAGGAACGAGGCTAGTAAGCGGACTTACGCTCGGGAGCAGTGAGGCTTCTACTACAACTACTAAGTAGGGTACAGAATCGAACGTGACCTTGTTTTGTTATGTCTTATAATATATCAGTCGAGCGGATTGTTCATTTAGTGACTGGAAAATCAGCTCGATTCCAGCTGAAACCATTTTGGTGGCATCTTGAAAATATACGCTAGAAGCGCAGAATCACAACATCGCGAACTCATATATACTACATAGAGAGCAAGACCCGGCCTTGTTCTATGCGTGCCATCGAAAGGTATGTCCAAGGCATTCCCAAAGACTCGTAACACTTCCTTCCTATGTCTTCGTCCCCTTTCGCCTCAAGATTCGATGGCTTAAGATACGTCAATTGTCCTGACTTCTTCCAGTTTGGCCAATAATCGAGAAAGGGAGCCTCAGAGAGTTGTGTGTGCGTTTTATATGTTCCTTGTGGAACTCGTAGATAGTATGGTGTTGTACTCTCAGAAGGAGAGAGGTGAAAGTGCGTTCTTCGCGATCTTTGTCATGAGTGTAGCTCGTTGGCAATGTGGTGTCGGGCATGTAGTCTTTGCAGAGTGTCCATTGGTTCCTAAACTCTCGTAGCCATTTCTCGAAGTTTCCGCCAGTTTGCACACATCCCCTTTCACTTACAAGTCCAATACGTTCAAACCTTTCCTCTTTGCTTCGCACAATCGTTCACGTAGATCGTCTGGCGTCCAAAAATAACTTCCTATCGTATAGTTGTCGGCTCAGTAGCGTTTCCAGCCCTCAAAGAAGACAGAGTGGTACGTACGACCGCCTTCAGTAGAGTATGTAGCAGACTCTACGTGGCATATTGCTCGGCGTGTCGTACTTGGCGAGTGGCACTGTCAAACATGCCCCAAAACTCTCATGGATGCTTCTTCACAAGTCTGAGAGTTTGTGTTCATCCCAATTTGCCTGAAGTTTGATACGTGTCTCGTTGTTGGACGTTGAGCGCTTTGGTTCCGAGTCCATGCTTCATGGAGGATGGCGGTGGGGTTTGCAAATTTGTTTCGTTCTAGAACTCCGAGATTACTGATCTATAGCCGTGTGGTTGCCAGTAGTAGACGTTCAACTGTGAAGAAGAAGGGTGGTGGTGAGTTGTATTCGTGCTCAAGTGTTGCTTCATCACTTGGTGGGGTTGATTGGCAGTGCGTACGTGTTTCTTGTGTTCCGGCAGACTGTACCGTACTTTCGTGCTGTCGGTGCGTTTCGACCTGGCAGGTGACAGTCAAACACACCCTTAAACTCCCGTGAGTGCTTCTGGGCATTTCTGTGAGCTCGTACCCATCCCCATTTGCCTGTGAGTTGAATACGTGTCTCGTTGCTCGCAACTTTTTCGGTCCCGCACGTCATGCTGGATTGAGGTGGATTTCTATCGTCCTAGAACCCGCAGACCGCAGTTTCTCTCTGTATGGGGATAGAGCTGATCAAGACCTAAAGAAGAGTGGTAGTGGTGGGTTGTAATCGTGCATATTCTTGCCGCCGGTCATGATGGGGTTGGAGGATGAGAGCGCGCGTGAGGATCGGAGGACGGTTAACCGGTTGATAGGGAAGAGGTCCAAGGGTGGTGTTTCATAAGGATGGAGGTGGGACGGAAAGGAAAGCCAGCAGTGACATGAGAAAGCTAGAAAGGCGGAGACTGGAACCATAAAGTGAGAACGATGGGACACCCGAGGAAACGATCGAAGGACTGGCTGGAGTCGACCTCTCCAGAGGCGCCAAGAACATTCTTGTTCCGGAGATGGGGCAATCATGGCACAGGTATCCGCAAAAGCCACGGTGCACAGTTGTCCTCGATCCTTTATGTTTCAGCAGCCGACAGACTCTGCTCGAAAGAACAGATATGGGTCTTCGCCTTGCCCCACCTTCAGTATGCAGCTGCAAGAATTCACCACAAGAGTCTCAACCTGCGACTCGCAGTACTCAGCCTCAGAATATCGATACCGAGAAAGAACAAGAGATCGAGAATGTGTTTGACCCAAGAACAACTCTTGAATACATCTCCGAACTGGCACGTCACCTCCCCACCGATCCGATGAACTTCTTCTGACACCCTTAGGAAATGAGCGATGTTGATCTCCGACCTTTCGAAACTCTCTTCACATACAACAAGCTCCTGCTTGGCCAGATTACCACCCGTGTCCATTCAATCCAAGACGGAGTCGAAAAGCTTATCGTGCCTCGCTACCTGGACGCTGAAATCTGTCGGCGGTTTGACGTGATCTATCGAGACTTTGTGAGATGGGGCGAGAAGTACAAAATCGCAGAAGGATGGGTAGACAACAAGACTGATCCTGGAATATTCACGGCATTATTCAAAGAAGACTTACTGGCAACCCTTTGTAGGCAATACGATGAGCTAAACGAGATTTGGGTTTTGAACTTGGACGAGCCGTATCAGGTGGGCACGTTTGCAGGCATAGCAAGGCGGATGTTAAAGGGGTTTCGGTTTAAAAGCAAAGAGGCGGAATTTGGATGCCTTTTACTGCTTGGTCTTTATGACATGATTGAAGAATGGCCTGAGAGCATGAGGCAAGAAGATGGCACACCGGTAGACTTTGCCGGTGAAAGAACAGCGCAGATGACTGGTGGGGTTGCAGAAGATATCGAAGAGGCGGATTGGAAAGAGTTTTGGGATGAGAATCTTTTGTATCTAGATAGAGTACAGGCTGGGTTGACTGATGTTGCATCGGAATTGAAATCATGGTAGACTGCCAGTGCAGTGCACAAGCAGCGGAAAATGTTATAGGATAGCATAATTGTGATTTGGATCACATTGTAGTGTGAGGAATAAACGGTAATTCAAGAAGCAATCCATATACGCCATTAAAAACAGTCTCCCATCCGCTCGAGCCAACGAAACCCTGGATCTTGAACAGCAACTCTCCTAATCCTTAAACTGGCGCAGTAGGGTGGTCGACCAATCCAACCTCAACCATTTCGAGGAAACGTAGTCTGTACTTTCTCAAGTCATCGTTAAGGGTGCGCAAGGTGTTTAGGCTAGACTCGAGACAAAGCTTGTCCTTGTCAAAGCTCATCTTACTCAGAAGTTCAGTAGTATAGTTTCTTTGGGCTCTGAACATCCGAAGGCCATCTTGAGAAACTTGGTCCATCTAAAACCAGTCAGCAAATGCACGCTCATAAGAGTATACAATACATACCTTACCCTTGGCCTTCTTTCTAATCGAGCCTTTCTCCTTGATCAACTCCGACTGCCCCTGAAAAGGTTAGCAACAGAACAACGAAGCGCATTTACCTTTCCTTTAGTACTTACCGACTTCTCCATTTTCATTTGCAACTTTTGAAACTTCGACACCATCTCACGGATCCCGAGGTCGACTTCATCAACTATGACGGCAATCTTCTTGTCGTAAGTCACAAGCAGGGTCTTAGCAAAGCCATTGCCGACACCCAACTTTTCAGCCAACGAGTCCTCTAATGTTCCTCCTTTCTCCTCCTTCCCACCCTCCATGATCTGATTGATTACGTCGTTCGGCAAAGCGAAGACCTGTTTCAAAAACAACTTGACTTCCTGCTCAGTGGCCACCAATTGCGCAACAAGCTCGACGTTAAAGTCTAAGAGCTTCTCGACATGTCCTTCGCTGTTCTTCTGCATAGCTTCAGAGACACGGGATGCAATCTTAACGAGCTTGGGAATGCCCTTGATAACAACGGTAGCCGGATCCATCTATAATGCCAACGAAGGTTAGTTGCACATCCATCTGATCATGAAGCAGCCACCAGCTGAATAGACCACAGTTGCTAGGAGCATGCTTGACTTACTTTTGAGCTTTGAGGCTTGTGCGAGATATCAGAAGGTGAGCTTTGCGATGCTAGAAGGCAGTGGTGTAGACGAGCAGCTAAAACGATATATCGGTCAGCCTCTTCACAGCTAAACTCTCACACAAAGCAACAACGGACAGAAGTTGATCGGTGGAGCTTGCTCGAGAAGAGTAAAGACTTGCCTTGTCGTGTAGATTTCTTGATGTCTGATGGCCTTGAGTGGAGATGAGATGGTCGCTATCGTAAAGGATGTCGACGTTGATTGGCTTAGCGGACGGAGGCGGCTTGTTGGCGTAGGCAGACGAAATGGTAATGTATCTTATTGGATCCGAAGGTGTAGCCTGAGCAAGCAACATGTTAGCCACCATCCCTCTGATGCCCTTCAACAACGGAAATCATATGCCAAACGAGAAGGTATACAACACGAACCTTGCAAACACAACTCTGCTTCTGTTTTGGTATTTGTTGCTACGACACTAGCAGGGAACTGCAGACAGTTAGCGACAGAGTAACGAAGACAAACGAGCAAGTCGAAGATGGTGGAAAAGGGGGAAGATGGTAGAAGAAAACGTACGAACTTGTCGTGGACTTGAGAATACAACTTTGGTGCAAAGTTTTGCTGCAAAGTTGTGTTGTTGTGAGGGTGAAAGGGAAGAGAGAAGGAAAAGAGAAGGAAAAGAGAAAGAGGAAGAAAACGCAAGTCGAAAAAGATCTAGCCTCGTCCCCAGTTCAGAAGTCGGCTTGCCGCGCATAGAATAAAGAGGAAGGCGCTGCCTGGAGGCTTACCTGCCAATTGCAAACAAAGAACAATGGAAGACGAAAGAATATCTCGAATTTTGCGAGCAAAGTCCAGCACCAAATCAGCCATAGAAACACAGGAGATAGACTAAATAATCCAGTAATTAGATAGTCACAAAAAGCAGAGAGCAAGACCATCACACTGCATTCGTCGGTCCTGATGTGTTGACTCCCTTGCTGCCCGGAATGTTCCCCGCAATGTTTACTTCCGAATTCGGGGCTAGCGTCTACTTGTCTTGGCACGATGTAGGTTCCCAGAATGGCAGACTCCGCCTAGGCCTAGGAGTGAACACAGGCAGGTCCTGCCAGTGAGATTGCAATGAGCAAGCAACACTAAAGATTAAGAACAAGAGAAAGCCTTGAGGGCTAAAACGGCTCGAAATATAGTAATTGAACATTACGTTTCTCGAGTTCCTACTAGTCTGTGATTCTGCTCGATGTTTTTCTAGAGACGTCAACATGAAAAAGCCAAAAATACAGCATCAAGGATTCCCGCGTGGTCACCCACCGCAGTACTAACTTGGCGATTAGAAGCTTGACTTTAGGAGATCGGACGGGATCCTGTATATTCTTCAATCTATGGTCGTATGTGAAGGCTGGAGCAACTTTACAGTCTTCTATGTTCCCAACATACTTACTAGTATCGGAGATACCGTATACCCGCCAGGACCAGAGTATTGACATTTGGAAATACGCCATGTTCTTCACGGAGTGGTTCTCTCAAGCCGCAAAAAGCCAAAAATATACAGCACCAAGGATTCCCGCGTGGTCACCCACCGCAGTACTAACTTGGCGATTTGAAGCTTGACTATGGGAGAGCGAACGGGATCCCGTATATTCTTCAATCTATGGCCGTAGGTGACAGTGGTAACTTGTGACTTTTCGAAGTTTGTATGGTAATCTGTCATCTGTTCCGCAAAAAACCAAAAACATACAGCACCAAGGATTCCCGCGTGATCACCCACCGCAGTACTAACATGGCGATTAGAAGCTTGACTCGAGGAGATCAGACGGGATCCCGTATATCCTTCAATCTCTGGCCGTATGTGAAAGACCACCCGACTGATCTTATCTGACCAGCTTTTACTTCAAACAATTGAGGAGATAATAAACAAAAAACCCATAGATATGCCCTATTCTATCACCCAACGCCCATGATATAACCTCCTCATACTAGACACAGACAGTCCACACGAAGATATAACCTCAACCTCACAGACACACACACCATCTACAAGATATAACCCCACCCCAACAAAAACCCACCACAAATGCAACCCCCCCCCCCTCTACTGCTGCGCACACTGCGGTCCATCCCCCTCAAACTCCTCCTCATCCTCATCCGTCGACCAGCCCGTCTCCTGTCCCATCGCCTCCGCAATCTACCCAGATCATTAGCCCACACCCCTCCCTCCATCGTCAGGGAATACTTACATCCTCCGCATTCTCCACCACCGTAAACTCCACCTCATCCGTATGTTCCGGCTGCTCCCCCACCTCCCTCTTCGGCAACACCCCCTCCAACACATGCAAATTCGTCGGGTTAGCAAACCAGTCAGCATCCGGATACTCCACCTCGACAATCAAAAACAGGTCGCCCTTGAGATCCGTCTTCTTGCGCGGCATGCCCTCGCCCTCGACCTTGAGGGCCTGGCCTGGCTTGAGCGGCTGGCCGGCCGGGTGCGTGACGTGGATGCCGCGGCCGTCGAGGTGGGTGGTGACGACGCGGGAGAAGCCAATGAGGGATTCGCGGAGGGTGATGGTGATGGGGGTGCTGAGGTTTGCGCCTTCGCGGAGGAAGCGGTCGTGCGGGAGCTCGTTGATCACGAAGATGATGGAGCCGGTTTCGCAGCCGGGGACTTCGTCGGCTTCGCCTTCGAGGACGACTCTGTCGCCGTCTCTGGAGGGGGGGTTAGTGGTGGGGGTTGGAGGGGGGGATAGTACGTACTGAGAGCCGCGGGGGATGTAGAGTTCGAGGACTTTCTTTTCTTCCTGGACTTTCTTGCCCTTGCATTTCTTGCAGCGGTCCTTCTCGCGGAAGACCTTGCCTGTCTGATCACAGCTCCCGCAGGGGTGACGTTCCTGCGCGACCATCCCGCCGCCGACATGCCGCATCGTCATGTTGAACCCGTGGCCCTTGCAGACGGAGCAGTCCCGTTCCTTGGCCTTGTCCTTGCCTCCCACGCCCTTACACGTCTTGCAGAGGATATCGCGGGTGGAGCTAAACTTGACCGTCTTGCCCTTGTACAGGTCCTCAAGGCTAATGTCGTAGGTCTGCGTGACATCCTGCCCGCGTCTCTTCCGGGGTGGTCCGCGAGCTCCGGGTGGTGGACCTTCGAACCCCATCCCGAACATGTGCGAGAGGAGATCGTCAATGTCGACGTCGCCGGGCATGCCGCCTCCCATGCCGCCCGGGCCGGTGTCGGGGCCGTAGCGGTCGTAGGCGGCGCGCTTGTCGTCGTCGTAGAGGGTTTCGTAGGCTTCAGAGACGGCTTTGAATTTGATTTCCGCTTCGACTCGTTCTTCCTCGACGACCTTGTCGGGGTGGTGTTGGAGGGCAAGCTGGAGGGGGGGTTAGTGGGAGGTGGGTGGTGGTTGAGGCGGACGCACTTTGTGGTAGGCTTTGCGGATTTCGGCTTTGGAGGCGTCGGGGGTGAGGCCGAGGACCTCGTAGAGCTCCGTGAAGGGGCCTTGGGGACCGCCAAAGTTCATGGTTTAGGAAGGTGGTGGGGAGGTGGGTGTGGAAGGAGTGGAGGGTCGATGGTGCGGATGGCGGGGTGCCGGTGGTATGTATGGTGGGGTATTCAAACAAAGAGAGCGGCGTGGTATCGAGCGAGTGAAATCAACTCTGTTTTCGTGATGGGCGTCGGGAGGGGAAGGTGAGGCCGGTGGTGATGTTGACGAGGGAAGGACTACTTTTTTCCTTCCTTTGGGCGTGGAGAGAAAAAAAAACGAGTCGTGGAGTTGAGGCTCAGGCGAAGGGTCTGAAACTGAAACTTGCAGCCGCGGAACCGATCCAATTTTTTGGTTTGGCGTGAAGAGCCAAGCGATGGCGCGGAGGTTGCCGTTGGTCCAAGCGCCATGCCCGCATTTGCCAAGAGGGCGCTAAGTGGGCGAGCAGAACCTCATCCCAGGAACTTTTTGGAGGCTGAAGGGAGAAGCAACTGCAACGTTCGGCATTGAGACGTCGACTTCTCAGAGTCAATTGACGATACAGGCAACGGAACACTCGGCCGCAGCTCTGACCCGACTGGACTCGACTCGGCTTGCGAATCAACGGCATTGGCCACCTCCACCATGCTCCGAAGGTCCCTCCTCTCTGGGCCGCTCCGGTCCCAAGTCGGCGCATCTCGGCCACTCTCCCATCCCATCTACCGACACTGCTCTTCCCATGCGACTCCCACCGCCCCACGCACCCGTTTCGCCCCATCCCCAACCGGCCATCTCCACCTCGGCTCGCTCCGAACCGCACTCTACAACTACCTCTACGCCAAACAGACGGGCGGACAATTCATCCTGAGACTGGAAGACACAGACAAGGCATGCGACACTTAAAGGAAGCTGGAGTGCACGACTGACTGGACAAGAAAAGGACTGTGGAGGGTGCTGAGCAGGGAATCTATGAGATTTTACGGTGGGCTGGGATTGAGTGGGATGAAGGTAGTTGCTGCTTGTGTAAGCTGGTGTGTTGTGGGTCTGACTAGTGGAAGGTCCGGATGTTGGTGGTCCTTATGGTCCGTATAGACAGGTGGGTTCTCACGGTGATTTCAGTATGCTATGGGATACTAATGGGATTCCAGTCGGATAGGTCAGATATCCACAGAGAGCACGTCAACAAGCTCATCGAGGTATGTTCTACTCCACCCACTCTTCAACGTTCGACTTATACCCCCAGTCTGGCCATGCCTACCGCTGCTTCTGCTCCCCCGCGCGCCTAAAAACCATGGGACTCCGCCGCTCCAAACTCGCCCTCCCCACCGACTACGACCGCGCCTGCGCCAAACTCTCCAAAGCCGAATCCGACGAACGGGCCCACAAGGGCGAAGGGCATGTAGTCCGCCTCAAGGTATGCCATCCTCTTTCCTCAATTCCATCTCCATATCTCCCTACACCAGCATATTAGAAAGTCTATATCTAGCAATTTACCATCTAATCAACTCCATAAGACTATAATCTAACCCCCTCCCCACCTAGATGCCCGACGACCCCCCCCCCTTCCACGACCTCGTCCACGGCCCCATCAAACACGGCTCCAACGCTCCCCGCCACTCCGCCGGCGCCTACGAAGACCCCATCCTCCTCAAATCCGACGGCCTCCCAACCTACCACCTCGCCAACGTCGTCGACGACCACCACATGGCCATCACGCACGTCATGCGCGCCACCGAATGGCTCCCCTCCACCCCCAAACACATCACGCTCTACAACGCGTTCGGCTGGACGCCGCCTACCTTTGCCCACGTCGGACTGCTGCAGAATAAGGAACGCAAGAAACTGAGTAAGCGCGACGGGGACGTCAACGTCGGCGTTTATCGCGAAAAGGGGTATCTCCCGGAGAGCTTGAACAACTTTGTGGCGTTGCTGGGGTGGAGCCATACGGAGAAAAGTGATGTGATGGGCATGCAGGACCTCATCCGCCAGGTACCTCCTCCCCCTCTCTTTACCCTCCCTCTAACCCCCCGCTAGTTCAGCATGGACCGCCTCACAGCCGGCAACACCATCGTCGACTTTGGCAAACTCGACTACCTCCAACGCCACCACGTCGAAGCCCGGGCCAAGTCCGGCACGGCCGAGGACATCATCCGGCTCGCGCAGCGCGAGATTGCGAACCTTTACGGCACGCAGACGGCCCCGGAAGGACCGGTTGCGTCCAGGAAGATCGATGAGGAGTTTACGAGACGTCTCTTCGAAGTCAATGCTCATAACTACATCACGGCCCCGCGCTTCGCCTCGTCTGTAGGCTACTTTTTCCAGCCGCCTTCGTATGTCGACGCGACGGCCGACAAAGCATTCAAACGCCTCAGTAAAACCCTAGCTGAACACCCGGAGGACGTGGGGGAATGTAAAGCCGAGGCGCTGAGGTTCTTGTCGTCTATCCCGGAGAGTGAGTGGACGCCGGAGAGACTGAAGGGTATGTTGAGCGAGGAGACGCATGGCTGGAAGGGTCAGGAGAGACAGGTGCTGTATATGAAGTTCCTGCGGTGGGCGCTGGCGGGCGGGGCGAATGGACCGCCGATTCATGAGACGGTTTGGTTGATTGGGAAGGAGCGGTCGGTGTACCGTGTCCAGACTGCCCCGTTGAAGCAGACTGAGCGGGATGTACTCGTTCGCAAGAGCTGGGAGGGGGATGTGGAGACGTGTCGTGCTGTGGCCGTTGAGTTGTTGGAAACGGTGGAGTGGACGGAGGAGGGGGTGAGGGGGGTGGTGGCGAAGGAGTGGAAGAGGAGGAGGATGCAAGTCATTTTCGAAAAGTTTCTCCGGTGGGCGGTGGTGAATGGAGATGCTGAGGCGGAGCTGGTGGGGAAGATGGTTGAGCTTGGGAGAGAGCAGGCGGTGGAGAGAATCAAGGGTGCGATTACTACGGAGGCACAGAGGGAGTTTCTTGCGGAACGGGTGTTTGGGAGGGGGGGGATTGCGAAGGCGGGGGGTGAGGTGGTGGAGGAAAAGTAGAGGGGGTTAGTGGTGGTTGTGAGGAAGGGACGATTGTGGTGGAGGGAAAGAAGGGTGGCGGACGTGTTGCCGGTAACCTTATTTTTTGCTGTAGTTGAGCCGAGTTCTGGTTCCGTGGTGAAGTTTTTCCGGTCGCAGATTTCGGAAGATGGCATGGATGATGTCGATGTCAAAAGTCTCGAGATGCTCAGGCACGACCCAGGGCGTCGGGGATGGCCGGATGATCAGAATAGGCTCATGTTGTATATTAGCTGACGCGCATGTAAATAATATCCCAAAAGATTCTTCTCTTCTCCTTCGTTATCAAAATCTCCAAATTCTCACGCCGAAAGTGTTTCGATGTTTTGACATCCTTCATCTCATTTCATGCATCATGCATCATCTCCATGTCACCGGCCCTAACGCTCCTTACCCCAGTTCTTCTTCCCCACACAAAAAAGGAAGGAAGGTTGGGGTGCAGTGCAGGGACAAGCGTCAACAGTGACATGTGAGCGCCAAGCGACGATGATTTCAGATCACCTGGCGCGCTCGCTTGGGCGGCGGGATGAGTTCATGATTACAGCTGTTCTGGACAGCTGCCTGTTCTACCATATGTAGCTGTGCAGTGACGTCCTGACTGACTGACGAGATGGTTGTCTGGAGGCCAGGATACGAGACGAGACGAGTACAAATGCGTTATCAAATCCCCTACGTAACTCCCACGACTTTCAACGCACGCAAGACCACAGCGCAAAGAGATCTCGCCTCTGGTCCGGAGCGGCTCCACATTTTCAAGATCGCAGAGCAACGTGCGGCAAGTGCCCAGCTAAACCGCTTCCATAACAGCCAGAATAATTTCTCCACACACAAACGCCGTTGCAGTAGGTACGGCTCCCTTCGTCCGAATCACAGCACATACAAAGCAGAAAGCTGTTTACGGGGAGTTTTTACGGGGTTTGAGGGCGCTTTGGGAGCCAATACGGACTTGAAGAGGGTTTGGGTTTAGTAGGAGTTAGTGGCTGCTAGTGAGTCGACCGGACAGCACATGGGCGGAAGTCAAGACCGCGGGAGGAGGACCCTGGGGATCATATAAAGGCACTGACGGGCCTGAGTTTGGAGAGGTTGTGATTTTCTTTACGGATCTGCTACCTCTACTACAAGTACTGTTTCTACATACGCAAGCATCGTCAATCTATTTCTTTAGCATTATTGTTAGGGGGAGAACATCTCTACACATCACCACTCCCCACCACCACCACATCACCAACCTACACCCCCAACCAATCCGGAGAATCAATTTTCCACCACCACCACACCTCCCCCTCCTCTCCCCCATCCTCCGCTCCCGCCTCCAGCACCTCTCCGGCACATCCGAAACCTTCCTCCCGCTCCTCACCTGGTCCACGCAATCCCCGACCACCGGCGAATCCCTCCTCGACCATCTCCGCGACCAAGACTTCACCCCCCACCCCAGCGGCGAGCTAGAAGTCTCCGACGCCGAACTCCTCGGCCTCCGCCGCATCGACACCGAAACCCTCGAGGCCCGAGTAATCCTCCACGAGCGCGGCCTCCTCGTCCGCTACGTCTGGACCACAAACGACACCGAGGGCGAAAAAGACGGATGGAAAGTCCTCGAGGTGCAAGTCTCCCAGGCCGGCAAACTCCCGGCGGAGGAAAAGTGGGTCCACACCATCTGGGAAGCCGAAGAAGACTTTGCGCTTCGCCAGCGAAAGGCAGCTGGCATCTCCCTCACCACCACCACCACTGCTGCCCCCGCAGTCTTTGAGCAGCACCAACAAGAGGAAGAGGACGACGACGATGCCTACTGGTCCCGCTACGACCAGGAAGAGAGTGAATCCGCGCCGCCCTCACCCGCTCGAGAAACATCCGAGGATGACTACTACTCGCGCTACGACCAAGTCTCGCCCTCGCTGGAAGACCCAGCGTTCGACGTCCCCCAGCCAAACTACACCCCGCCTTCCTACGAACCGCAGCCCCGCATCTTCGCCCCCTTCCCCACCACCCACAGCACAGATCACCTTGCTCGCCTGGAAAAGAAGGTAGACACGCTCTCACCCCCCGAGACGGAACCGTCGGAAACATCCTCCCGGCCGGTGAGTCTTTTCAATGCGGCGAGCTTAAACGGCGGAGGAAGCATGAAGGGGAGCGTCAAGGAGGAGGATACGAGTGTGCTTGTGGAGCAGGGGATTAGGATGCATGTTAGTGCGAGTATCAAGAGTCTGTACAGGCTGGCGATGGCGGGGGGGATTGAGAGGGGGGAGTTTGAGAGGATGGTGCTGACGGAGGTGGGGTGTTTGGGGATGTTGGAGGGGGAGTAGGACTTGGTTGGGGGGATTACACGGTGGGATTGAGAAGGAGGGGGAGAGGGTGAGGCTGAGGCGGGAGAAGGATGGGATACGAGGATTATGGGTTGATGAGTTGATGGGATACGAGGAGATTGAGACATGGTGGAAAAGTTGTTACGGCACTTGCTTTTTACGGAGGCTGTTTACAGTATATCTATGGTTTCGAAGCTTGTGGAGTTACATATGGCATATGGCATTTGGCATAGCATAGCATGGCATGCACGGTTCAGCTGGAGGTGGCATGGGCGGGTTGGGATATGCTTGTACATGGGAGCGTTATCTTGCACGATGCTCGAGATATCTGGGTTGCTTTTTGTTTTTGTTGTTTATCATAGCTTGCTTGCTTGTTCTGTTTTTGTAGCTTTTTGTTTTGCTGGCATCGGCGTTTGGGGTTGGGTTGTGGATACCGCATTGCACTTTCTGTTTTTGCAAGTTTTTTGTAAGTTGTAGTTTTATGGCATTGTGTTTATCAGCTTTACTTGTCTTGCTCGTATCTCTCTTTTGTGAGTCTTGACGAAGTACGGTGTTCTACCAAAAGCTTCTGCACAAGCAAGCAGAAGTATGTTTCACCCCGTTTCCCTGTATCCTCCCGGAGTCCTTCAAGCTGAAAGCTAGCTAAAGGAAACAATACTGGAGGTTTTGCTTTTTCTCGTGCGGCCATCGTGGTTATATATGGGTACTTATCGCGATTGTATTATACTTTGCTGCCTATCATCCGAACTTTATGGTTGTGAGGTTTGGGGGTGTGCTACAGAAGGGTATGGGCCGGAATGGGGAGGAAGTGATAAGCCGGCCGGTCCTTGGTAAGGATAAAAGTTTGTTTTTCGAATAGCAGAGAGGCCGAATTATGCACAGTCAACATCTCTACTCTACTTATGAATGTACTTCCCAATTCAGACAGAAGTTCGTAATGGAGACAGAATACAAGAAGGCATACTGCCGCGCCGTGTGCAGAAGAGAGCCTCAGCCTTGCAACCTTGAAGGTGCCGTGCGAGTTTTCTTTCTTTGTTCTCTGGATGATGTGTGTGCCCAATGTTTACATCTCGACTACCGATAGCATGTTGTGTGACTGACGAGTGCTCGACAGAGGTGTGAGGCAAAACATGAGGACAATTGCAAGGTTGTGGTTATCCGGCAGAGGCAGTGATTGCGCAATTGGGAGGGTGTGTTTGGGGCTCTTGCATGGATGATGCTGCTGCTGCTGCTGCGCCAATTCTACTCTACGTTTTGTTTATCTTCCCTCAGAAACATCCAATCCCAAACTTTTCAACAATTGCATTGCTCACCGAACGCAGAATTGCAAGCCTTGGTGAGCACTTGTCCCCATCCATCCATCCTCCACCCGGAGAATTTCATCATGTTTCGTCTCATCGCTCGCGAGGTAACACGGGAACGGGGTGAGATTCCGAGCCTGGCCGGCCCAATCACGGCCCCGAAACAGGATGAGAGGAACTTGGGTTGCAAGCGAGCGCCTATGTACGGTGGTGAAGCGCAGATAACAGCCGACGACTCCGAAACAACGAAGGGAGTCTTCGTTCCATTCGCCCTCCATACAGAGCTAGAGGGTCAGAGCTCTGCTGCCTTACGCACCTCACTGCAGCACTCAACTGCAGCGTGTCGAAAAGTGCAGAACGCCTCTGACGAAGGAACGAATCAGCTCCAGAGCGCACAAATTTACAAAAGTGGTGACATACGGAAGGCAGCACCAGATCACACACGTTGTGGGCGATCGAGCCGCGGCGTGTGCCGGAACCACCATCCAGCCAGAAGGGCCGGAGATCAAGGAAGTTTCTGGAGGAAAAAACAAGCGTGGAGATCATCGCTTCCAACGTTTTTTCTTGTTGCTTGCTGGAAGGTTTCACCGTGCTGATCCTCTCCCTCGTTCGCTGATGGCCAATGGGAATGCCGGGATCGTGAGGTGAAAGAAGAGTGCAGAGAGCGAGAGGAGGGTACGGAGGCTTAAAACAAGAGTGTTAAGGTAAAGTGGATGGAGGAAACAAGTCTGGGGTATATTTATAGCCCGTTTTAGGGACGACATCCCTGTCCGGTCAACCCGCCGAATCGCACCGGAGGACTTGATATCTAGCGATCGTGAAGTCCCAAGCCAAAGCAAACCAAGCAAGCAAGCAAGCAGAAGAAGTGCGTGCAGGACATATGCATATGCTGCATCTTAGTTAAGGCGGGGCGCTCTTGGAGGGGAGGGGAGAAGTGAGAGGAAAACGTCATCGTCAATTGGTGGGTACGCAGGCTTCAGGCTTGTGCAGGCTTTCGCATGGGCTCTCAGGCTCGCGAGCTGAAAGATGGAGGTTTTTATTCCTGGTTTCAAACAAATTAATGTGCGCCTGGAGGATTATATTGATAGTGCCGGATGGGGGACGTTGGCATGGTGATGGAGGGGAGAATTGCATACACCCCTCGATGGGGTGAGGTGAGCAAGTGGGTTGTGGAAGATGGGTCTAGCGATGTGTTCTGGAAGAACGTCAGGTGTGTACCTTAGGAGTAGTGGGTAGAATGTGTATGTAGCGATACAGTAGCTCCAGGGGAATTTGGAAATGACAGTTTTTGTGAGGTTCAATCCAACTGGACGGTGAGCGGCTCTTTCAAGTTTCTTGTCCCCATCGTATTTGCATCGCTTGGCAACGCTGTTCTGCCAGTGTTTCAGACGGAGGGAGGGAGGGATGGGGGGTGTCTGTTGGAGTCGAGGCCAGTGGGAAACACTTGTTGTAAACAAACTCCAGCCTCCAGCCTCACCGATTATCCCTCCCACTGCTGCTGCATCCCCACAATCCAACCAACCAGGGCACTCTATCAATTAGAGTAACCAAAGACTCCAAACAACCCACCATTCTATCCACCCCTCCATCATAAATCTACTTGTATCTGTGCCGTCTTTTGCCTGGATAATACAAAACAGGCCTGCATTTACGATATCGTGTTTGGCAAGGAAGAGAAGATCCCCCTCCTCCCACCTTCTATTCTGTTTTCCTTTCCTTCTTTCTTTCTTTCCTTTCCATCCTCACCTTCTTCCCCTCCTCTCTTCCCTTTTCTGTTCCTTCGAGATATCGGCTGGTCGTGTCAATCAATCAATCAATCCAAACCCGTACGTGAAGCGATTTTTCAGTTGCAGTTTCGTTTGTCCCTCTACTTTCAGCTCCCGTCGGAACCCTCGTTGCATACGCCTCATCGACGCAAACTCACGCTCGCTCCCACCACTTTTTCTGCTTCGCCCTGCCGCATAACACTCCCGTGAGAAGGTGGTAGCGTCCGTCGGTCCTGTTTCGTCTCGTCGCATCGAAGCTGCTTCGATCTTCTTCTTCTTCTTCTTCTCATCACAACCCGACTGGACTGGACAAGAGTACAGGGTCAAAGCAAGCAAAGCAAGCAATCCTGCCCGACATTACCGCTGCATCATTAGCGTCCTCAATCCCAAACACAGCAGGATCTCACCCCATCGAGCGACAAAAGAAAACGCTGGATACTACAACTACTACATCATCACCGCAAGCACCATCACGATTGATTCTTTGCTTCACTCGTCAACTCACCACTACCGGACGAAAGAGAACACTATTCCGAACCACGACTTTTCCCACCCCAGATCGTCGTGTCCGTCACGATGGACTCCAAGTACAAATCGCTGGTGACGCAGATCGGCGCGGCGCTGGAACAACTCCATGATTGCTACGAAGAGATTGGACTGGCGAGCTATGAACGACAGGAGAGGGAACAGCAAGTGTTTGCTGCGTTGAGCGCGACCATACAAGAGCAGATTGAGCTTACGAATGGGTACGTATTCTTGTGTTTTTTTCCGTTCCCTCTCATCTCATCTCTTCTCGTCCCATCTCGCGATAAAAAAGTTGAAACCTTGTCGCAAACCACCGTGGGACCAGCCCTGCATTTCGGACCTTTTTTTTGTTTTTGGCTGACGGAAATGTCACCTCTATTAGCGAAAAGAACGACCTGATTAGCGAGTGCGAGGCAATCATCAATGAAATCGAAAAGCTGGAACGCTCCCTCTCGAATGAATCGCCGAAACAGAAGCGCAGACTTAAGATCACCTGCCCGTTAATACAATGCCGCGATTCGTTGAAGGAGAAGGAAGCCGCCATCGCAAAGATGCACGAGGAGCGCTACGGCCAAATCAAGAGTCAGTTTCCCATGCCGTCCTCTATACACTGTTGCGCAAAGCTAATTACGACTTGCTCTCGCAGAACTCGTCCATGCTATGCAGGCCTACTCGGAACACCTAGAGTCTGGCTTCATCAGAGTCCAGCTCCCGCCCATCACCAATGACGCTACCCAAGTCCGCAGCTTCAACCTCTCGGAGCCATATTTCAACAAACTCGACGACGAATTCACCCGCGTCTACCAGGAATACACTCGCCGGGTTACGCAGGTGCAGCAAGTGTGTACAGAGATTGTCCAGTTGTGGGCAGAGTTGGGAACGCCGTCCATTCAGACTGAGCAAGCTATTGTCGAGTGCTATAGAGATGAGCCAGAGAAACTAGGGCTGAGGGAGGAGGATATCAGGCGCTTGAAGCAAAAGAGGGAGAAGCTCATCAATGAAAAGGAGGATCGCGAGAGGAGGATTGAGGAGTTGACGGAGAATATTACGCTGCTTTGGAACAAGCTGAGTATACCGGAGAGTGATAGGAAGAGCTTTTTGGCCAACCATAGGGGCGTCGGGCTCAAGTGTATACAAGAGGTGTGTTCCAATATTTTCCCCCGTCATTCCGAGCTAACACCGCCCAGATGGAGACGGAGCATGAAAGGCTTATGGAGCTCAAGCACCAGAACCTCCACATCTTTGTCGAAGACGCTCGCGCACAGTTGCAGGAGCTTTGGGACAGATTACTCTTTAGTGAAGACGAAATTCTTGCTTTCCAACCTGCCTTTAGCGAGGTGTACACCGACGCCCTCCTCTCTGCCCACGAGGCGGAAATCTCGCGGCTCGAGAAGCTCGTCGAGGAGCGCATGCCAATCTTGTCTCTTATCGATAGGTATAGGTCACTATTGGACGACAAAGAGCAGTTGGCTGCCAGCGCAAACGATGCTTCCCGTCTTGTTAGCCGTAGTGCGACCAACAGAGACCCAGGCCGTTTGCTGAGGGAGGAAAAGATGAGAAAGCGGATTACGAGGGATCTGCCCAAGATTGAGGCCGAGTTGACGAGGGTCTTGGAGGATTATGAGGATGAGCATGGGACGCCATTCTTGGTGCATGGCGAGAATTATCTTGATGTTATTGAGGACAACTCGACGACTGTAAGGCCGGCAAGGGCTAGGTCGAATACTTCTTCGGCCATGGGCACTTCTTCGGTCAAGCTGAATAACCCGCCAAAGACACCGTCAAAGACTGCTTCTACTGTCTCGAGGACTCCAATGAGAAAGGACTCTCAGCCAAGCATCAATAGGACTCGCAGCCAGCCAGCTATTGGAGGACGACCAGGTGGAAGAGCCGGATCTGTCAGCAGTGAGGTGAGACCAAAGACGCCAATCCAGGAGCACAGAACACCTTCAACCAGGGACCGTATGGGATCCGTCAGCAGCGAGTCTCGACCAAAGACTCCCGGATCTGCCCGACCAGACTACTTGCGCCCGAAAACCCCTTCGGCTCGCAGCTCTGGCAACATTGGAACCCAGCGTCCCAAGACGCCAGGCCTCTCCAATTCCTTCTCCAACCGCCCCAAGACACCGCCAACAACCTCCGCCCGCACTACAACTCCCATCCTCAAGACCCCCACCTACGGCTCCCTCCGCAACCCTCCACCAACCCTCTCCACAACCACCACCGAACGCTACGCCACAATGTCCCGTACCCGCGGCCTCTCCCCCACCAAATCCCGCCCTGCCCTAAACGGCACCGACGCCTTTGAAGCCCCCAAGTCTGCCGGCATCTCCCGCCCCCGCACTCCCGGCGCCTCCCTCGTCAACCGCCCCCCCTCCTCCATCTCCTCCACCTCCTCCCCTCCCGAACGTGAACACCGCGGCTCCATCTCCTCCACTGCCGGCCGCTCCACCCCCGCCACCCGCTCCCCCCCCCCAAGGCCCCCCCCCCCCCCCCCCCCCCCCCCCCCCCCCAACAGTTGGAATCCCCCAAATTCGACTCTCCCCCCAGCCGCTACGACGCCTCCAAATACGCCTCCTCCGCAGGCCAAACCTACCTCAAGAAGATGAACGAAGCCAACGCCCGCAGCACCAAGCCCGCCCGCCAACCCTCCACCGGCTCCACAGCAAGCCTGACAAGCGGCTACACGAACGCAACGAACAGCAGCGAGAACTGGGAGACTATGGGCGGCGATAGCGACGAGGAGGAGGAAAGGGAGACGTATTACCACCGCATGAGGAGCGTGAATAACGGCGCTGTTGGCGGTGTCGGCACCATCAAGCGGGTTAGTGGCATGGGCGAGGTGACGTATGGTGGCCCTGGAAGCCCGGGGGCGAATGTGCAGATTTTGCATAGTGATGATGAGTGGGAGGGGGGGTTTAATTAGGTGTATCTTGAGTCTGCGATGATGTGGAGTTTTTTATTGTGTTTGGGATGGGTTGGCGGGTTTTCTCTTGGGTTATGGTCTGGTTATTTTCTTCTCGGTTCTTTGGTGTTGGGTGGCGCTTGGTTACTACTGTATTTCGGGTTTAGGATTCCTTTTTTTTGTGTTTGTTTTTTGTATGTCGACTCTCATCGAGGTGTATTTTGTTGTACACTAGATGTTATTTCTTATTGGGCTTTGTTTACTTTCCTACCTTTTATCACTTGCTACTGTTATTTTACTTGTCAGTGTCGATATTTTTGTTACTTTATCTGTTTCTCTGCTGCTCACATTCTTGGAGTAGGAGGTTATATCCCCAGCCTTTTTGTTATAGCGTTGTGTTGTGCTTTTGCGCGTCCGGGTGGGCTTTGAGCTGACTGGTGCGGGTTGGGGTGGCTCGGTTATGTTGTTGTGGTGCTGGTTTATTCTTCCTCGAGCTTTCGAAAGGAAAGTTGGAGGTTATTTTTTACTATTGTTATTGGGTTTTTAGCGTGTTTATTTGCTGTGTTATTGTTATTATTGTTGTTGGGTTTCCTTAAAAGTAAGTACCGGGGCAGTTGTTTATGCAGTGTGGAATTTGTATATACCTGTTAGTGGAATTTAAGCTTGTTCTGACTTTTGTGCTTTGGATTGTCGTGCTCTTGATTGAACTCTTTGGCATTGCAATATTGTGATGGAATCCCATCAATTAATGTCGAGGCAGCTCCATTCTGCATGAAGTAGCTACGTAGTGGAGATCAATGCTGGCTTATATATTTCCAAGTAGCTTCATTTCCACTTGAAGACTGTAAGTTAACGCTGAGATAGAAGCTTCCCCCTTCATACATACTTCTTACTTCTTGCTTGTTCACTTGCTCAAATCCGAAGCTCGACATTCACGAACCTTAAAACCTTTATTGCCGCATCGGGAAAGGTCGTTCCTGTCGCAATACTTGGCAAGTGGCGCTGGGTCCTTAGCGATTGAACGAACAACCAACTCTAAACATCTCGACCTCAACACCGACCGCAACGACTAGACCAGCTCCAAAAACTCGACATTGACATCAATTCTCTCCCAACCTCTACCGAGCGCCTGACTACATTTACTCTGCCACGCAAGACGCCTTACGAGTACTACGACAGCCACGACACGACAGAAAAGGACACGGCAAGAAGGACGGCAAAGGAGCGCCGAGTCAACGGGAACGAAACGACGGGTGCCCTCCCACCGGGCATGGACAACACCTCTGCCTCACCTCCATACCACACGGAGGTCCGATCGAGCTCGGCCCAGCCTTCACGGAGTCGCCATCGCAGACGGAAACCATGGCGGAAACTGCTGTGGGTTAAACAGAATTGTGAGTAGTCCGACCTCCGGGAAAGGCGTCGAGGGAAGGAAGTGTGCCCTGTGCTGGCCATCACCAAAACCACCCGAGGCAGCCAGGCAATTGACCAAAGAGCGTCCTGCTAACGCAGTCCGCAGACCCCGACAACTGGGTCGACTCCTCCTTCCTCAACCAGCTCCAACGCAACATCAACGTCAAGCCCTACGACTTCTGGACCCTCGTCGCCGACTCCACCGTCATCACCCAACACGTCTCCTCCGTCGTCATCTTCGTCACCACCTTTATCGCAATCTACATGGACAAGGTCGGGCCCGTGACTGTCGCGGGCGGGAGCAGCGTGCTGACTGTGTTGGGGTATTGGGTGTGGGATCTTGGGTGGGAGACGAGGGAGAAGGAGGAGCGGAGGTTGGGGGAGGAAGATCGTAAGGAACCCCTGCCCTATTTTTTTGATCTGTTTTGGTTTTTGTGGAGGGTGGAAGAGGAGTATGGCTGGCTAATGGTTCAATGGGGGTAGATGCGCATCTTCATATTCCGTCTATCCACTCCCGCGCTTCATCCCCAGGCCCGGGAACACCAAGGAAGCGATCCACGCCCACCCCGACCCGCACCTCCCTCGAACTCCCTAAATCCCACTCCCGGCGGAGCTCAAACCTCTCGCGTCCCCCCTCCCCGACTCACAGCGTAACAACACCCACAATCACCACCACCCCGGACTGCACCTCCTCCTCCTCCGACGCCGCCGATGCAACCCCAGTTCCACCCGAAGCGCGATATGGCGAGAGAACGCAGAGGAGACTGGACACGGCCAAAAGCGCGGGATTGATTTATTGCACGTTGCTGGGACTGAGCCCCATCTTGAAGAGTCTGACGGAAAGTATCAGTCCAGACTCGATCTGGGCGATGGCGACGTGGCTGTTTCTCGCGAATTGTTTGGCGTTTGATTATAGTTCGGGGGTGGATGTAAAGTGAGTTTCTTTCCCCTTCTCGCATGAATTCCATATTCTTCTCTACCTCTAGAGAGAAATATCACAAGCAACTTGCTAACGAGACTCACGAATGGCCTAGATTCCCCGCCTCCCTCTCCACCAACGCCGCCATCATGGCCTCCGTCGTCCTCGCCTCCCGCCTCCCCACTACAACCCACGTCTTCTCCCTCGTCCTCTTTTCCATCCAGGTCTTTGGCCTGTCGCCCATGTTCCGCCGGTACCTGCGGCACATCAGCTGGAACTTGCACGTCACGACGACGATTGTGTTGATTGGATGTGCCGCGACTGGACTTGGCCTTGTGGTGGGGTGGGGGTGGGCAGGCGTGTATGTACTTGTGCTTGTGGGCGGGGTTATGGGCGGGTGTAGTTGGTGGCTGATGTGGTTGCAGAGGTATAAGAATGAGATTCATGGGCCGTGGGATCCGGCGAGGCCGGTTATTAGGAGGCAGTGGGGGGATTAGGGCCCGGGGGTGCACTGGAGGGATATGGGGTAGCTTGTGTGGAGATGGAGATGTGGATGGACGTAATAGATCCTCGAATTCGTTGTGCATTCCCCGTTAATTCGTTCAAGGAGATTCGGTATGCCACTCCCGCTCGTGAGGACCGTTTGAGCAGTGGATTATGTGCACTCGTAGGGCTTCAGCATGCTCGCTGTATGTACTTCTTAACCCTTTGATGATGTTCTGCGGACGTGAAGCCTCGTACGCCGCTTGGCTTGCCCATTCCCCGGCAATTGGCCTAACTATGCTCGTGAGTGCATGGGCTTGTATCGTACCAACTACGAGGCATGAACACTTCTCGTAAGCTCCCTCAGGCTGGTATCTGAGTTCTCGCACGTGTTGGTTTGTCGTGAGAGCATGGTTTCTTCTTGCCCGTTTTGCTGGGCTACTTCTGAAAGCAGTGAAGTATGGACGTGACAATTCTGCGAAGGTTGTCCTGCCATTATTCCCCGTTGGTTCGGTCAATGCCGAAACAGCAGGAGATTCGGTGTGCTACTCTTACTACTCGTTTTGATGGCTTTTACCATCGGATATATATTTATATATGCACTCGTAGCATTTCAGACTGGTCTTTTCTTGTACGTACCTTTTGTGATGTTGTTCTGCGAGCGTGAGACCACGATGTCGCCTGGTTTGTCCATTCTGCCACATTGGCTTAACTATGCTCGTGTGTGGGTGTGTGGCTTTGTACGTACCAGCTACGAGGAGTGCACTTCTCGTGAACTTCCTATTATCGGAGTTCGCAGCTTTCTGCACGTGTTGGTTTGTCGTGAGCATGATTTCTTCTTTACCGTTTTGCTGGTCTAACTATGCTGATCTATTTCTGAATGAAGTATGGACGTGTCTGTCCCTCAAAGTTGTTGTACATTTCCCGTTAACTCGTTCAAGGAGATTTGAATATTCGGTGTGCCATGCCGCTCGCACTCGTTTTGATGATTTTTACCAACAGAAATATGCACTCGTAGCAATTCAGACTGGTCTCTTCTTGTATATATGTTTGATGTTGTTCTGTGAGAGTGTCATGGTCCTCGTATGCCTGGTTCATGTGTTCGCTTGTACGTACGCTGACAAATGCCCACTTCTCGTGAGCGTCTTACCGGGGTTCTCTGCTTTCCGCATGTATTGGTTCGTCGGTCGTGAGGAATGGTCTTCTTCTTTCCCGTTTGGTGGTCTATTTCTGAGTGAAGTATGGACGTGACAGTTCTTTTATTCGGTGTTAATTCCCCAACGTTCTCGTTTTGACCGTTTTTACCAACGGATATATGCAATGTTAGCATTTCTGGATGTTCTCTGTTTGTGCCTTTTGATGTTGTTCTGTGTGAGTGCACTGTCATGAACCTCGTGCTCCTGGTTTGTCAATTGTACGGCATTGGCTTAACTATGCTCATATGTGGGCTTGTACGTACGATGAGGAATGCACACTTCTCGTGAGCTCCCTGTGATATCATCGGAGTTCTCTGCTCTCCGCATGTGGCCGTGGACGTTAGTCGTGAGCAAATGGTCTTCCCCGTTCTGATTTTTCGTGCTACGTACTGTACCTGCATTGCAGCTACTGAAATACGTTTGCCTTCTCCGTTGGAGTTCTCGTTTCGCTGGCTCTGTACGTAACCGCTACTCGTACACGCAAAGGAACACGGTGTTTGGAATTCAGTATGCTCGTATTAGTAGCATCGACGAGGGTGAGGCTTCCGACTTTCGTATTCCCGGTAGGTTTCTCAACATTCCATTCTGGAACATGGGAAAAATGTTGGATGTGCATGTGTCTAACTGCTGTGGTTCCAGGTACGTACCGTTTTGCGGAATGGGGTTTTTTGCTCGTTTGGGATGACTGGGTACTTAGACAGAATGACTCGTGAGCGGCTTGAAAGCTGTGCGATTGAATTTTGCTTGGAGGATGTTTTTGTCTGCGTAATTCTGCGTACTTCACTTCGTTTGCTTCTCGTACAAGCTGGTAAGCTAGTCGTGAGCAGTTGCTTGTGGTAACAAGCTTGCTCACTGTTTTCAAGTTGTAGTAGGGGGCGTGACTGGATTGCCTCTCGTCTGTGTGGTACAGTGAAGTACGTACAGGCAGCTTGACTTGACTCGTGGCCCTTTTCTCTTGGCTTTGATCCAATACGTACTTCTTATACGTACTTGTACTTGAAGAAGGCAGGAATTCGGAAGTGCTCTAGATGTTTGGTATGGGTGTACGTACGCATAGAGTATGTTTTTTAGACTTGTTGACAGGTTGTCATACTAGTTTGAGGTTGGTTCTTCTCCGTTGCCTCGTAGTGGGGTTCATGCGGTTTGGCAAATACATAGGGGTTACTTCGCACGGTTTACTTCCCAAAACGGTAAGAATAAATGACACTTTGCACTTTATCCTCATCAAGAGCAAAACAACAATAAAGCTCAATTGAAACTATCTAACCCCTGGTATACGAGAAAAAGCTCACCCTCTCATCACAACCTCACATTATCCTAATTAACTCATCAACCCCCTACCACCCCACCGCCCCCCCATCCCCCCTCAAACAAATAACCTGTCCCCTCCCAAACACCCCCCTTTCCCACCCCTTCACAACCCGCACATTATGCCCCAACCTCCTCAGCCCCTCCGCCGTCTCCTCGCTAATCCCCTCCTCAACATTCACCAAGTCCCCATTGGGGTCGTAGTTCCGCCCAATCAACACCCTCGGCGCATCCAACGCCTCCTGCGGATTCATCCCGAACTTATACATGTTCATGAGGACTTGGACGTGCCCCTGCGGCTGCATATAGCCCCCCATTACGCCAAACACCGCCGTGAGCTGCCGCGCTACTTGCCGCACTCCCACGCGCCGGCTCGGCGGGAGGCTTGGGTTGTCGACGCCACTCCCCTCGTCGTACGAGTCCACCGGCGTCGTCAACAACCCGGGGATGATGGTGTGGTACGGCCGCTTCCAGGGGGCGAGGACGTTGGGGGAGGTGGGGATGAAAGAGAAGCCCGAGCCGCGGCATTGTAGCGGGAAGCCGCACCCGGCTGGGACTAGGCCCGAGCCGAAGCCGGCAAAGGTCGAGTTGATGAAGGAGCAGCCGTTGCCGAAGCTGTCGATGACGGAGAAGTAGACGGTGTCGGTGGAGTTCATGGCGGGGGAGCCGTGGGGGTAGGGGCCTGCTGTTTTCGTGGGGTTGAAGATTTTGGAGCGGTCGCGGAGGTAGGACTTGGAGAGGAGGCCTTCGAGGGGGAGGTCGGTTTCGGAGGGATCGGAGACCCACCAGTGACCGTCTGAAAAGGCGATTCTCAACGCCTCTATCAGCAGATGAAGATACCTAAGTAAGTACACCACATTAGCCACCATCCTCTTCTTCTCACCAAAATACTCACTCTACGCTGTTGTGCCTGTATTTCGACCCCGACTTGCCCAGTTTCGGAATAACCTTCCGCTCCTCAAGCGCATCAATTATCCCCAACGCCATCAACGCCACAATCCCCTGCCCATTCGGTGGACATTCCCACACCTCCATCCCCCCCCAATCCAGCTTCAGCGCTTCCACCTCTTCCGCCCCCGCCTCTCCAAACCGCTTCATATCCTCCATCGTGAGACACCCTCCTGCCTCTTGAACTACTTTGACGATTTCCTCTGCTACCCGGCCTTCGTAGAACCCCTTCTTGCCCTCCCGAGCCAACGCTTTAAACGTCTCTGCCAGCTCGGGAAGCCTCATAATCTCCCCCGGCTCCGGCGCCCTCCCCTTCTTCAACAGCTGTTGCGCATTGGGACCTTGTAACGCCGGCTTACACTCCTTCCAAAACCTGCTACTCAACTCACTAACCGGAAACCCCTCCTCACACATCCTCACCGCCTCGCCCAACACCTGCCCCAGCGTTAACCGGCCGCTTCCAAACTTCCGCACGGCATCCACCCAGCCGGCGGCAGCGCCGGGGACAGTGACGCTGTGGGCGTGGTTCATGGGGATGCGGGTGAAGGGGTTGGAGGCGATGTCGGCGTCGGTGATGGAGAGGTCGGACATTGCCTTTGAGCGGGTTAGGCCGCTGGGACTGCGCCCACTGGCGTTGAGGGCGTGGACGGTGGAGGTTTTGGAACTGAAGAAGAGGAGGAAGGCGTCGCCGCCGATGCCGGTGGAGGTGGGTTCGGTGGCGTTGAGGCAGGCGGCTATGGCGACGGCGGCGTCCTGGGGGTGTTAGTGGGGTTGTTCGGGATGCCGTGAGGATCGGGACAAGGTGGAGTAGGAGGAGAGCAGGAAAGATCTGAACCGGGATATTCTCCTGCTCTCAAGGGAAGGGAATTGGACTTGCTATGCTCGGGGGAAACTTACAGCAGCATTTCCACCAGCCCGCAGAACGTTGAGACCCGCCTGAGCAGCGAGCGGCTGCGTACAAGCCACCATGCCGTTTGTGCTGTGGACGACGGAGCGGCGCGAGGGGTACGGCATGAAGGCGGAGGGATTGAGGTTCGCCATTGTGCCGGTAGTCTTCCGTAGATGCTATTCGTTCAGAGGTGATGATTGTGTATTCGCTGCTGCTATGGTGTTGTAGTGTTTTTCGTCTCGAGATGCAAACAGTGAGATGCCGTGTCGTCGAGTCTTGCCTTAACTAGGGTCCGTATACTAAAATCGCCACTGTCTAAAATGGTTCGAGGAAGGTTACGAGAAACAAGGCAAGTAGTATGAAGTAGTAGGTGGAAGCCAACTTATAAGTCTTCTTCTCTCACCGAAGCAATGGAGATGACTCGACAACCCACCCGCTTCCAAGACGGAGGGAAAGCTTGTCATGCTTTGGGATGGGGGCACCGACAGTTACCGGCGAAAAAGATCGACCCCGCAACGTTGAAAAATTGCCCCACCTGCTTGGGAATTGAGGCCCTGGCGGGGAAACCCGAGTTGGTGGTGATCTATGACGCTCGTATGTACGAGTAAAGGGATTTTTGTTTGGTGGTGGTTGATCCTGGAGCTGTGGAGCAGGGATGTAGACATGGTGGTGGGAGTGAGGTTCGGGCCGAGGTGTGGAGATGTGAAAAATGACTGGAATGAGGTGCGGTCAAGTGGTGAGGGCTCGTATTCAGGAATTGCAACATCGTGGGGTTTAGGTAATTGTACGATGTTGTTTTATATTGGGAATTGAAGGTGCTCACGAGCTTGAGGAGCATAGAGTTGCAGATGTATGATGAGGCCGAAGTGTTATGTAACAAGCGAGAGGTCAACGCCGAATATCGAATTGGCGAGGTTCGGGATGGTAGACGAAAGGCAAGCCACAGAGTTGGACGAGTGTGGCTTGAAAGAAGGAGAAGAAAATGAAGAACTCGTCTTTCGTTATCTCGACAAACTCTAACATCTCTCAATTAAACTTCATCTCTACAAACTCAACTCCATTTCCACTTCCATCCTCATCTTCATCATGGCCATGACGTTACACTCACCACCCTCACGATATCCGACAATACCCACGCCAGACCCGCGCTAAAACCCCACCACATCTCTCGGCGCCGCCATCCCCAACTCATCCACCTCCGAACAATTGCCGACACCTTTTCCACCCGCTTCCTGCCCGTCTTGTTCTCAACATCTCCGCCCTTCAACACCATCACCAACCACCAAGGGAGAGAGACATCACCAAACCATGACTGCCCTCCGTATCCTCGTCCCCGTCAAGAGGGTCATTGACTATGCCGTGAGTCTCCACCTTCCTCCATTTTCATTCCTCTCTTCCTCCTCCTCCTCCTCCATGACAGCCAGCAACTAACCTCGTCTCCTTCGTCCCCCGCCAGGTCAAACCCCGCGTCAACGCAACCCAAACCGCCGTCGAAACCTCGGGCGTAAAAATGTCCATGAACCCCTTCGACGAGCTCTCCATCGAAGAATCCGTGCGCCTCCGCGAAAAGCACAAGTCCCGCGTCGCCGACATCCTCTGCCTGTCCGCCGGGCCCCCCAAGGCGCAGGACGTCCTCCGCACGGCAATGGCCATGGGCGCCGACCGCTCCATCCTCGTCGAGCTCGGCGAGAAGGATGAGCTTGAGCCACTTGCCGTCGCCAAGTTGTTGAAGGAGGTTGTGCAGAAGGAGGATCGCAATCTTGTGGTGCTGGGGAAGCAGAGTATTGATGATGATGCGAGTCAGACGGGGCAGATGTTGGCGGGGTTGTTGGGGTGGGGACAGGCGACTTGTGCGAGTAAGGTGGAGCTTGTGGGGGAGAAGGGAGTGAGGGTTACGAGGGAGGTTGATGGGGGGGAGGAGGTGTTGGAGGGGGAGTTGCCGATGGTTATTACGACGGATTTGAGGTTGAATGAGCCGTGAGTTTCCCCGAGCGAAGCGAGGGGGGTGTTGGAGAATGTGATTTGGGAGGATGCTAATTGATATTGTAGACGCTATGCTTCCCTGCCAAACATCATGAAGGCCAAGAAGAAGCCGCTCGAGAAGAAGAAGCTTGCCGACTTTGGCGTCGACGGCACAAACAGACTCAAGACCATCAAGGTTACCGAGCCTCCTCCAAGACAGGGTGGTGGCAAGGTTGACAGTGTTGATGGGTTGATTGCCAAGTTGAAGGAGTTGGGTGCCATCTAAATGGGCTGGCTAGAATTGGACTTGGTCACGTTGGTATCGGTTGGGTGGGTGTATCATAGGCCTGTTTTGAGAGTTGCGTTAATAGAAGGGTGATTTTTGTTCTACTTGCCTCTTTGTTCTTTGGTGAAGGGTGGCGGCTTTGTGGCTGTTTGTGCTAATGTCGTCGAATACGCCTGGTGCATACAGAGGCTTTGCATTTTCCCTCTATGTTCGAGTTTCTTCTCATTCTGGGTTGTGCATGCCACTGCCCGCTCCTTCCTATGATATTCCCCCCTCGCTCCTTCCCTTCTTGTCCTCGCCTTCCCTATAAAAAAACACCACCCGCCCACCCCTTTCCTCTCGATCTCTCATCCTTCCATCCTTCCCATCCTCCAATTCCATCCAGCTCTACAAGAACTCCTTCACGGATGCAACCTACCTCCCTCTTCTTCACTTCAATCAAATCCGTCACCACACGGTTAACAAGACATCGGTAATATCCGCCTTCCAGTACGACAGAAAACCCTCGGCCGTACACCAAGACGTACGGTACCAAGACGTTGAGCCGCAAGGAAGCACGTATCCAACTTGCAAGCAAATGGGGATGAGACCGTCCAGCTAAAGACGAAGCACTCAAACACGAAAACAAAGAGAGCAGACACACGAAGAACACTGCACGTAGCAGAGAAACCCGGATGTACGTAAGCAGTTGACTGGCTAGCATACGGGCATGGCCGACAACTCCGAACAGGCAGATACGAGAGACTAGGAACGCATATGAAAATCACAGAAGAAAGTACTTCAGTACGCATACAACAAACACAACACCTTTCCGCTGCAGATGCATTCACGGATATGATCCTCACTTCATGCTTCGTCGCCCCGTCACCTCACGAACTCACCTTTTTTTCTCGCCAGAATTCGTCATCACGGTCACTAGTGACACAGTTCTGCTTCCAGCAAAGAAAACGGCAGGAATGGAACACGATCGCGGCAGATGAAGCATGGAACATGAAGGTATCATGAGAAGGCTTGAAGAGGCACGTATCCAATCTGCAAGCGAATGGGGATGAGACCGTCCAGCTAAGGCTTTAAGACGAAGCAAGCATGGAAACGAAGAAAGCAAACACGACCCTTGGCAGAGAGACTACAAAAGCACACGAAGACTGGCAAGCGTTCATTACGGGGATGAGTTACTCCGACAGTCACGGCAATCACGAGAGACTAGGAATCCATACGTATGCATACGAGTATGAACCGGCGAAAGATACGCACCCGACGAACATAACTTCCTGCCTTCTGTAGACGGCGCTACGAATACAGTATGATCTTCACTCACGAGGACTGTCACACGAGCTCGCTTTGTTCTTCCACATAGTGACAAAAGCCGTCAAACGATGACTAGTGACGCGTTCTTGCTTGCAGCTAGAAAAGTACGACAGGAAGATCCAACAGCGAGCCAGATACGCATCTCTGCACGGAACCGAAATGGCTGAAAGGCAAGAATACGTATTCAACCTGCAGGCGATACAGCTCGCGTACGTTCGAGATACAAGCAAGCAAGCGAGCAAGAGAGCAAGAGAGCAAGAGAATTAAACCCGAGAGCTTCGACACACTATCGACGGTCGTCAAATATGCACGAGTAGTACGACGACAATGCCAAAGTGCCAACTCCACGCAAAAGAAATACACAGACCCCAGTATCCAATCGCCAATAACGGCTCTTTGCTTCTGATACGTCAGAGCGTTATTGTTGCTGGACGATATACGAGACGAGAACTCTGAGCGTACGAGGCCTGCCGCTGAGGCAAAAAAGGTACGTATCCAACTGCAAGGAGAGGCATCGAACGGGGATGAGGACAAGATGAGATCACGTAGAAGTGATAATATAATTGACACGAGAGGTTAAGAATGCATTGTACTTCATACTACATATCGTCTAAGCAGTACAAATCGTACGCAAGGAAAGCGGAGAGCTTCTGTACACGGATATTAGAACATACCCCGTCTTTCTCTCTTTTTCAATGCTACTTCCAAGGAGAGGTTGTAAGGTTGGCAGCTAGTATCTCCTCCGTATGCAGTCTCGCTACGACAGAAATCCTTCGGGTGGTCGTTTTTGGTCTCGCAGGCAAGAGGAAATATGATTCAGAGAGCAAATCGTGTCGAACTCGAGACAAAGGGGAAGACGGGTTATTCCAGAAAGACTACGAGAATTTTGGTAATAGATAAGACTACGGCTGATCAAGTACGCAGACTGCAGCCAACAGACAGAACCAATGCCAGGTTGTCCATAGACTCCATACGGATATATCACATACCTCACTCTCTCTTCCGCAAAGCACGATTCCGTCAACAGCATCTCTTACGGATAACGAGTAGAACAGAAATAGTTGATCTTGATGACTCACGAGTGATATTAAGCTTATAAGAGGATGTCGCAGAAGAAAAAAGCGGCACGTAGATAATTACCGGCGAAAGTCAGGGATGGCTACGAGCAGAATACTCTCAGGATGATGGGTGCGAACCGAGTGCTTTGGGGAATGAGCTTTAACACGTACAAGGCTCGCGAGTTCGGAAAACTCTATCGCACGGATATAACCTTCAATTCACCTTTCTACCTTACGAGATTTTCCTCTTCTTTGATACTTTGCTTTCTGACATGCATCCAGACACGGTCAGCAATGTCACATACGACTCGATTTCGAAAGCACGACAG
This sequence comes from Ascobolus immersus RN42, assembly GCA_003788565.2. Taxonomy (NCBI): domain Eukaryota; kingdom Fungi; phylum Ascomycota; class Pezizomycetes; order Pezizales; family Ascobolaceae; genus Ascobolus; species Ascobolus immersus. Next base: position 159,582 of record ML119695.1, read on the forward strand.
GAAATGTTTCGACGGCCTTTCCTTCATACGGAAGCGATATGGCCGGCTGTACCAAAAGAAATAGGCACTGACATTGAACGGCTTCAACTAATAGATGAATGGGGATGCACCAAATGAGCAAGAAGTTGGCACGAGAGTTTGGCTACTTGGAACACGATTAAATCACAGCAGTGTGGTACGCACATATATGGAAATCTTACAAAGTCGATACGGATATAACACCCGTGCACGTGGCCCACCCTTCTCTTTTCTCCAATCCTCCCAAGCAATTCGGTACGATCAAGACCTTTGTCCGCATACTCTTCTGGAACAAAAGAAGATCTGACGGATGACTTTTCTCACTCATGCACGAAGAGAAAGGTGAACATCGACTACGGTCATATCCAACCTCCATCGATTGAGCATCAAAAGGGGATGACCTTCGAACGGACAGAATGCATACGAGTTGGAAGATTCTGAGATGCGCTAACTTACTGCTTTTTCTTCACGCACTGACCAAAACACAGATGCTCCTTTCCACGCGTGCACGACTTGGAATGTAACAAGTACATCCACCTCTCTCTATCTCTCCTCGGAACCGGGAAACTTGATCTCACGGATAACAACCTCTTCCACAGTCTCAAGTACAACAGAGTCCGGCATTGACCAGAAACTACTACGAGAAAGTTTGATAAGAAAGAGATTGAGTACGAGTATCTGATTGGAAAAGGGGATGAGGAGGCAGGCACCAAAGTTGCCAGCAAGAGCGGGTACGAGAGTTTTAGGAATATGGTGCCTACCTCCAAATGGTACGCACACAACCTACTCTCCACAGCACAGCATACGCATTTCTTCTTCTTTCTTTCCGATACCACAATGACAAACCGCCACGCTTCCAGGAAGGCCCGAAGCCTGTAGTTCGTCAAACGTCGACAACGTACGCAGATGCAAAGAAACAGTGAAGCAAGAGCTGGTCACGCGAATGAATACAGCGACTTTGGAGAATGGATACTCCATAAGCACAAGCACGAATTCGCAAATCACCACGAGAAGGTGCGATACCGAAGACAACCAATGACGGTCCCGGAATGGTGAACGCAGAAGACCATTCTTTTCCTCATTCTCGTACGAATATAACATGCATCTCATTCGTCTGTATATCTTTTACTATGTCGGAGCACATTCACAGGACTGTACGATTAACAACAACCAAGTTGTCTCAGAAATTACGGCAGAAGCTACAATCTACCAGGAGATTGACGTACGAAGAACGTACGTAAGAACATCACTTGGAGATACGAATGTACGAGAGAGAAGCTTCGAAGCATATGTATCTGTCAGCATGAAGAGAACTTCGTCACAATTCCTGGGGAACTATTACGAGTAAGGAAGGCAAAGAACCGAAGCTGTACGTCGAATGAAAAGCACACATGGAGTGTCGTTACGGATATGACCGTTGCTTGCATGTGCATGCCATACGTGCATACTATCCACACCTCGTCCTTTTCTCATAGTCGCCAATCCAAGTACTTACTTACATCACGGTCCTTGAGCACACAAATGCCTAGAACTCCTATTAAGTACGACAGAACAACATACAGTTTCATGAGTGAACATGTCACGCAAGCAAAAAGGAGATGCGAAGAGCTGGCCCTTCACCAAACATTTTCATGAGCGGCTTGAAAGGGGATGTAACCGGATCGATGGATGAGCTCATGAGATTGGAAACGTAACCTAGTTAGCCAGACACATGTGAGAACCGTACGAAGCAGAGATCACAGAGAATATGGGTCCCTTTCATGATTATACGAATAGGATACTCAAAACTCTCTCTTATTGCATATACCGGACTGCATCACTGTACGATTAGCATCGACTTTAGATGCTTGGGGTACGGCAGACAGGGTTGGACTATCGCACGAGACATTCCGACAAGAAAGACACATCCTGAAGTGTATGGCATTCCAATTGTAAACCGGTATACGAGGTGAGAAGGGAATGAAGACCGTCAGCAACCCCGCACGAGAGCTTAGAATGGACTCTGTTGCGAATAAATTACGATTCTATCTGGGTAGACCATCCTACAGGCAATAGATGCTCATTTTCCTTCAGTGATACGGTACTTTACAGCTCTCCATTTGTCTTCTCTCATAAACTTGGGCAGAATAGGTTTCATGGCACGAATAAGATCAACTTCAACTTCTTTCCTTCTTCGAAAGTTCTTGTTTGACCATCACGGTTGCAGAGATTCTCAACAAGGCCACACGCAAGCAAGAAGATTGATCGAGGATCTATGGCCGAACATTGGGACAAGATACGAATGTTGTGTGGAAAGGGGATCGGATACGAGCCTTTAAAGCTTTAAGAACAGTGCCTTACGAGAGATTACTTGGAATCAAACAAAAGAGTTATAAATCCGTCGACTTTAAAAGAAGGTGCATGCATCTATCAGTCAGATTTGACTCGGAGCACCCCACGGATATAGCATGTGCCTCTGAACTCATGATAAAGGAATACACACAGTGGACCAGAGTCGCCCTGCCAGAGGTATGGATATAAATCACGCATTTCCCGCAATCCGATTGTCGAGGACCGAACCATGCATCCACGCTCTCAGCTCAGGTACAGCAGATCAGAGATAGTGCAAAAGCAAACGAAGTACACAGTCATCGCAAGTTTCTGGACACGATCATGGGAGTTCGAGCAGCTAGTAAACAAGATGTACTTCTGAACGAAGCCCAAGGGGACGCACACGAGGGTCTAAAAATGACCTGGTAAATGCACGCAAGAGATTCACAAACGTACGGTACGAGAGCCATCTTTATATACGAGTAGTATTCTTCGCAACTTCTGGATAGATCTAACCGCACAGGCGCAGGAATACGAGAGCACGGAATTGCATATACTTCTCAGGAATTCGGACACGAACTCCAGGTTCTATCAAGATTACCAACTCACACCAGTGTACGAGTTTTAACCTTTCTTATTTACAATTTACCAATTAAAGAGCAAGTAATCCGTCACGGTCTTAATACCGGGATATGCCAAGAAAGAAGCATACCTCCGCGGTGCCTGCGTGCTTGAAAGAGCCAGATTTCTGAATGGGCTTTTCCAAGGCCAGTGACTCTGAATCGGTACTCTTTCACAACACACGAGGTACACAAACAAACAAACAAACACTTCATCAGAAGATGTCAACAAGTCGACGCAGCCCTCCCCTTCAAATACGCATACGTTGAGGCTACACACTCAGCCATCCTTTCCCCACAGCTCTCGGGAACTTGTCTCTGGGCGCATCGGCTTTATAGCGCTTTCCCCAACCAGCATCCAGCCACCTATCACGACCTCTTCGACCTAGCTCCTCGATTGCAGCCCTCTCCTGCCCTATGTACCTACAAACAATGGACGTAGCGTCTGCTCCGTCACTTCTTCCCGCAGCCCTCACCCCCCTTTGGCCACTCCTTGAGACTTTTCCTCAACATCACGATCACCCCCCATCTGAGGGAAGTCTACTTCACCGTCAACCTCTAGAAAGTGGTTGGTATCCTACATGGTCTAGGACAGAGTATCCGGAAGTCGACCATGAGGACCGCCACAGCAGTCCTATCGACGACTTGCTCGATCTCTCACTGGTGTACCTTGATTGTGAATTGGATCAAGGCGACAAGGATAGAAATGGTGGAAAGTTCATTGGGAGTGCCCATACGGGAGGAGACTTGCCTGCCACGCCCACATCTCTGGGGCAATTGTGCAGAGTTAGGGCGGATCTTCGGTGCAGGACAAGGCCTACCCCGTCCCCCACGCCCTCTTCTTCATCCGGTTCCTACTTCGACTCCACCAAAGAGCCGACCAAATACAGCCTCTTTGACACTCCCCCGACATATCCTAGTCATCATTTCGTCCCCGTCTCAAGAAACTTACAGTCCGCCGCCACACCTCTACCTTCCCCGGTCTCCTCAGCCGCCCGATTCACTTCTCTCCCACCCCAGTCACTCTCACCACCCTCTCCGGTCCACCAATACCATGACCGCCTCCTCACAACCTCCCCACCTAGCCGACCAGCTGTTGAAGAAGACGGAATCCAAGAACTAGATACCTCCAAGATCCTCGATGAGGTCAATGGCGGCTGGGTCAGTGATGGCGATGAGATCCTTACCTATCAAATCGAACTAGAGCCTGGATGCGCCGATATTCTTAAAATCGCCTTCTTTGATGTGGATGCTCGATGGCCTGACCCAGCCTCATTCTTGAGTGGTGACGTTGTCTTTTTGGCAGGAGTCACCTACTTTGTGTTGATTGGCGACAGGGGTGCTACTTTCCTTGTGGGGCGGGTGGGTGATGAGGAAAAGATCGGAAAGATCTTGCTGGAATATGCGAAGGATCCGGATGCGTTTCCCTGGGAGGATTATGAGCAACCTTCGAGGACGGAGTTGCGGAGGTATGCGATGGAGAAGGAATGTGAAGACGGTTGTTTTAGGGCTGGAGAGGTGGTGGATGAGGTGTCTGACGGAGAGGGTTATTGGGGTGATGTTGACTAGCTTGCGAGTGTTGAATATGGAATTTTGGGGGTTATTGGTTGAGGGTCTCTATGGGGTATTCCTATAATCTGACCCTCCCGATCCCACTGGCATTTCTGTTTTCATTGCAAGATCGTGAATTGTTCTTCCTCAAACCTAAACATTACCTCGACTCAACTATGAGAGTACTGCAACCTTCAAGCGCTGATACTGGGAGTACATACTACCTAGCTACCCGAGTACCAGAAGCCCATCTATTACGCTCATTTCACCCGCTAGTGATTCTTCCTCCTATGATCTTGATGACTATTCCTCCGTGGCAATACACATATGAGGATCTGCTTTCTGATGATGCTGACTACGAGGTTGATGATGAGCTTGATCATGCGCAGATCCATGAAACGAATTGCACTGATGGCCTGTCATCAATGAGCCTTCAAAAACCTAAAGTATGGTTCGGAATAGTTGTTGGGAGAGTTTCGAGGACAAGAGTAGTGAGTGAGGTTAGGAGGCAATAACTGAATTTGCCGCCGCGGGGAGTTTAATTCAAGTATAAAAGAAGCCATATATATGGGTACCCCGTGAATTGGAATTGCTATCGATCTTAAGATGCCGACTAACATCGGCAAGATGTAGTACCTTTGATACTTCTAGTTGATATAGCTGTAGTAGTCTAAAGTTCATTCGATGAATCGAGAGCCACTATGCTAAATTTATTTCAGAAAAAGTCTAGGCTGCTACTTCTTCTAAGAGACTACGGTAAGTGCATAGACTGGTTTTCCAAATACCAATTCGGCTCTAACCATATGCATACTCTCTCCTAAGTGCTTCTCGGGTTGCCATCATGACGGTAGCTCAGCACGTAGCGTGTAGAAGCTCTGTCAACCAGCGTTTTGTATTCTTCTTCGACCACGTTAACCCATTCTGGCCAACCATATTGTGGAAGCCCCCAGATTTGTATGAACCGCATAAGGGCAGCACTTCCCTCGTCACTAATGCTCATTGGACAATCGTATGTAATCTGCTCCAAAACTGCTGTAAATCTCATTACATCAAGGTCCGAAATCTTACCCAACCCTGCATTTCTCTTCACACACAGTTTCAGAAGAGCCTTACGCTCCTCCCATACATATTCGATGAAGAAGAAGTGCCTCCAACTAGATCTTACATTCCGAACCCCGAAATCCCAGAAATACCTGCACAACGCAAGCATCTGTATATGGTCTTGAACACTTACCCTATGGGAGAACGGCTTTTTCATGTTACGCCCTATACGCTCGAAATATGGAGAAACACCACGAAATGAAGGCGAGGCTTCGAGATTTGGGCTCCTTGCATCCATAGGATGGCAGTATACCAATGATCGACAGAGAGGTGCATTGGAATGGAAAACTCTGTTAGAATTGCGAAGAAAACGAAACTTCTTTCACCTTTGAAACCCAGGAAGCTCTGGACATGGCAGAATACCTTGTATACTTTGGCATCCTGCCTGCCTTCAACGGGAAGAAGCATAAGACTGGAAAACTCTGCCGATCTGCTAGAAGAAGACTTTTCTGTTAGATTTCTTCCAAGTCCAAACAACATTCGAGCGTACTTCTCACCAAACAATATCATCACCACCCTACAACATCACTCGCACAACCGAACAGCGCCGACACCACAACAACAATGGCACAATCCAACGCAAGATGAGTGGTCCATCCCTCTCCATCACTCCATCTTCCCTGTGTTCATCGCAATTGCCCAAGTGCTAACCGATAGCCACACAAGCAAAAGACCGAGGAAGCAAGCCGACCAAACCAGCACACCGACAAACGAGCCACCACATGACCCGACTATGACAACCTCTGTCCATCAAGCCGAGCCGGTTGTGCAGTCTTAGCAAAGCCGATGACAAACTTGTACCGGTAGGTGTGTCTATTCAGGTCGATGGATTGATGTTAACAAGTCTGTTAAGGTGTAGTGACTATAACAAGTCTATGAGGAAAGTCACCTACAAATGCCGACACACAAGCTCATCACAACAACCCGTCAAAATCAACTCTTCAAGGTGGAATTTCAGAAGGAGTCAACAAGCTGACAATTGCGTGTTCATCTAGGCATACCAGTAATCAATGTACGTTCAAGTTCACCCAAGTTCACCAAACAAAACGAGCTCAACTGGTTTTGACAGCGTAATGCTGTAGTATTGTTAGTACTCCCTTCACCATGCAAGAAAGATACTGACGATGACTAGCTGCCATACTGGAATGCAATGTTCCCATGCTTTGTATAGCAGATTGATGTGCTGTAAGTTTCCTTTGAGCGCTAATGTGGACAGGTTATTTCGAGATTGAGAAGTGATGGCTTGAATGATGCGAGGAAAGAGAACGAATGCGGGGCTACTGGTGCGGAATGTGCTTGTCGGGGAATCAAACTTGCGGTACTGAGCTTTAAATTCCGCCGTCGTCATTATGACAGTGTGATAATAGTTAAGTATAAGATTAGATTGAGATATTTATTGGCTCGGGTTAGCTAGTAGATAAGGGTAGAGCTCAGATCATCTAAAACGTACTTTTCTCGCAGTTTAAGCTGGCAATTTGCCATGATGTGAATCTGGCAATATACGATGTTGGTTTGGCAGAATACGAGCCGAAACTGGCACCCTGCCATACTATGTGCATGATAGCTTGCCAACCCTGGCATGGCAGCCTGCCTTTTTGATTTATTTATCGCCAATTTAACGGCGTACCATGCCAAAGCCTCTTCTGAAATATCTTGCCAACACTAATTGGCATGTTGCGTATCGTGAAATGGCGTCCTCCCATAGGGCTTACCTCATCCATAAATGCTCTTGTGTCTATAAGAGACTGTGGATTTGGTGAAGTCTGTCCTAGATATCTAGTTTCAAATAGCATCTAATGTCGGCACTTGCAGGCTCGTTGAGTCCTCTGTGATTCGATTGCGGCTTGACTTTGAGCCTCCAGTATGATGATATCGCAAATCCTCATCGAGGCCTTTAAGCTGAGGGTCGATTAATGGCATAATCTGTGGCTGTTGTTGGATTGAGTCCATATCGTCTCGGAGGGATTTCTTTTCCTGCTGTTGAGAGCCCTCTTTGTCGATTGCCATATCTTTGTGAAGGTGACCTGCCACTGCCGGGTGTCGGATACAAGTTTCTTCCGACTCGGATGCTTGTCTAGCCTGATGGGCATGCTGTCTTTTGTTGTTTACTTGTTCCATCTGCTCCATGTCGATGGGTTGTTTCATCGAGCAAAACTTGGTGCCGTATTTAAATTGCGAGTTCAATTGTGTGCTGTCATAGCCTGTCAAAAGAAGGAGTTGCAACATTTGCCTATTAGCGAGTAAGCAATTGGGTTTGAGGAGTTGAAGAGCTTTTACCGCTTGGTGCGTACTTCAAAAATTTGAACAGAGAAGTCTTCACAGGTCTGATGCACGCTTGAGATTCTCTGGAGTGGTGGCCTCAGAAGTTTTTTAGGACCCAGCTTGGTTAGTCAGCGGGCTTTGAGGCTACATATGGTCGAGGCTAGCCAAGGAAACCGCATGAATGAGGAAATAAATCCACCAAACCTGCAAGTCCTCGCAGCAACCAGAGCATCACAACCTGCAAACAAAGGGCCACAACACAACCACAGCAACCGATTCTGCAACGAGCCATCGAAAACGGTGG
>ML119695.1:173442-209378 GCA_003788565.2 Ascobolus immersus RN42
TCTGGCCATTGTAGTGAGCGTACGGTGCAGTCTCTCAATTCCTCCATTCTGCTCATGTGCGTAAGCAGATGTCAGCTCTAGCAAGATGCCCTCTGTCTTGCAGTACGCCTGGAAGGGCTCAGAGACGAATTCTGCTGCCTGGTCACATCTGATCTTGGCTACGTGAAAGTGCGGGTAGGACGTCTTGAGCATTTTCAAGTGACTGAGGATCACATCATAGTAGTCACTTTTGGACGCATAGAAATAGACCCAAGAGTACCCAGAGAATGAATCCATTATACTGAGAAAGTATTTCATTATGCAACGGCGGATTTGGGTCACCGACGAGGAGTTGGTCCACAGTCTGTCCAAGCAGACGGTTGACAAGACGAGTCACAGATTGTGTTCCCAATTTGGGTCAGAATTGGGCACTCGACGAGTGCCCAACCTGTGACCCAATCAGTGACCCGAACGAATGACCATGCTTGGAACAGTTCGATCATCTGTTGACCCAACTGTCTACCCAAACGCTGACCCAAACGCTGACCCAAACGCTGACCCAAACGCTGACCCAAACGCTGACCCAAACGCTGACCCAAAACCCACCAGGTTAAAACTAAAATTATTTTCACATTTCACGGTCTTCACTTTTCCAGAGAGAATTCAAGTTGGAAACAAAATATTTTTATTAATCTAAAACTAAAAACAATAACAAGCTATATAAATCCCCAAAGCGAAAGACAACCGACAACGAGAAAAGATAAAGACATCCGGCCTCTAATCCAAGGCGACAAAGAAGAATCCGAACGGGCAAATAGCCAACGTATAAAAGAAATCCGAACCGGCATATGGCCAGTATAAAAACGGTGTCGCGTGACGTCATTACGCCAGCGAAGCGAGGTGAAGAAGAAGAGAGAAATGATGGGGAGGTTGCAAGCAGGTCATTCGGATTCGGCTGTGTGGGCTCGCTTAAAACGCAGTCACATCCGTCACGTGAGAGGGTTAATGCCCTACCGTCCAGCCCGAAGCGCCGGGATCCCGGGCACTTCGGCATCCCGAACAGTCTCCCAAACACAACCGGTCCCTACGAGCTACCTGATCGCACGTCACTGCCCTTCCACAGCCCTCGATTCCAGCACTACAGGAAAGGAACGTCTTTAGTTTCAGACCCGCGACGCATACAGGGATCGAGTACGAAGACTCTAGATCTTGCATGTTTTCGGATGTCAAACATAGCATGCGCAGTTCTCACCACCACAACATATACATCACGACATCACCACCAAAACATCACTGCTATAGAAGCACAGCTAACAGGTTGCAGAGCCGGACGTACCATCTTCAGATACATCAACGTTGGAAGCATCAAACGGAAGCCCCAGTTGGAAGCATGCGCACCAGACGGCCGCGGAGGTCCCAGCTATCAGTTGGAAGCATGCGCACCAGATGGAGGTCCCAGCTGCCAGTTGGAAGCATGTGCACCAGATGGAGGTCATGATCACAGTTGCCAGTTGGAAGCATGCGCGCCAGATGGAGGTCCCAGCTGCCAGTTGGAAGCATGCGCACCAGATGGAGGTCATGATCACAGTTGCCAGTTGGAAACGACAGAATCAGAGCTCAGGCGACGGCGTCGGAAGCAGCTTTTTTTGATTTATACTTTAAGAGAGTGGTAATTTAACCCTACCCATCACTCTTTATTCGAGTGATTACACATTCCTTGGGGATCACATCTCAATTGTAAACTATAGGATAGGCATTTGTACCATATCTGAGTTAAGTTTGCCTCTATAATGGGTCAAATCTCTACATGTTTTTTTAGAATATTACAAGAACATGTCGTTTTTGGCCATGTCCTCCTTTAATCGTCTTCTTTTATCCGTGGTCTGATTGGCTGTGTTGACGAAGACCTCCAGGTTCCTGTTCTAGCACCGTTCGAAGCGAGCCGAAAAAAGCGAAACACACATACCACTAGTACTGCCACAATGACACCGCCGTCTCTCCGTACCATGACAGCCTATGGCCAGAAAGTCGACATTCTCAACTGTGCTCCTAGTGTCGTCCAGAAGCCTTCCGCTCAGCGAACGCAGTCCTCGTCACCAACACTCGAGGCCCGCATGGTACAGATGATTCCGATACTCGTGCTTCCAAGATCATTGAGCTTCCGACACTGGTGCCTCCGGATCCGAGATCATGGAGCTTCCAAGATATCGATATCATGAAACTTCTGTTTGAGATTATGGAGTTTACGAGAACATGGAGCTTAAAGGAACATGGCTAGATATACGGAAAGTATACAGAAAGTACTTCATAACTCCGGATCCACTAAGGTCAACATTAGACATATATATACGGCGCGCAGCCGTACATATGGAAGCCATCTTGCAATTGCTTGCGAATAAGTAAAAAATATGATCCTGTTCTCCTTGTCCCGGCCCATCAACCCAGCATGCGCATTTTGAGTGGCTGACACTGGTGCACTTACATACTCAGTGAGTCGGTACTATACCAATCATTCATGCCAAGGTCTCGCTCTCCTCCCAATTTACCCCATGGAATCGTAGCTGACTGTTTTGACAGGTTAAGTAAGACTCAGACTGCCGTCTGCAGCTGCGCGCGCCTCTCGATCATAGCAATTCCTGGCCGGTTTCTCTATTCTGCCCTCTATTTTTCGAATTCGCGGGCTCAGGCGCTAGTTCTATAAACTTTTCGAGCCTGGGACCCTCATTGTTTCGATTATAACGTTAACCCGGCCACTTGATTCCAGATTGTCAATTCTGACATATCTCACGACTTCAAAATTGGCTCCTGGGGCTTTTCGATCCCTGCTTATTGACCATACTCGAACCAATTCATGCTTCTTCTCGGCTTTTCTCTTGCTGTCAGGCTTGATACCAACTTCTCTAGATCTACCATCCTCTCAATCCCAGTTGTGTTTCTGATTATGGCTGCTCGACTAGTACTAGTACTAGTATGTATAGCTAGTGTCCTCTCAACTTCGGCTTCTTAAAGACTTCTAGATGGCTCTTCGACGGGCCTCCCGGTACGGCTCTCTTGAGAATATCCGATCCACCTTCCGCAAGACGCACAAGTACAATACCTGCCATAATCCCCTATCTCACCCGCCATTATCATACTTACAGATGCATGCAGGAATTAACAAGAATGACGACCTCGTTGTACATGTTTCATCAGTTGTATAAAAACGACACAAGTGCGTTGAATGAGGTATGATTCTGCTCCCGACCCGGTACGACCGGTGCATGGTATACGTAGGATTCCAACAATTGTACAAGCAGTGCAAGAGAGGATTCCATTACTACTGGTATGAGGTGTACGGTGGTATTACGATGCATATACCGGTACGTATACAAGGACGCATGATTCTGACTCCGGAGGTAGTAGAATTACGACGACGGTACAAGCAGCACGCGTACGGCCATTGCAACGACTGTACATGTATGAGCAGTATGAGAGAGGATCTCATCGCCAGTACGAGGGCAAATTCTATTGCCGGTACATGCATACATGTACATATACAAGGTAGAATTGCGGCGATAGTACGCGTACGAGAGGTATGAGGGAGAATTTGGAAGCCTAGTACAGATCTTTCATGAGAGGTTCGCTTCTCACAACTTTGTGGCCATAACACCTACGGCTACTTGCCATAGCCTATATAGCTATAGGTTGATAAGTAGCTTTGCCCTTTCCTCTTACTTGGGTTAATTCCATCGACCATGAAAGACCTGACAGATCACAGATTTAGAGTTTGAAGCATCGATATCACATATCCAGTAATGTGGGTTCGAATTCCTTGCTATAGATAACAGATTGCTAACACACATACAGCTATAAACTCTCCATTGAGCGTCCGTCTGCGATCATGGTGCTTTCGACAGTAATATTGGAGTCGACAGGCCTAGGTCGACTCGGAGAACCCGAAAACGAGCGATGCCAACATTCGAAAAGCATACGCTCATGAGCTCATGCTCCTGTCCGAGACTATAGATTCTGACATAGAATATAGTGGAGGTGTGAAGAACGAACATGGTGCTTTTGACGAGATCATGGATCGGATATTTCGACACTGGTAACTCTGATACTAGTGACTGCAAGAAGCTTAAAATCATAATGATTTTGAGATCATGGCGCTTCGGATATCGCAGAGTTTTCGAGATCATGAAAACTCATTAAACTCTGAAATCACGATGAGTCTGAGATCATAGTCAAATATATATTAGAATATTCCAAGAACATGTCGTTCTTGGCCCTGTCCTCTTTTATTCGTGTTCTGATTGGTTGTGTTGACGAGGACCTCCAGCTTCCTGTTCTGGCATCTGAAGCGAGGACAGGTTGAGCCATGAGGCCGAGCTCGCGAGCCGAGAAAAGCGAAATACACAGATGATTCCGAGATCATGGAGCTTCTGAGATCGACCATAGAGCTTCCGAGATCATCTGTCCGAGATCATGGATCATCTTCCCGAGATCGATCATGGAGTTTCCGTCCGAAATCATGAAGCTTCTGAGATCATGGTGATTCGAAGATCTCTCATGGTGCTTCCGAGATCGTGGCGCTTCTAATTAAGCTCTGTCCTAGATCATGGAGCTTCCGACACTGATACTTCCGAAAAGATCATGGTGCTTCCGAGATCATGGCGCTTCCAATGTCATAGTGTTTCCGTGATCATGATGATTCTGAAATCATGATATGATGATTCTGAGAACTTGAATATTATGGTGATTCTGGAATCATATCATGGTGCTTCTAAGAACATGGTTAAGTACCCAGGTATACGGAAAGTATACAGAAAGCACTTCGTAACTCCACTAAAGTCAAAACTAAATACGGCGGCCGTATGGACGCCGTCTTGCTTGTACAGAAAGTATATATACAGGAAGTTGTACTTAGTAATTATACCAAAGTCAACAATCAAGACGGCGGTAGCAGTATGATTAAGCTGTAACAATATGTAAGAATCAACCGCATTGTTCCCCCAACCGCAAATGCCTGGATCCATTCAGTACTATAGTGGCATAACTGTAACCACATCAACTGCTATTTAAGAGCATTACGAGCTCGAGGTTCTGCGGTGCATGATAACGTGCTGTCGAATGAGTCTCGATAAAGAATTAAACGACAATACAGCAGTATGGACGAGCTCGCCAGCATCACAAAGAGTCAACAACAACAGTAGCACGACCCGCAGGAGAGACCCATCCTAAATGAAAATGAACACAATTATTATTCCCGAACCGCCTGGATATGAATAAATACAAAATATAGTAAGTACACAACAGTAATACTCTCACAAAGCTGATCATATGACCTAATAATAACCCCTGTTTATCTCATCTGCAGAATTATCAATGTAGCAGTTTCCTCCTAAACAAAGAGCAACAGCATTCAGTCGACATAAATATCCCCCGTAAATAGCAAATCAATAAATGTCCTGCTGTGACATAATAGTAAAACCGTAAAAGTAAATCATCAACATATGAAACATATAAGAAAAGAACGAACTATAATAAACAGTCAGTATTCGATAATGCAAATTCCATACTCATCTATGGACACAAAAGGGAACGTACCATCAATATAATGAATATCCCAACGTATTAAGGGTGTCGGGCTGCGCAACGAAATTTGACGGTTCCCAACCAATTCCTCTCGACAGACTCGAAGCATGCGACAAAAATACCAAGCAGAATGTAGGTAAACTCAAAGTCCCCGCCAATCTACCGTTTCTTTGCCGTCTTGACCCTAGGCCTACTGCTGTGCCCATCAACCAACTCTTTCGCCCTTGCTTTCATCCCGGCATTTTGGCTTCTTCTCGTCTTTGCCGCATTAGTTAGTCGATTCTTCAGCTTTTCCGTCTTGATATTCATCTTTGACGCAGCCGACAGTGTGAGCGGACGACCACTCCTTGAAAGACTAACAGGGGGACTCGATATATCGGCCAATGGATCGTCTGCTTGCGGTGTGCGAACCCGCTTGCTACTTGGACGCTTGTTCCCGTCTCTGTTTGGTGATGTCCGAGGAGCAATAGTATCCTGCCGAGCAGATGGCTGCCTTCTTGCACTGGATTGCTTCCGTGTAGGTTGCTGGACCACAATCGTGGAGAGAATGGAGTCGCTTGTGGCGATTGGATGCCCAGATGCATCAGACAAGGGCACTTTCTCTGCTGACGAAATGGAAGCAGACTGTCCAACAGACAGTGGTACCGACGTCAGAGGGATAAGAGCCTGGTGAGAAGAAGGAGATGCGATGGATGTGAGCGCTGTAGTAGCAGATGCTCGTTGTTGTAGGTAGCTTAGTCCAGACGAGAATGCGGGTCCAGACGAAAATGCGGGTCCCGACGATGAGACTGAAGTCTTTGCAACGGATGGTAGCGTTGGAGACGTGTGCAAAGGCAGAAGTGTTGGCGCTGAAATGAGTCTTGAAGCTATAGGTGTGGTCTCAGACAACGGGACTTTCGATGGCGGAGCTGTGGACTTGAGGGAAGATGGCGTATACAGTAGAGATGTAGATTTGAGTGAAGGTGGCGTAGGCAGTGGGGACGACAGGCTCTGGAGCGGCTTCGGAAGAGTCGGCGACCCAAACATACCAGAAATAGCCGAGTCGGAGTTGACTGCGTTGTTTCCTGGTCTTTTACCACGAAACCACGGCCCGAGAGCAACAGGGGTGGCAGGAGGATCGGATTCGACTGCTCTGTTTTCTGGTATTTTACCACTAAACAATTGTCCAAGAGCAGCAGGAGTGGCAGGAGAGGTCGTCATTCGCGCATTGAGTGATGGTGGATCATCGAACCCTTTGAACTCTTCACCGTCGTCATCGTCTGTTTCCTCGTCTACTTCCTCGTCTGCTTCCTCGTCGTCATCGTCCTCGTCGGTTTCAGGTTCTGCTTCTGGTGCATCCGAATCAACAGAGTGGCCCACATCAGCCATATCATAGTCTTCCGCTACCTCCTCTTCCTCTTCCTCCTCCTTGTCCTCTTCCTCATCCTCGTCATCTTCACCCATTTCAGAGCCTGTCCCATCAATGTCATCACTGGCCGCCCCAAATCCTGCATCATCATCATTCTCCACCATAGGCATATCATCACTCCCAAACACATCTTCATCTCCAGACTGAGCCTCCATCTCACCATTGTTGATGCTTTCCACAAGTTCATCGGCAGCCTGCTCCAGCGCAAACAATTCATATTCATCTTCTTCTGGCGCCTCTGGATCATGCTCGTCATCACTATCCTCTGCTGGCGACCATGATGTTGCCCCATCGAGAAATAACTGCTTGCATCGCTGTAGAACTGCTTCTTGCTGGGAAAAGAAGAACTCAAGTCTTTCGCCTTCCTTCATTTCGAACGGCAATATAGAGATGGTACCTTTCTCGGCCGATAGAAGATCAATGGTGATTATGTTCCACATGCCCCTGCGTTTGCAGTATGTCTTGAATGCTTTCCTCCGATCTTCTGCCATAGTCGAAAGCACCTTTTGCACATTCTTCCCGTCCCTCGCCCAAAGACAAGTGCTGGCAAATTGTTGCTGTAATTGTAGTGTCAAGACACCCTGGGAATCCTCGGAATATGCTGACCATGAGTAGTGAAACACAAAACCGAACCGTGCTTTGTAGAAATCGCCTATTTTACCCTTGACTGTCCTGACAACAGCATCAGTGGATACGCCTCGTGGTACTTTCACCCCTTGGAGGAAGATGGCGAGGAGTTGGCGATGCTTGTACTCTCTCTTATTGTCTTTGCTGGCTCTGTCGTTTAGTTCCCGAATTGCAGCAATCAATAGGGGGTTTTCTATATTAAGACCCTGCGTCAGTAAAATCACATACCATTATACCGAACACAAGAGAAAGAAAGAACAACTTACTCGGACTCCTAAAAATGGCAACCGCTGTCACTGGTTCTGCCGTTGTCTGTTTGGACGATATTTCCTCTGTTGCTGTATGTGCCGCTGTTTTAGTTGTGCTCTTCAACCCGATCTTGGATGCCATTGTTTCCGTCGTTGGGACCGATGATTTCGTCGATTGTCTCTTTTGAGCTATGCTTCGGCTTGTCGGGGCGGCCTTTGCCTTCTTGTCGAGCCCCAGCATCCTCACCAATGCATCCTCCGACCGGACGTCATCCTCGTCTTCTTCCACCTCAGTTTGGTTCGTGGTTGTCGGCTTTGACTTCTTCTTCTTGGCACTGCCCGTCGATGCCTCTGTCGCTTTTCTCTTATGCCCTCCGTTACTTCCCTTTTGCCCGTCCTTGGTTGCCTTGTTATCCACCGCCCTCTTCGTTGGCCCCGAGCGGCTCTTTCCGGTGGAGGGGTCGTATGCCGGTGCGTATGGCGCCATTGTGCTTTGGTTTCGAGTATCGAGAGTGTGGTACTGGAGAGGGTCCGCAGAAGCTCTTATAGCGTGATACGCTGCAGCAAACGGCGCAAAATATGATGGATTTGAAATGCAAAATATCCCAGGCCAGATATGGCAAAGGGAAGTCGAGAAAATTGGATGTTTGTGTGGAAATTGATGTCGGTAAATGCTGAGAATAGGTCACGATCCCGACCACTCAGAGGAAAACAAACTGGAGTTGCTGTTGCTGGATGTATGTCTAGTCGAGAAAGAATGTAAAAAGAACGTATGGCTGTGCGGTATATAAAGCAAACAAAAGAGGGTGGAGATTTCGAATAAAGAGCCGCAACATCCGTAGTTTGAGGTCGGCAAGAATGTTTGTCCCCTGGTGAGATGAAGTGTGTGGTGGTCGAGAAACAATCACACTGTCGCTAACAAAGTATCTACACATGCATAGTTTCTCTTGAGGCTCTGCCAGGTCACGTGCCCGCCTTACCAGATACGGACTGGCATTTCCTGCCCTGCCGGATGATTCAAGGATTTGTTTTAGTTGAGAGTCTTTACATCCACAACCCCTTGTCTTGCAATTGGGGATATTACGGATACAGCGGTTGCTTTTCTTCCTCTCGCTATTTTGCCTGTCTCGGTAAGTAGGCTATGATACAATAATGAGCTTGAAAATATAAAACGGCCAATGTCATAGAAGACGAGCCCGATTGTCACAATTTGCTAACCTTCGAATTCTTGTCGCCCATGTTTAGGCTTGCGATCGAACTCTAGCACATCAACTTCGAAGTCAAGCAGGATAGTCAGATTGGGCAGAGTTGCAGCTTCGAGGACATATGCTTTGAATTCGGGATGCGGCCACTCACCCAACCCACAACAAACGACAGACACCAAACGGAAGGATCTTTTGGTGGCATTTCGCGATCATGCTCGAGAGCATCTGACTCGATTAATTCAAACGGCTATGGAGGCATTGACGGTGGAATTCCGAGAGACCCTTCAGCAATATTTTCAAGCTCGAATGCGGCCGCTACCGACGACAGAGAGCCTTCCGACAGTGCGCATGCCCCTGTGAACCCCCAGTATTCACACCGATCCCTTCATACGCCAGATCCCGGGCGCCGACGTATCTCTCAGATCTCCAGTACTGCTGTATCGCCAACATCTTCCAGACGGTCGACACCTGTCCCGAAAGAGCATGGTTACAGCCCCGAGAATCTCGAGGATAGTACCACGCGTACGGCCAGGCATTTGCGACACACTCCATACGCCACCGTCCAATGCCGGTCAAGACCAGGTGCAGTTCATGGCTTAAGCGATCAAGAAGTACAGAACCTGATCAACCATTACATTCGTCCACGCACGGCGGCACCAGTTGTAAGTTCCCTACCTACCATGATCGAGCACACGTACACCTGCGGCAGGCGTACGCGTTGCAAGATCACGAAATTCGAAAGCGTAAGGGTGTAACATGTAACAATTGTTAACACTGTGGATGCTCCACTTCAAGTGTATTCCAAGCCATCCTATTTGCTATTATTCAACTGCCGAACATTCGGGGGTTATTCATGTAAACAGTAAGTATACCTGTCGACGTTAACTTTACATGCTATCCATGTTGAATACGAGCTTACGAATGGGTACATTGTAGGCCGACGTGAAAGATACGCCAATGGCATACACGAGCTAGTTGGCAAAGAGGTTGTCTACAACGTCAGTACAATTCGCTATGCCCGCACCACTGGTTCGCCTGTTGTTAGGTCCTTTCCTGGGATAGAAGTCGGCAATGGTGGTACGTTCGGCAAAACTGTGAAAATGGAACTGGTTGGCGACAACAGACGGAAGATCAAGGGTATGATTTCCGGGGGGCATGTCGTGACGGTTGAGATGGTATGGGATAGGCCTGTGTTTGACTATGATCGAGGTTTCTGGTGTTATACTGGGACCGGTAGTTATCATTCCAGGTGCTTTGATTCACATGAGTCCGACGGATGACAAATCCGACATCCAATTTAGTTGTCGATGGAGCTTGTCCTGAATCCTGTTGCCCGTATCCCGTTTATTTCGTAAACATACCACCCCAACCCCATAGCTATACAATTCCGTCTACCTGCCCTCCAACGGTGGTCCAACAGTTGTCCTCCCATGTAAGATACTGACGGCCCTCGCACGTTAACAACCCAATCAGTCCGTGTATTAGGCGGACATCAATGAGCTTAAAATTGCGTTTTGATTTCTTGCTACCAATTGGTTGCTTGACGCGAAGCAGGATCTTATCAGACGTATACTCCGTCTCGATGATCTCCACAAGAGCCAAAAGAAGCTCTTTCTCTTCATCTTCCATACGGACGTGGTCTTCCTCGAGCCTGTCCACAGGGAAGAGGTGCCTCGGATTCTCAAGACTAACAAAACAATGAACCTCTCCAAAATGAGAGGCAGGTGACCGGGTGGCTATGCGTGCCTCGTTTGCGTTGGTGAGAAACTGAATCCTGGCAGCACTACGTTCTCTGTTTTTCCGTTGCCGATACGACCCAACAACCTTGACTGTGCTGTGTCCATCTTTCCAGCCCCTGTCACTCGTACCTCTCCTCCCTGTTCCATACCGGGTGATCTTGGCTGCCCTCCATTTTATCGGATCCATCTTGGCGTCTGTCAACAACCCGAACTGCTCTATAGCTTTAGATGAATTGACCGTGACTTGATGTGGTAGATTTGATACACTTGCAAGATATCGAATCAGAAGCTTCGGCAGAGAGAAATCCTTCGGGAAATCTCCGTTCATAACACCAAAGTCCGTATCGATCATGGGCTCGTATAGCCGAACAGTGCGAATAGGCCTTTTACGACTGCGCAGAGTTGCCTGTTTGATGGTTCTGATAGGATTCTTCTGCCAGCCATCATCCACAACAGCCTTATCGATATCCCCTCGGCCAATAACCTCATCCAGTGTCACGACTGGTCTCCTCTCGCCATCCGTCATAAACTCATCTCCCTCAAAGTCCAACAACTGCAACACATGCATGTCCAGACCTTCTGGTGGTATGATCCGGAATTCCTCGTGGACACCATCAGAATGCCCATCCGTACGTGTATTGGTGCTGAAAATGTGGCCATATGCATCTCCTTCTGTGGCAGCTGGACCAGTAACGGAATCAGAAGCACCTTGTCCTTCTCCTATCTGGTCCATCATATGTCGAAGAGTATAAAGCGGCTGGTTCTCGTATGTCTGGCGCGCCACGAGTCGTTTGCGCCTACCCATGGCAGCAAAATCACCAGACCCAGGCACTGGCTTCCCAAGAAGACGGTATCGTGCGTCGACTGTAACTTTGAAGAGTGCGAATACTCGGATTATACTCAGCTTTCCAGATTCGTCGGATGTTGTCCCATTGAAGGCTGGATGATTGACCACCTCTGCTGCTAGTTCGCCGATGGGGTCCATCCCAAGTCCAGCTACTCCGCCTTTCCCTATACCAATGTCCGGCAAGCAGTACGGTATGATTTTCAGCTGCTCCATGCAAGCGATAAGATTCATTAAACCTTCCTCTGGATAACGAGTAGACTTTGCCAATCCGGTACTCGAGATGACTCGCTCTACTGGATACGACCATGTAACTGTCAGTGGTCCAGTCCAACGAATACACATTGCCATATGTCCGAATTGGTGTATGGTTGATAGGCAAGCCCGTAACCTGCAAGCATTGAGTGTTAGTGTTATCTGTCCAGTATGTACGCATATATGCTAGTGACGTCAAATGAGCACGTTACCTATCGAAATCATGTCGGTACATAGTCGTCTCGTAATAATCGATAAAGGTCGACGACAATGTCTGGATAGCACAAATCTCCACCTCTGTTATCTCGTTGCGGCCAGCTAGCTCTAACGTTATGAGGAGCCTGCGATACTGTTCGAAATGGTCGGGTGATAGTGCAGTCCTCATGTAAATGGGAGACTGCCTGAAAGCCCACACCTCCCAGGCTGCTGCTTTCGAGCACAATGCCACCTTTGAAAAGTTCTTAAACTCACCAAATTCCGTAGGAAAACTGGCACGAGAAGATTCCATATCATGAAAGATCCCGGTCCAAGTCTTTCTGGAGGGTACGTAAGATTCACCGGTATTTCGCATAAACTTTTTGTAATTGACACCGGGGAACTTTGGGTTGCTACCGCCGACGTCATTCACCGTCTCCGGAGCAAGTCCTTCTGAAAAAAAAACACCTCTAACATGCATGAAGTATACCCGAAGGACATTCATAAGGTTGAGATGCATATAGTCTACAGACCAACAAAATGGATATATCATGGTGGTAGATCTCTGTAGTGTCGACTCGCCATTTATACCGTACATGTAAGAAACTTGCTCGTTTCTGCTCGTTTCAACGAATGTAGCAACTCGCCGAAAGTTCTCATTTGTGCGGATCTTTGGATTCCGACGTTTTTGATCTCCCTCCACTGTCAAATCAAAGAAGAGTGTACCTTTGTCTCTGCAACTGTTACTATGTCAGCATGGGAAACCAGGCAATACACGAATGATCCAGGAACCCAAATACGTACGTTTGTTCGTGGTCAATGGTGGCCTGCGTCAGATTTAGTCTAGGAAAGTGTCGTGGGCAGTAGACTCCGGCACCAGGCTTGAATAGACCGACGATTTCACAAAACTCGCAGTATGACCTAGCACGCTGGCCTCGAAGTCTTGCTATCGCTCGGCGTGCAACCATATCACTGTTCAACGTCATGAGGTACGCCTTGACAAAGATTCTGGCCTCAGCATACGCAGACCAGACTTCTATGCCTGCCATGAAGACTTCGAATTCCTTGACGATAGGTAAGAAGAAAGTATCCACACGCTTCGGCTGTTTCGGTCCAGGTACCATGCCGACTATGGACAAGTTCCACAACTTGTACCTATGACCTGGTGGTATACTGTAGTTCACAGCCAAAATAGGCCAGGCGGAGTGGTCTTGCTTCTTGAAGATCGAGTAGGCATCTGCAGATAAACCAAAGCCCAGATCTTGCTTGTTGGCGAAATGTCCTTGATATACGATTAGTATATGTCCCACTCGTTATCCCAAGTACCATGAAGCATACCGTTCTCCCGTAGGACTTGATATATTCTACCACTCCATATATCCGTAGACTTGTCTTCTTTGATTGTCCGATCGTATGCATCCGTCCGATATTCGTATAATGATTTGCATTTAACGGGATCTGCCATCCATGCCCTTATTCGAGGAGCCAAGGGCAGTGTTCCATACTCTGCAGAATTCATGCGTACGCCCTTGACATACTGATGCAATGAGATGATTAGCAACAGATTCATATACACGTTGAAGTAATCCACCACGTAGCTAGTCGGGCTAGCGCTATCAAGGACATTGCACTAACCTTGTATCTCTCTAATCCGCACCCTTTCTGAGGGCATCTTTCTGTTTCATCATCGTCCGAGTCGTATGCAACACAATTGTTTGGGCACCTTCCGTGCTTTTCCACCTTAAGGCCCGTCAAATCGTATAGATTCTCTCTTCCTTTTCGAATCTCGGAGGGACGCAACCCGATATCTGATTCTCCCATTATTATATTCTGGTACAAGCGATAATCCCGATCGGCTCTGTCAGAGGTTCTGTGTTCGGTTTTCAGTGCCGTCCATGTAGCCGTGGCTAGTTGCTGAAGGGTTATCGTTTTTTGCACTCGGCGGAAGTGATCAGCATCCGTGGATGAAGGACCAAGGGCAATATCGTCCATAAGCTCGGAGTGCAGAAGTCGAAAGTCCTCATGCTGTTCGTATTCCTCAGGGGTGACCAGTGGGTCTCTACGAATCTCTTCACCTTCATCATCCTCGCTGTCGTCCAAACCAATCTCTGGGTCTATGTCTCTGCCTGTCGACATATCCAAATCATGCCCACCTTGTGTGTTTTCTTCCATGTCTGCACTATCATCTGATGCATTCGAATTCCCTTCCATGTCGAATTCAAGTGCACCGCCCAGCAATATGTTGTTTATTACTCGATCCGAGTCCATGTCATTGTCGGACCCTGCTGGGCCGGCGCCTTGAAGGTCTTCGTCATCCTGCGACTCGAAAACAGCAAAGTCAAAGTCCCTCCTGATCTGCTCTTGTGTATCGCCAGCTGCCTGCGCTGCGGCGTGGGCCGTTGGGTCCAAGTCCCATGCATGCTGATCTGGTGCTTTGGGAGATGCCGAAGGACTTAATATTGTGTGCTGATCGTGGTCCATACCAGTGGATATACGCAACAACACTTCGTTTGGCCAATTCGAATGCTCCCGTTGATTATCCTCAATTTCATCTCCCAAAGGCTCTGATGAGAAACGAGTGAACTCGATGTCGTCGAAGTTGTAAGGCTCATCTTCATCAACACTCGCAAGCCTACGGGCACCAGGATGCAAGTCAACGTCTAGGTCCATTTCTGAATCTGATGCTCTCCCAGTTGCAATTGGGGTCCTCTCGTGGGGCTCGTCGACAACTTCGGGGGTTGGCAGCGGAAGGCCCAATGTATGGGGCTTTGTCGTCCATCTCTTCCTTCCGCGTCTAGCATCGACCGTTGTATGTTTTGTCTGTCGGAACATTGTATTTTCTTGGGCAACGGCGTGTGGGTTGTTGTCAGTGTCGATATCGCCAGTACGTCGTATTTTATTGGGCCGTCTTGTTATACATGTTTCTCTGGTTGCTTCTGTGTCGGGAATTCTACCTGAGGGGGGTAGTCTGAAATGCTCCTTTTCCTTCGCAGCATACGGCAATCTAAAAGGTTCGTGCTTTGGCGGCCGCTTTCCACTGCGTGTCATGGCTTGGAGCTGGGCCAAATCTTTGACCTTTGCTGTTTTCGAGGATGGGGAATGTATAGTAGAATTGGAATGACTACATTCGAATTCGTCTGGCCAGGACGCGTACGACGTCGAAAACGTGACTAACCAATTCACAATTGGCGAATTCGAAATGGAATCTGCCAGAATTGTACAGACAGTTTCGTAATTATATACTTCCTAGATCTTTCCGGATCCATATTCACCCACTGACAGAAGGTCCAACTCAACTAATGGTCGTCCTCGGATGCACAACATGCCAAAAGTTGACAAACCAGCCCATATATTTCGTAACATCGAGGGTTGTTAAAGTTCGTGCGGAACAACAAAAAATATATGTACGAGTGCACCCAGCATCCGAGTGAAAATTGCAGCTCGAGCCAATTGCAAGTCACTTGCGTCAATCTCGTATCGACCATGGCCAACCATCCATGGTCTTGCTCGATAATGCTATATTTGGAACCTAGAACCTAGGTGTTTAAGAATGGGCTACATGCAGATTGGAGCGATACTATGCATCATAGAGTTAGGATTTGAGATGGGTGACAATCGTGGGCACCGGCTGGCCATGACTACAACGACACACTATGAAAACAATATTATTATGCTTAGAAACCGTTGCCAACATCAGTGCGGGTACCTCATTCCTCCGACGGGCTGCTGGTGTGGTGAGATTATGGAGCCGTCTGCGTACCTCTGCGTGGCAGCCGGATTGGTTTCTCCTGGCTGCAAAGACCCAGGGCACCATTTGCTGAAAAACACGACTCTACCAAGCGCTACTATCCCACTCCCAAGGTTTTCCACAACATCCCATGCCAATTTGCCTTTGACGAGGTGGCACCCCGACAAAAGACCACGAATCGTGTCGTCTGGGTCGCCCATGAAGGCGAAAATCTCGTTGGTTCCGGGGTAACAGGCGACAGGGCCCCATTTTCTGGTGAAAGACTCAAACATCATGACATCGACGTCTGTGGGGTTCTCTGTCCCAACGGTGAGGTCTGGTTTTCTTTCGATACACGAAAGATCGTTATCGTTGCTACTATCTGCAGAAAGTTGGTTAGTGGATGAGGTCCACGCGTATTGAAAGCACATCAGGTGCAGTGTGTGGTATAATCGCAGGTATGCACTTACAAAAGCAGAAAACTTCTCCTTTATGGTCGGACTCTTTGTAAAAACAGACAGGTCTGTATACAGTCTTTCCCATATTCTTCGCTCCGGCAATAGGCCCCATTACATTTCTTTCCGGGTCTAATGCTCCACGATATCGAGTCTGTTCGGGCTTTGCCGGGGGTTGTTGAGCGTCTTGCGGAGTGGGATCTTGAGCCATTTGGTGTCCGTCTGTCTTGGCCTTCGATCCATCAACTTGCTTTCCCTTCGTTGGTGTTGGTGTTTGTGATTTCCCGGCGCCATGAAGTGGTTGAGTTTTCTTATTGCCAGGTCGGGAATTGGTAGGAGCGAAACCGAATGCGCGGCCGCCGGTGCCTTTCTTGCTTGACTTGGTCATGTTGAAATTTGTTGGAGTTTTTTGAGGCCAGGTGGACGGTTTGTAGCGAGAATTCAATGACAGACCGATCGGACAGCCCTAGCAAATAGTGGTGTATCCCCAATTTGTGTCAAACGGTCCGGGGCGGCGGAGACGAGATTGGCGAGGGATGAAAGGGTTTAGAAAGATCTTGCACACATCGCAAACTAACAGAAAGCCTAGCCCCGATCAAGTAAGTCTACGTTATTAGGTAAGATACGACCGTGAATCACAATAGACATTCTGACAGGCCGGTAATGACTGACCATATGCATCCACTTGCTTTTCTCGAATGTGTAGAACTCTTGTACTCGGTCCGGTACCACCTACCAGACAATGAAAATGATGCCTGTACATGTACGGCAATATCTCATTCACCACTCAGTTGCGTACACCACTCAGTTGCACCCCACACAAATTAGGTGGGAACATCAAATTCTGACAAAAACTTCCAACCACCACAACACAAATATTTGAGAGACAAGTGCTTCTCAATATTGAGATTCTGAATCTTTACACTGTTTATAGCAGTTCTACCAAAAAAAGTAGAAAAATAACTGGATTTGTGGGGTCGCTACCACACAACGGCCACGCAACTCGGTGGGGCGGACGTGTGTGAATCGTCTGCGCAGAACAAAACCAGGATACATTACAAGCAAATAGTATAGATAACATCCGATATACTCCTCCTTATAGAATCATTGTTCTCATGTATACTTGCAGGATACCAGAAATACAGAAGAGGACGTCGAAAATGGAAAACGAACATAACCCAGCCCATGATTACAGCCAAAGGGAAACAACATATAAAACAACTTCTCTGGAACCGTAAGAAAACAACAATAGTCCTTCTATGATCTATCCCATACCATCTCTCTTGCACCAAATGAAAACAAAAAATATCTCTCGATGTTCCGTCCCGCGAATGGCTCCATGTAGAACAAACCAACCGGACAATGGAAGGAATGAAACGACCTCGTACAGACCAGCACACCAAAACACTCTTATACCACAAGACACGCTGACACCACCGAATCCATGATTTGACTTTGGGATTTCCGAACGATCAATCTGCTGCCTACCCCCAGATAATGTTTTGAGCTGCTGGAGTTGGAAACAATATGGCCATTTGACAGATGGCTTGAATGGCGGCATCGAGGTCGGAGTTGGACTCGACATATGTCTGGTGCCGAGAAGACGAGGGCACTTAGATTCGTAACCTTAGGAGAAGGCGATAGCAATATTTGGTGCACTAGTATAGAGCTGGAATGGCGGTTCCAACTGCGATGTTGTAACCGTTATATCGAACTGCAATGGTGGCAGAAACTGGGACATTGACGTTAGTCTTCTGACATGGGATAGCCTTAAGTGTCGAGCTTACAGCAATGTAGGACGGCCGAAGTGCTCGAGCTATGGTGCAGGGATGAGAGAGCCTCAAACTTCGAGGTTGCTGCACTGAATGGCGATGGAAATATAAATCCAATGTCGACTGTTTCGGACTCCAATGGTAGCGGAAATCGAGGTTGGAAGGCTGCAGTTGAAGCCAGTGGTTTGACATCGTGTGGGGATGCCGTGCTGGCGGAAAACGGGAGAGTGGGGGGGGGTGTCTTTGATGATACTGTTGCGGGCAAAAATCCGGCGGAATTCCTCGTTCTTTGGAACCCAAGGACGGTGGAAATTGGTGGGAAATGGCAGCGGGAACGGGAGCTTTGGAGATGCCGATTCGAACTGGGATGCCGGCAAAAATCAAGCCCCCATATCGTTGTTTGTGTGGAGTTTTGGCAAACGAGTGCGAGATGTTGAAGATGTTACCGATCGGACTGAAATGACGGCGGAACTCGACGGTGCGAAGCTCCTCCTGAAGCCCCTGGTTTTGATGTATACACATGGCGGACTTCAAGACCGTATCATTGCTGTTGCGACTTTTAATGTCAGTGTAACTCTAAAGACTCCTGGTCCTGAAATGCCACCGGGAATCGATACCTTTTCTCTGCCCTCTGATGCTGCAGGGACGCCGAAAATCGGGACCTATTATCTGCTATTTCGAGCTCTTTTGGCGACAGAATGGGCGAGTTTACAGGCGTCGTTTCGAGCTGCAATTGCGGTAGAAATCGAGGCCTTTCTGTGTTCCATTGTTTGTGTGAATCGAGGACAAACTGCCGCTGTTGAAGCTTCCGTTGCTGGTGGAAATCCAGGGCCTAACTGGCGTGGAGGCGACGCCAGCAATCAAGAGGGTAACGACGGCCTTCTTACAGTATCTCGTGTACCGAAATTTCTCGAATTCTGGGAGGGGGATGGGCGAATTTGGTGCAGCAAAATGACGCCTCTGAAGCCCGAACTTTCGACTGTGTGTTGCCGGTTGTGTTGACGTTGACGGCCGAAATCTTCGAATTTTAGTGGAAGAACGAGCATGAGTTGCGGCAGGTCGGCAGAATAGAGTGAGTGTCTTGAGTTTGCGGTGGAAACTGTGAATGAAAAGATGGTTTGGCAGGCCGAAATTTGGAGGTAAATCCAGAGCGAAAGGAGTCTGGTGTCTTGTTGGCATAAACGACGGATTTGACAAGGTTGCAGGTGAGAGGGCATAATAAGGGTTGATGAAGAGCAGCCTCGTTATGGCCACAGGCGTGCTCGTTCTTGTGGGGGTTCCCCGCGCCACGCTCGCAATGCGACGGAATCCCCCCGCCGAGGACAAACGCGTACGCCGAATGGCCGAGTGATGATCAATGAGAGATGAAGAATAAAAGGAGAATCACGATGAAAGTAGAAATACCGACATCAGGGTCCCAAGATGGGTGCTGAAGTATGTACGGATACCTTTGTCACGACATGTTGTCAGTCTGCAGCGGGCCTGGGGGGTGATCTGTCCCTGTTCACTCTGTACAAGAGATCTGGCTCGAGCTCAAAGGCGGCTCTATCTAATCTAGATGATCTAGAACCGAAAGTCCATGCATCCATGCGTCTCGCAACAATTGGCGCCAGGCTTCACAGCAATTTCCTGACATACCGCAAATCACACGACTGGAGGCTGGGAACGATGCTACGTAGAACGTGAGCTACCACTGTTGAATCAGGACTGTCGTCCTAGCCTGCAGGATATAATCAACTGCAAAGATATTTCAACCCACTGTGAAACACATATGGTGTGGAGCCGAGCTCAGTTGAACGAGGCGAGGGTGACCAGGTATGGGCAAGAGGAAGAGAGTGGGTGCTCTGGGATCACTTAAAAGCCGAAATGTGACTGTCATTTCATGGCACTAGCCATATCCCACAAAACTTTGTATACTCATGGAAATGATCATGCAAACTAAACATGTTTCATGGGTGCATGTTTACCTCAATCAATTAACCTTGTAGTGCTATCACTGCATGCTCGGTTGGTCACCAGCAGTTCGACAGCCATAAATATAACAGTAGATTGGAGAAGGCAACCTGAAATATTCGTATATGCTTTTCGGATTCTGCATTCTGCTACTTGTATTGTGTTTCTATATCTTCCATAGTAGCTTGGATGTTTTGAAATTTGCTACTACGGGGATGCTTACTTTGGATTGTAGCGGTAGAACTTTTCCTTGCAACACTTGTTTTTCATCTTCCTTTCCCATGCCTCCCATCGTTGCATCAAAATCTCTCCCTCTTCCTCCAGACGTTCTGGAGTGCCGGGATCAAACATGGGACACGTCCCACCGAAGTCACCCTCCAACTCACTGTCCCAGTCCGTCGGACAGTCACCATCGCTATGCCCACATTCAGACCCATGGTCTCCCTCGTCTCCGTCTATGACAATCGGGTTGGTGACAGATCCAATGGGGCCGATTCCGGGCAGGTGACTGATTTGATACGAGCGTCTGTATTTGCCTTCATGCCCTCGAGCTCGGTGGGTGGTATGGTAGGGTTGAGGCGCCGTTTTGTTCAATATTCGATGGGGAGAGGGCTGCCTGACGACGACTCGCAAAGTTCCAACGAGTTTGGGGGTTCTGTTGTTAATGCGGTCGCGATCGGCTTGTCGGCACCGTGTGGGCGGGCGCGAGTCGGAAGTCGTCGATTGTTGACGCGTTTGCCTGTCGTAATTTTTGGGCATGACGGTGTTGAATGTCTGACGGAGCGGACTGGATCCAGGGCCGACTGTGATGAATATTTTAGAAGGGGAGGGACTGGGCGCGAGTACACACAATACCTCATTACTAAGCGACGACTGTATGTTCCCAATACATGTACGCCTAACTGGCACATGTGGTCTGTTCTCCTTGTCAGCTTCTGGTGCAGATGGCGTAGAGGTGGCATCATAGGGCGGTACATATTGTGTCTGGAACGGAAGAGGGGGGCGAGAGCAAGGTAGAAGACGGCGCCGGATGTGGACCTGAGGAACGTTGAAATGCTGATTGGATAGACTGTCGCTGCTACTGTGAACGGATGTCTCGAGAAGCCTTGCTTTGGTGATCAGGAAATGCTATTATAACTGAGAGAGGATCATTAGCATAAAGCGGTAGTATGGTATACCGCTAGAAATAGCTCATACCTATCTGCTTGGTAGAGCTGTTCTGGTGTGAAGGGTGAAAGAGGTTGTGCAGACGTTGGTGGGCACAAGACGGAGATCTCACTGTGGTTGGTACCCGAGTCGTCTAGTTCGCTTAACGACGTCATCAATTTGAAAGTCGCCACAGTCAAGCCTGATCATAACGGACCGTGCCAGTGCCTCTGATTTCTCCGGTACGGCCATGGTATCCGGTATACCAATTATGGGCCAGCTTGGGAAATTCGCGGTGTGCAATGCTTCCGTTATATCCATGTATCCGTCAAGGCGAGGTCCGATATAACGAGACTCGACTGTAGACAAGGTTCACAGAACTCGGATTCTCAATTGGGTCAGCCACGGCATTTCAGAATCCGAAACCGACGGTTAACTTGCTTACTCGGGCACTATATTACATCGATCGACGCGTGGGTGATCACAGAAGGCATACGGGAGAGGTGAAGTATTGATAAATAGAAGCATGCATATGTAACCTATGTGGATAGCGTCTCTAGCATAGCTGTCGCTAATTTGACTTCCCTCTTGATTCTGTTTGTGACTTGTCGTATGGTGATGGATCTCCACTCAAGCATCCTCCAAGGTGTGAACAACACCATAGAATGCCTAATTCCACCTGGCTGATCATGAATTGGCTGATTCCAATGGGTGAGTATGGACGAGCGAAATAGCACAACTTGACCTTTAACAAGGGGTATTCTGATCTTCAACTCCTTGAAAGTCAGGTCTGCACCTTTAAACTCTCCCCAACAATGAAGAAGACAGAAGCCTCTAACATAATCATTCAGGTCTTTATGAGGAAGCGACAGGTAGTTCCTGTTGAGAGCCATCATGCAGAAAGGCCAGAACAGGGTCCTGTCAATCCCACTGGGTAGCTCCACATTCTCATATTCCTCGTATAGCTCAGGATCATGGGCCTTTAGAATCCCTCCCAAATGCCGGAACAATTCCCAGTTGTCATTGAGGAATTTACTGAGGCGAATATGGACTGGGTCCCTTCTGTAGTTGGTCCTATCACCTCGCAGTGACTGGGATACAGCTGGTCGTTCGTGCTGCCACGTAGACTGGTTCCAAACACCTAGATGGAGTACTCCACCATGCTCGCCAGCTCTCGCGGGCTCAATGAACCGTTTGTCGGACTTGGAAATCTTGAAATGCGAATCTGGGATCTCATCACACAGAGATTTGAAGGAGTGCTCAAACTGCTCAACTAAAGATGGGGGAATGCTGTCGGTGGGCAAAACATCCACTAAAACTTTCCCATCCTTATCTGTGATGCAGAAGCCCTCTTCTGAGATGTGTGTAGGAATCCTCAAATACTCCTTTCCCTCCTCTACCAGCTGCATAGACTCGTATGCGTCTGGTTGTTGACGACCTTTCTCCTCTTCCAACGTTGACAGGTCCAGCGAATCAAGGTGGTCACGAACAAGCGCGAATTCACGGGAGTTGAGGACAGTGGCAATCCTTTTTTGTTTCTCCTCGAGCTTGTGGCCATAATGGTTTGAACGGTCTGGTCGATTCTTGCTGCGTCGTTGTTTTGGGCCTTTTGGACGTTTGGATGAACCAAAGTTGCGTGATTGTTGGGTTGGTGGGGGTGGTGTTGGCAGAGCGGCTGCAGGTATCTTGTCTCCATGGTCGCAGAGGGATTTGGCATGAGAGACAAGGATGTCTGGATCAGATGCTGCTCTTTCGAGCAGAGACCTTCGGTCTGCGAGAAAATCCAATAGCTGGGCTCTGTCTCTTGTCTCTAACCATGCCGGAAACCCCTCTTTCCTTGGATTGTGGGGGGGTTCGTCTGTGTCTTTGGTATCGGGCGCATTGTGTATCGACGTATCCGGCTCGTGATCGCCGACAACTTCCGAGTCGGCCTTCATGCGTTTTTCGTGGTTGGCGAGGACTGCGTCGAGCTGTAGGCATAGCTTGAAGCGGATCTTCGCGCCCGCCTGCGCTTTCGCATCGACCCTGAGAGGGGATCCCGGGATGGTAGATGATTGCAATCGTGTGGATGACGTCCCTGCTCTGTCTGAATAGGCGACAGATGGGTGGGGATTTGAGAGACGCGCTCGTTTCGCTGGGGTGGTAGAGTCGGAAGACATCCGTTTGGAGGTGGGATGTTTCGGGCGAAGGTCTGAGTCATGCGAAGTCGCTGACAGACGCGATCTTTTTGAGGAGAGTGAGCCATGTGAGTGTTGATGTCGTGATTGCTGATGGTCGAGAAGAGGAGACATTGTTACGCGTGTCCAGTTTGCTTCCGGCGTTTCTTGACTTCTTGTTGAATCAGGACTGTCGTCCTAGCCTACAGCAGAGCTGCAAAGATATTTCAACAGCAAACGGCACTGGAAGCAAAATAGAGGAACAGTGGGCGATGCCGTGATGAAGAAAACCGAAGCAGGGCACGTCCGGTCCACGTGTTGTCCGTGGATGAAGCTGTAGACTGACACCTGTGCTGGGATGGGAAGACGAATGTATGGGAAAGGGCGATTGTACTGTGTACAGAGATTGCACCAGTACCAGCGGGAGGATGGAACAATTGAGATCAAGGCGTATTGAGACAACCCAATTGGGATTAGCATGGATCGTGGATTGATTAGATAATGTGATTAGTAGGCGTGTAGGAAGGGAGATCGTAGCGAGCGAGCGAGAGAGCGAGAGAGCGATCTGTCAAGGAGTAGGTAGTGAGTAGCGGTTTACAATAGACTAGCAGCAGCCTGGCATGTATTAAAGTGGCTTCCGATAAATAAAAGCCATCATGATACCAGCCAGTCTTACAAATGTCATTGCATGTGTATTCTATCCTCAAATTTAAAAACTAGTTATGATATGTACATTTATCCGGTCGTTGATATTCCCAGGGTGTTTATATGATGCTAATTTCCCCATGCATGGCCACTGGCTTTGAGAAGGTCAGTAACGATCAAACAGAAAATATTGGAATGTAGAACCATACGTACATGTAGACATGGTGACTCGAGTTGTTACCTTTGTAATGCGCGGAAAACTGGAATATCACCCATGTGAATACTCCTGATGATCATAGCAATCATCACTTGTCCCAATCATGCAGCTGTACACTTCCTCTCCATACTCTGCAACCATGGGCCGATGGATGGAGAGATTCTGACGTCCAAGTAACAGATGCCTTCAATGTAATTCCACATCCGAAAAGCAGCTCAACTTTTCTCTCTGACCCGTCGCCGGCCTTCACGGTTGCCAATTTCACGTCATCTGTCGTATGGAACACTGCACTTGACTGGCCGTCTGGCAACGTCAAATGTTTGATAACGCCATCATTCCTGCCGCCGAGAGTAGGTGGCACCAGAGTCAAGGCCCGCCTGAACTGCTCAGACGACGTATCCAGAAAAGCAACCATGACAATGTCCAGATTCTTGTCCTGCTTGTAGACCGCTCCTTGGTGGTCAACAACCTGTTTGCAGAACATGTCGATTTTCGAGATGTCCTTTCTGATCTTCTCGGCCTCACGAGTGATCTTTGAGACCTGGTCGGTTAGAGAACGGCCTAATGTAAATGTCAGCAACTCGTCAGAACGTGGAATCCAATGCACATACACTGAACCGTGATGTTCGTAAGCGCATTAATATCCACAGCGGTATACGTTGCGCATTTGTGGTATATCAATCCATAAACAAGCTCTTTCATGTTCTGTAGCTGGAGTTGTCCTTCGTTATCGACACATGCATGGCTTGCATGGACTGTATCAATGGCTGTTGCTTGTGGGCATGGGGAGTTTGCTGGATTGGCAACTGGGCTGCGCTTTGCTTGGGTGTTGATCGAGTCGTAGCAGGGGCGCTTGCGTTTGTTGTTGCCTGGGGGTGGGGGTTCTATCAGTTGTTAGACCATCTCAGCTAGTGTGGCCGTATATGATATGGCATGCTTACCAAAGTATTCGTCGGATGAATTGCCGCTCATATCCTTCTCTCCTCCTTCTTCTCCTATATCCACCCTCTTGTATTCCTCTGATCTAGGGACGTCTTTCGGGCCGATGTTGATCTTGGCTTTGTCAAATGAGATTGTTTGCCCCTCTGATGTGGCCGCCAGATCAACCATTTCGATCAACTCTGCCTCTGACAAACCTGCGATGTTGGCAAGCTTGGAAGAATACTCGTTCTTGAGGATGTCCTTCTTTTGGATAGCCCCAGACCGAAACCTCTCGATTATCATAGTCCTTGCAGTACTGGAATTTCGTCTTTCCTTATCCTCTGCAGTACGGGTCGCCAGTTCATTCTCTTCGGCCTTTCTGGTTTTGCCACTGGAAGCGTCCGGGGTGTCGTTTGTTGTGCATGGTTCTTTCTCCCTAACTCGCATGTCTAAACAATATTGGTTAGCGGTGGATATCCTCACAGGGAAAAGTGGCAAGACAGCATACTTGTAGTACCCGCCTTGTATTTAGACACAAGCTTCTTCTTGTCTGAGCCAAATGCCTTGGAACATACGATTACACTGTCTTTAGAGAGAGAATTGACAGATCGCATCTTGACGGTTGAGGTGGTGATGAGGTTACTATACCAAACTGGCAAAGGGGCGAGTGTAGAACAGGAAGGGGGGGAGCAGATGGATGTCACGTTACACAGATCGATCCGTAACTATTATCGCTTATCGATCTAGGGCTTAACCCAGGTTGGTGGGTCTACAGGTGCTTAACTTTCTGCCTTCTTGCAAGGGGTGTTGCCAGATTACGTTCCAAAGCCCGGTTTGCACCAGGTGGTAGGATTCGAACTTCTACTATTTTTCCAAAATGACTTCAAATGTCAATACACCTGATGCGCAACTTGTTATCGCCCAAATGAATGCTCGGCTTCAAGCAATTGTTGCTAATATGGAGGAAGCAAAGTCTGACAGAGGTAATATTATCCCGTTTCTCTTGCTGGGGTCATAGTCTGCAGCCTGCAGCTGACTAACCATTCTGTTATCTGTGCTGCAGACTATTTTATGGGCGTTATGCGCGAATGCAGAGTTGACAATCGAATCGAAGGACGATCTCGGGCTTTACACTTTTCCCGCCTCGATTTTCACCGTAAGCCTGCCAGTGAGCCGCTACCAATTGTGAGCCGACGAGCTAACATATACCCAGACAACGAGGCCCTCGCCCGGATCGTCGAGAGAAACAACGTCTCTAGCGCCGGTGGTGTCAGCCCAACTCACGACGCCCACGAAAGCATCCAATTGGACACCCTCCACAACAACAAGAAAAATGAATACGACATCGCCATGGACAAGAGGATTAGACACCGAGACGCAATCTGTGCTGCTGCCCAGAGATCATTAGTCCAGGTCAATCAATATATCGCTGAGTGCAAAGAACGTATAGATAACGCTATTGCATTCATGGCCGGGCTTGGGATAGAGTACAGTTAGTGGATATGTTTATTTTACTCCCTCGAATAATATCACACTGTGGTGGGCTGGTGGTAGGGCTGTATGTACTCTGCTGTATATTGTGGACGTATCATATTAATGACTATGGAATCTTCATCTGACGCTTATTTTCACTGTTTCCAATGCTTGGAGATGTTCAAGACTGTTCAATTGGCAAGGTTCTCACAATGTACCGAATATTGGACAATTTTTGGTAATATACATTCTGGACTGACGAACATATGGCTGGCATTCATGGAGCGAGTAGTCTACGTCATAATTTCTATGGTAAGACTAGTACTATACACCTGTATATGTAATGGCAAAGGTCGACACTGATGCCTCACTTCTTCGCCAATTTCCTCTTCTTGACGAACATTCCGTCTTTTCCCACCATTTCCGTGTTGTAGTTACGCCAAAACCAACGTCGATCCGTCATTTCCAATCTTCGCCTCCACATGTCGGCCTCTGATCTCCTAATAGGGCCGGGCGAGATTGTGAACCTTGTTGATGTGCCTCCAGCTGCAGCCGTATGCTGCGAGGAGAGCGGTCCAGCATTTGTGGAGGAGGCGAGTTGGGTTTGGGAGGGAGGAGAGGTTGGAGTGGCGGGGGGTGCGGCTGGTTGCCTCGTTGTTGTAGATGGGTGGCTTGGTGTGGAGGACGGTGGATGGTGTTCTTTCGAGTTTTGGAGTGATGCTGTATGCAAACGTCAGAAATGGGCAAAGAGGGTGGCTCATGATGGCCATTATACCTTTCGCTTTGGGTGCGGGTAGTGGCTTGCCTGCCTTCATGGCCCATTTGAAGGATAGATCGTCTGTATGTGTATCAGTATCCGCCATGGCATTGTACATGTGTTGCAAACATCTCTGGTTGAACTGACCGTTTTGGTGGCTGGGTTGTCTCATCTTGTTGTGGCCGTGGAGTGTGTAGAGTGAAGAGTTGTAAAGACACGAAATGCTTTTGGGGTCGAACGGCAAAGTGAAAGAGGAAGGTGATGGGTCGTGTGTGTCTCCTTCCGTCTATGGTCTCATGTGACTTCTTTTTCTCTTTTTGTTGGGTAGGATCTGCAGGCTGTACCTTCCGTTTAACTTCACGCCATCCAGTGTTCTTGCAGTGACATAGCCCACAAAAGACCACCTAAAGAGAAGTATGTTTCCTAATTCCTTTCTGTTTCCGACGCAGGCTAATATTGTTTGTTTAATTTTGTAGGCCCCGATCCATGTCTCAAGATTACGAATATTCCGACCATGATATCGATATCGAGCTCGAGATTGTCGATTCTGAGCCAGAGCAGCACATTCGATACTACAGACTCCGCTATGAAGTGTCACCAATGATTGTAAAGATTCCGTTCTGCACCTCCATCCATCAGGGTATGTATGGCAACCTATACAGGTACATCTTTGGCCCACATGACTGTCTCTAACATCCACCAAGCTACCGCTGCCGCTATTCCAACCTCGACTTCGTACGCCTTCAAGACATTCGAAGTTCATTTTAGCATCTCCTTCATCGACACTGTTGTGCTCACTGTATACACTCTCCACCGGGACGTCATCATATGCCATGACATTGAAAGAGGGACGGAGATGGCACCACTGGCGGTTCTGGACTTGGTTACTTTACTTGGGATTCGCTGCAGTCTGGCTCTTGGATTAAAGGTCAAGGCTATCTGCGAAACGAGAAGAGGATTTAGTTCCAATTTTGGGATCGAGCACTATTTCATCCGACATGTATATACAGAGGAGTTTGATGTTTAAAAATTGCCATGCGGAATATTAAAAAACTGGCGGTTACTTTGCTATCTAATAATGTACTGGTAGAGCGTAGATTCCGTTATCGGAATTTAAGGACACTTTGAGACTTGTACCTTTCCCATTTTGCATCTCGATATGGCAGGTTGGATATTCGCTTCGACTAGTACTGGACCTCGTTGTCTGCTTCTTGGATCTCTTTATCGGTTTTCTCATCTCGGCTTGACCTCGTTGTCGGCCTCCTCACCTCGACTGGATCTTGTTATGGGCTTCCTGAACCTCGTTTGTCGGTTGTCTGGACCTTGTATGGACATCGCTGTCGGCTCTTCGAACATCGTCGTCGGCTTCGAATTCCTCACCTCGACTGGACTTTAAAGGTTGACTGGCTTTCTGGTTCGCCTGCAGGTCGTCTTCCTCTCCTCGACTGGACTTCACTGTCGCAATCGTTTGCCTCTTTTGGGTGTTGGTGTGGGGACCGAGAGTGTTGGGGTGTTAACTAGTTAGGCCAGGTCGGAACTTGGTGATCAACAAGGAGATCGATTGAGGTAGTACAAACACCATTTTTGTCAGTTGGAACCTCAATAAGTAAGTAGGTCGAGCCCTTGCAATTGCGCAAGTACATGATTAGCTATCATGAAGGAGAAGCTTAAGAAGCTTAAGGTATAAGATAGGAACGTATTTGTCTATCCCACTTTCAAAGAAGAAAAGTTGGAAGGCGCTGATCGCTGCCTTAAACATGACTGGATGACTTCCCATATGCATGGGAAAACAGCACCGTTAGGTTCTGGTGACCAGATCTCTACAGGTCTACCAAACCTAATAATCCTATTGGTGATGATGAGTACGGATGGGTCTCGATTGGTATGGTCTCTTCGCTTGACCTATAGGTTCGTTAGGATGGACACGATATCGAATGTAGAGACTAAAACCATCAGACTGCTGAAAAATGCTAAATAACCTATCCATTATAAAACCCATGGGAAGTCATCCACTGTAGTGAATCCGTTTCTTCCAATAAGCCGGTGAATGATCTCAACTTGGATAGGGTAGCTCGTATATATCTACTGATTGGGGAATCCAAAATGGTGGATGCTGTAATGTAGTTTTGTGGTATATATGGAATTAGACTGCACTTTGCGGTAACCTCCTAGGCCTGTAGCTGTGCCGTATGCAATCAATGTTTTGCTTCTTATTTCTAGATCTATATGCCTCCTTGTTCCTGTCTATGGCCATCTGCATGCATATGCATGCAAGTAATTATAGCAAGTATATATAAGGACACTTCCATGTCATAATTCTCATTCTAATTGGCAAAAGCAGGTATAATCTCTACTACGTCTGCTTACTTATAAATATCATCTTCGTCGAAACGAGTAGGGAACTCGTCGACGATCTCAATTGGAATTCGCGGAAGTGATAGCTGGTCCGAGTTGGATGCAGAGGTATCTGCCATGTAACTATCTGCATTGTATCCTCTGTAATCCACTGTCGCAATCCGTTCCATATGGTCCACCAATGACTGTCGAGCAAGTTCTTGTCTCTTGGTTTTCAAAACCTCTAGTATTTCTTGTGGCAATGATGACGAAGGATGAATGGGTGCTGGAGGGACCATGTGATTTATGGGGCGAGAAGGTGGCCTATCCGTATGTGTAGTCAGGCCATTGCTGAAAGGTTCTGTGTCCAACATCGGTGGGTGGTATTTGGTTGCAGGGGTTGGCAAATTTGATATTGCTTTACCCTTTGTTCTTATCGAAGAGTGCCCTAGTGGTCCTGGTGCTGGTACCGACCGGTTGGTATCGTTGCCTTCCGGATCCGTCGCGTCTGTCATGATCATCCGCTGCCGGTTTTCGTTTGGGTGCTGTCCTTGGAACTGCCACTCTGGCGAAGTCTCTTCATGTCCTCCTACTTGCTTTATTCCTGCTATATGTTGCTTCTTTTCTGGGGGCGCTTGTCTGATATGTTGCTCTTTTGTATCGGTTTTCTGGTTCGTCACCTCTTTCCCTTCGTGAGTTTCCCGTTGATTATGTTGCAGCTCCTCCACGGCTGATCCTTGTACACTCTCAACCTCAGAGTCTATCGAATGTCTCTCTTGAGCTCGCTGAGTTCGATGTTGCCCTCTGCTTTTCTGCTTCTGTTGAGGTTTCTCTGGATCGTCTGTTTCCTTCTGCTTCTGCTCCAGCTGTTCTGTCCGATACGCTTGAACTTGCTTTTG
Organism: Ascobolus immersus RN42; assembly: GCA_003788565.2. NCBI lineage: Eukaryota > Fungi > Ascomycota > Pezizomycetes > Pezizales > Ascobolaceae > Ascobolus > Ascobolus immersus. The sequence goes on from ML119695.1 coordinate 203,972, forward strand.
GTGCATTTCGTCTGCCGGCTCTGCCCTTTCGTTCGACTTCCTTAACTCTGATGCCCTAACAGATGGTCGCGTGATCTTGTCATGTATCTCGTTATCACCTCCAGTAATCTGTTGCTGTCCTTCTTCTGTTCTCTCAGCTTCTTGCTCCTGTTGCTGTTTCTCTACAGCTTGGTTTTGAACCCGTTCCTCTTGGTCTGCTGGCTCTGCTGCTTGCTGGGCTTGTGTCTTTGATTCTTGCTGTTGTATATGTCTCATATCCTCTATATAGGAATTTTTCTTTGACTCTTCTTCTGCCTTGTCGACTTCTTGCTTCTGCAGTATATCATCTGCCATAGCCCTTTGTTGTCGTTTCTCTTCTATCTGGTCGATATGGGCTTCTTGCTCCTCCTGTATGCGCAGCTTCGCATTATCTGTAGCTGCTTTTTCCATTCTCTTAAGCTCCCCTTCAGATGCCCGCTCTGCTTCTTCCTTCTGTCTAATGTCCTCTGTAATGTCATTCTGCTTCGCTCTCAGCTGCAGCTCTTTGTTATCCTGCTTCAGCTGTTCCGCCTGTTGTTGCCAGTCATGTTCCTCCAAAGTGTACATATGCATCTGTTTGCCCTCATCTGCTTCTTTCTCTGCCGTATCCGACTGTGGTGCAACCTCATAGGTATCTGTGTCACTTTCATCCCATGCTTGTCTTTCTTGTTCGACTTTCGCAAGAAAGTCCCGTTCGTTTTGCTCCTTTATCTGCCGTTCCATGTATTCCCGATTGTCGAGGCTGTACATACTCGTCTCCTCTTCGCTTGTAGGTGTAGCAAATGCCGGAGTGTATTCAACCTCTACCATACCATTGGTCTGGTTTCTTTCCTCTCTCTCTAGGCGCTCAGACTCTAGCCGCCATTCTGCCTCTAGTTTCGCCAGAACAGATGGACCTTCTCTTTGATCTGTCTCGCAAGACTGTGTCTCTATGACATCTTCGGTTTCGTATTCTCCAGCACTGTCCAGTTCTGTGAGGTCGATATGGATCGGATCTTTCTTTGTGGCTGCGTATTCCTGCGCCTGCATGGCTTCATCCTCTTCCCTGGCGTTCTCGATGATTCTTCTCTTCCATCCAGGGCTTGTCTCATCCATTTCTCCGTCACTCTCGTCTGACGCGTTGAATACAGCATACTCAACTGGCGCTTCTAGGTCTGGCTCTTCGTCTGATGGGTGGAATCCGCCAGCTGCAGTTGAATCATCTTGATCTGGCTGCTTATCCGATGTTGCATTTGGCGTGTGGTGATGAGAATTTGCGAAAGATTGATTCGTATTTGTCGAGCAGTGGTCGTCGGATCCGCCAGTAGATACTCGTGCTCTGTCATTTGCCTCTCTGTGTTGCATTTCAGACATTAACAACCCAATGTTGTCCAATATACCAGATCCATGCAAATGATCATCCTGGTCTGCATCGAATATCTCTGCCTCGCCACCTTCTGGAGCCGATTCCACTGTGTCTATTGCCTTTGGGTCCTCTTCTCCTTGTCGAGGCCGATGTGGATCGCCTGTGGTTGTGTCTGCCTGTTGAATGTCTGCTCCGAAGTATGGGCAGAATGTGGATTGGAATCTGCCCTTTCCTTCTACTACAAATCCTCCCTTGATGAATCTACGTGTCCGTACGATCCTGGGCTCGATGAGCTCGAGCTGATGACATGAGCCAAACAGAGAACGTAGAGATGCGGGCGATGATGACGGGTTTTTGTGTGTGCCATCCTGGATGACTTCTGGTACAATTATCCCCTAAAGAAAGAGATCATGTTAGATGTATGCTCAATTCTCATAATATCAACCATTACTTAAGCATAGCTGCCTTTTGACTCTATATCGCATGGCGTTTACTGACCTTGAGAATTGCGCCCTTGTTATCGCATACATCAAAGGCAGGGAGTGCCCAGTTTTGCTCTAGTTCAAGTGATGACTTTATCTTTCGCATATATATTGGATATTGAGCTGATAAAAATGTGTTCTTTGGCTCTGCCCATTCGGGATAGACTGAAGTGTGAACTGTGTATTGCGGACGGTTAGTAATTTGGTCTGCTGTATTCAGCTGGTGGTCTTCGCTGTTTGTTTGACTTACAAAAGAAGTTGACAGCACCAGAATGCTCTGGTATGCTAGCAAAACACATAGGTTGAAATAGAATATTGTCCGGAATCTGGATAGTCGGATATGTGTCGTATGTCAAAAGACCGGTGGTGTGGGCCATGATGAATTTGACAGTGGTGTTGAGATTCTGTTTTATTGGTTTTTTCTTCTTTTTGCTTTTCGAAGCTGACGTCTTTGTGGTGCTGTCATCTTGCGGCTCGTCGTCCTGGGTTGTCAATGGGAGGAGGAGTGATGGCTGAACGGCGAAAGGGCGTAGTGGAATCTTTGCGTCGGGGCCGAATTTCAGTGCATATTCTGTTCTGTTGAGAACCATATTGGCGATGCTTGCAGGTGAATACGTGTTGCTGTACTGGCTTTCGGGTAGTATGATTCTGATAGGTGTTGTGGCAGGTGTTTGTCGCAGGTGTGTCGCAATAGGGAGGTGCAGTTACTTACAAATGGTCGCTAAGCGCCACCCGTTACTCACAAAGGGTCGCTAAATTCCACAAACTCGCAATTCACTAAATCAATCTCACTCTCTTCAGCTCGCCCAACTCTAACCCTTTGCGGCAATCTTTTTTTCTCTGTCTGATTACAGTACTTTCTTGGGCTTCACCAATTGCAGGTTTCCGCATCCAGCATGCAATCTTATCGCCTGAATCGGAGCGAATATGTTGACCAGTTTCATTGTATGGACTTGGTTCCAAAGGCTTTATCCAGTGCTCCAGATGTCTATCCTCGTTGTTTCTATTCTTTTGAGGATCACAACAATGATACTTCTGCATGTCGGGCGTATATTAAATGTATTTGTAAGTCATTCTTTGCGACTCTTAATTGTACCTTTGCTGATGATATTTGCCGCTTATAGTGCCCACGAAGGAGGATCCCGCACTGTTTTCGCTTGATTTTGACGGACCTTCTTCTTATCCGCTCTACTTGTTCGGACCATCTTCTCCTGATGCTGCTGCTGTTATTGGCTTCAGCATCGTCGCACCTGGCAACTCCGCTACTGGGGGATCTAGAATTACTGCTCGGGTGAGTTTCCGTCTAGCTTTGTAGCTAAATGTGCTCAGGTTGACTTACATGCTCATAGGCTTTGATCAAGGACGACGCGACGGACCTAGTCGGCAAACGTGCCGTTGCGCTTCTCCGAGGTTTGCTCAGTTCTGGACACGCTATGGACTTCACGGTCACCCGCTGGGATAGGGATGTGGGATTTTCCGTAAAGACAGGTTACAATGTGGTCAGGGCGGTTGGGTCTTTCCGTTGTTTGGCTTGCCCTTGCGGTGTACTTGATGCTAATGCCACTGGTATGCAAATGGAGGAATTTGATGAAATGTCTGATGAGATTGCTTATGCAAATTCCGGCACTACTGGGCACTTTGGAGGTTTTGTCAGTGATAAGCTTGACGGTGTGGGAATTGCTGGAGATGGTGATGAACTCGAGGATGTCGAGTATGAGGGAGAAAGTGTCCATAAACCACCTCCTTCCAAGCGTCGGAAGACACAGGTCTGATGTAGTGCAGGTTATGGTTATTTACAGCTGGGCACATGTTACTTTGGTACATAATTAATATCATGAATACTTCTTTGTCCTTTGATTCCTGTGCTAGGATCTTCTTACTTTTTGCGTCATGGATTCGCGATCGATTGGTGTGTTGGGAGCTGACTGTGTATGCTCTAGCCGGGGTTCTGGCACTACTAGCTCTCAACCTCGCATTGAATGTTTGCCATGTACATGTGAATAAAAGGTACCGGTACCGGTCTTTCCAAATGCTTGCTGGCCATGGACTTGTGTAGATATCTCCTTTCCTGGTACCGGTACTGTGTGGACCATGGCCAACAAACCAAGCCACCGGTTTAGTTGCCGTAGAGCTTAAGCTTTCCGACGCTGCCTGTGTGTTTTTTGGCTTCCTTTTATAATTAACAGTCGCATAATCCTCTGAACCTCTATTCTGGCATTCGGAACTCGCTTTTCACTAATCAGATCGATACTGGAAAGTCAGTCTGGACGTACGCGTACTCCTACTAGTGCAATCCTTTGTTCTTCTACTGGCACCTCATCATCTCCCACTAAACAGTTTAGTTTGTTGGTACACACTGTACCAGGAAAGGAGATACTTACGTATCTTGCAATTGATGGCCCATTATCTTTCGAGTTGACGTTGTTGCGTCTGTTTCTTCTATTCTTCTCTGCCGGGCCCGATGTGGCGCTCCTGTCACGTGCGCTTTGTGCCATAATTTCTATGTCGTTGGGGAGCGAATTTAGGTACAACTATACAAGTGCGGCGAATGGTAGAGGTCTTTCGGCTGAGTTACTGGCCCTCTTTCGTCTGGCTATATTCTACATCTAGTAATCATAAACTACTTACTCATGATCAACTATAGTCCTTCGTGATCGATCGAATGTGGGCTTTCTGATCATAGCCAATCGTGTTATGTACCTGCATCTACGTGTACATCTTGCGATGGTATGTGATTTCTAGCCCTATACACTGGAATCCATCCTCTGGCGAATTAATTCGCATAGAATTTGGTAATTAATGGTGCACCTTCTCTTTCGCACGTTCACCCATGCACAAATTTGGGTCACTTGATGAGTTTGAGTGTGGCGACTGGGCAAATTTGGGTGATGACTTGGAGAATTTGGGTGAAGGCCTGGAGCATTTGGGTGGAGACCACCGGGGTCTGTGTGACGTCGGATTATGCTTGGTTACTCGGTTCACTTATAGGTGGCCCTTGTTATTTGCAGGTAGCCCGTGGATAATCGTATGTTGGTGCTGACTATGTACATGGTCACCGACCTTGTGGATGTGTGGACATTTTCAGTTGATGTCCACCCTGTCGAAACCTTTGTTCCGCGCATCATTATGTCTGTTTACCCGCGCCTACTGACAATTAACGTTGCATAGTGTTTACTTCCAGGCGGAATCCCAGACTTCTTGTAGCTGCAACGTGAGGAGCCAAGAGTAGGGACCTTCCACGGACCACAGACATCCAGATGCAGGCGTTGAAGGGGTTCCGTTGGCGGATTCTTCCTTGCAGACTTCGTATGATGATGCTGTACAGCCTTCCCTAGCCTGCACGCCTCACACTCCATCCGTAGGTTGTAGCCAGACGCAGTGATGATCTGCTTTGTTGGCATTCCCTCCACCAGGTTCTCCAGAGCCATTTGACGCATGCGAGGAATACTGCAGTGACCAAGCCGCACATGCCAGTAAGAGAGCAATTGTCGTGCTTCCTCCTTCTTTATCTCAATGGGCTTTTTGCGGGCAGCAAGAGCAGATAGACCATTGAGAGTGGCTG
>ML119695.1:221164-321810 GCA_003788565.2 Ascobolus immersus RN42
GGATAAGTTTTAAAGGTGGTAAAGAGGTGAAGTGTAGGCTTAAAGTAAGATAGTTCCGTTGGAGCTTGTGGTGCTGATAACGTGTAAGAATACGAGTGTAGAACGTTGATTGTATTACTATCTAAGGTGGTGGTAACTACGGCCTTATATCCTCCAGGACGCCGTGGCGTCAACCCCCGACCATGGAAGGTGGCACTCGGACCGTGGAACGTCTACAGGCTGTCGGATCGATATGAATTCCAACAGAATGCAATCTGTGGGTATACAAACAGAAACAGAAGATCAAAGATTCGCCAGCGTGTATGGAGTATTGGTGGGAAAAGACGGGAAGGTCTACAAGCCGAGATCAGCGGCCGAGAAGGCCAGAGCCGAAGCTGCAGTTGCGCTCGCAGAAGCAAAGTTTGCCGAGGAGGAGAGAAAGCATAAGCTGGCTTTGTCCAAACTGAAACTGGCCGTCGACAACTCGTCGTTTCTTCGCCTCCCATTAGAGATACAAATACAGATCTTCCAGCATATCGATTCCTCTAAAGACATCATTTCGCTTCATCGAACACACTCGGCGTTCCGCAGGCTACTCACCGGTCCTTACTGTACGCAAATATGCTCGAAAATCGCCATTCGGCGCTGGAAATCGAAGGGTGGTCTTCCATTGCTTGACATGATATGCAATGGCCTGGTAAATCCGTTCTTACGAGAAACGCTTCGTTACTGGTATGACTGGAGAGGTCGGGACTGGGCTCTCTCAGAGGATACGGGAAGGGAAGAGTCACCGAGCATCGCGCTTCGCGTGGGCCCTAGAGAGCTCTTGATCATGGATGTTTTTGAGCGAGAGACACTGCAACCAAAGCTCCGTTCCCTTCTGGATAACTGGCGTCTGCTCGCTCGCCCGGCTTCTCACCAGGGAAAGGTTGGGCCACCCTCTGCTAGTGAGGTGTTGCGTATGGAGAGAGCTCTCTTTCTCATATTTGGCATGTACAAGCACTATCATCAAGGGCAACCCGGTCTGTTGACTGATCAGGACGCCGAGATGTATGCAGTGGATGAGGATGGGAGACCACTGGTTGACGATTCCGGAGATTGGCTTGAAGTCGACCCCTACAGAGCGTTTCCTGTTTACGATGCAAAAGGGTTTATGGAGGAAGTTTCCGTTGAGGAGCACTACCACATTGCCTGTGCAATCCGATTGCTCTTACAAGTGAACTGGAGGCATGTCTACTTCTCTTATGACTGGGTGATTCTGGAACTCTGGAATGCGCGGATTGGAATGGTAAACGAGGTGGTGGAAGCGCGCGGCCTGTTTTTGGACGAGGCTATGAGGGCCCAAGCTCGGGACAGAATGAGGAGTGTTCTGGGAGAACCTCACGGGCTCACGGATGAGGCCCATAGCGCTGCTGCATCCTTGGTCGAAGAGATGAACTTGCCACGCTACGGTTGGCCAGGGGCTGAACATGTCGACAGCGATATGTCCAACTTCCGAACTGTCTTTAGCCACCATGTTCTGAATTTCGTTCATGGGCCTGCTGAAACTCGCAGGGACATTGCGAGGGCAGAGCTGGTTGGAAAGGTGCTCTACGTGCCAAACGCCACGTTGCTTACTGAAGACGGTTTGGATAACTATGATATTAGATGGTGGGCTAAAATGGACGAGGACTTAACTTAGCAATGAGAGGTCGTACAGTTCCGGGTCATAATTCTGTTCCACACTGTATTTCCACACCAAAAGTGACCAACTTTCAGGAGCAACTAAACAACAACAGGAGGGTTCTCCACTTCAGTACTGAGTATACAGCTTAATACTGTCTCGAGAATTAACAGAAAGACTTTATTAAACTTATTAGACGTAGTGAGGTGCCGCAAATGCTGCCTATGTTTCCGCGATGCTGAGAAATTACTATTTCTCACACTGGATGATGAAAAAAAGCGGCAAGTGCAAGTTCACCATTCTTACGAGTTCTGTGCTGTACCGATAATCTTTACTTTGAGCAAGTATATAATCTTCATGATAGTACTTGCTATCAGGGTATAAATTATGAGCATACTTATGCTGTCTCTGCGGTTGTGTTGTTGAAAGCTCACAAAGGCTTGTCAGTGTGGTTGCTGCTCAGAATGTGCCTCGGTACTTGCTAGATGAGACCTAGGACAGTACCTTCTTGTTAACATGTTCTACTAACATGTACCATAATTTTGCGGACTCAAGACACTCTCCATTTTGCTGGCACACGGACAATGTAGAGACTGCTAGTGTGGCGAGGCGCCTCTCGGTGCAGACTTTGAAGTTTATCGAAACGAGTTGAATACCGTAAAACCATCTCCGAGTCCACACTTTGAGAGATGAACGGATATACAATATGAATCCCGAGTAAGAGAAAGCGACTGCATGGTGGATAGAAGCTCTTCATTATGATAGTGTTGCTGAGCCCTGGGGAAAGCAATTGCAGAAGTAGTTGAGTGCATAGCATCTTTGTGTCGTGTAGAAACGTGGTGGTCTTCCATTCTCTATCTACGGATTCCTTATATACCGAGGGCTATTGCCCTTACTGTAGTGTGCCGTCGTCTCCAGCCACAACGCCACAGATCTCGTGATCGTGACCGATAACCCTCTCTACACTTTGAGCGTCCGAATGCTTTTGTGAAAAAGAACCGGTGACCTGCTACATCCCCACATTTACTAAATACTGCAGCCTTAATTAAGTAGGATCTTGCTCACAATTCAACCGTCGAAGTCAAGCAATAGGAAGTAAGAAGAATATATTCGTTAAAATCATAACACCTAGAATGCAACCTTGCTAATTATACAACAACGAGGTAGCAGGCTTGCGAAACGACATGGTGATCCGAGTACCCTCCGCTCAAAAAACAAAGAAAACTTTTACCAACCCAATTGCGAGAAGCAGACAATAAAACGATGAATGTAGTTATAAACAGAAGCAGCAATGAGTTCGACCCCCTAGATCCGTAACTTCTGGAGCTCCTTGACGGTCTCCTCAACGCCTCTGACGACGGCCTCCAAATCCTCCAACTTCTTCTGTTCAGCTTCCTTCAGATCATCTGTAGCCTTGGTGAGGAAGTTCTTGTCCTTCAAGAGCTTTTCCTGCTTTTTGATGCTTTCTTGAGCCTTCTTGAGCTTGCTATCGGCCTTCTTAATTTCAGCGTCAACATCGACACGGCCCTTGACGTGCAAGAAGACGGAAGCCTTGGAGGAAACAGAAGAAACGACGCAACCATCTGGAGTTGGGGCACTGGCATCAAGAATCTCCACGGAACCAATACCCTTACCAGCGAGGGCCTGGATAGACTGTGCCTCAGCGGTAGCAGTCTTGAACGAAGCATCATCGAAAGCCTGAACGAAAGCCTTTCCTTCACCCTTAATGGCATACTCGGCAGTCAAGGAGCGGAGACCCTTGGTAATATCCAAGAGAAGCTCATATGCCTCTTCCGAAGCGGCATCGTCCAATTCGGCGGTGTAAACTGGGTACTTCGCAACACAGACAGATGGAGTCTTGTCTTCTGGGCGACGTGGGAGACGTTGCCAGAGCTCCTCAGTAAGGAAGGGCATGAATGGGTGAATCATAAGGAGAGCACCCTCAAGAGCTGTGTAGAGGGTGTCAATGGCAGACTTGGCCTCCTCGGCGTTTCCGGAAGAGATCAAGGACTTGGAGTTTTCCTACACGAACTATTAGCATTCAAATTATCAAGGCAGCCGGATAACTTACGATGTAAACGTCGCAAAGGTTGTTGTACCAGTAAGCATAAATGATCTGGGTAGCCTTGGAGAACTCTCTGTCGGAAAGCGCACGGTCGATATCCTTGGCGCAAGTGTTCATCTTGTGCAAAATCCAACGCTCAGCAAGAGATTCCTTCCCGGTCTTGCCGGCCTTGGCTGGTGGGACATAGTCGTTGCCCAACTTTCCGAGCACGTACTTTGTAGCTTGGTAGATCTTGTTGCAGAACTTACGGTGACCGTGCATGACCTTTACGTCGAACTGAATATCACCACCACCAGTGTTGTACTGCGCCAAGCAGAATCGGAGGGCGTCAGTGCCACACTCTGGGATTCCATCTGGGAAGGTAGTCTTCTGGAACTTGGTGGCGGTAGCGAGCTCCTTAGGGTCGAGGTTGCCAATCAAGAGCTTGCCGTTCAGCTTCTCGAATGTGATACCCTCAATAACATCGAGAGGATCAATGACGTTTCCAAGAGACTTGGACATCTTTCTTCCCTCGGAATCTCTGACCAGCTGATGGCAATAGACCTCGGTGAAAGGGACCTTTCCAGTCATCTTAATACCAAGCATGATCATTCTGGCGACCCAGAAGAACAAGATATCCCAACCAGTCTCGAGAAGAGAAGTTGGATACAGGTTCTCCAAGTCCTTGGTCTGCTTGGGCCAACCCAAAGTGGAGAAGGGCCACAATCCAGAGGAAAACCAAGTGTCCAAAACATCTGGATCCTGCTCCAAAGTGAACTTCTTGCCTGGGAACTTCTTTTCGGCCTTCTCCCTAGCTTCGGCTTCAGTCTTGCCAGAAACCCACAATTCGTTATCATCAGACTGACCAGCATCCTCTTCAAATCTCACAAAGTAAACTGGACATCTGTGTCCCCACCAAAGCTGACGAGAGAGACACCAATCTTGAATACCCTCCAACCACTTGAAGTAGCTCTTCTCGGCACTCTCTGGTCTGATCTTGACGGTTCCATCTTTGACGACCTTGATAGCCTCTTCGGCCATGTTCTTCATGCTCATCCACCACTGTGGCTTCATGATTGGTTCGATAACATCCTTGGACTTTGCGCAGAGTGGGATAACCATCTTGTTGTCCTCCTTCTTGACGAAAAGACCCTTCTTTGTCAACTCATCAACAACGGAGTATCTGACATCGAATCTTTTGTGTCCCTCGTATGGACCAGCGTTGGCGTTGAAGGTACCATCGTCGTTCATGATGTTGATGAATTCGAGGTTATGTCTCTTTCCGAGGGCAAAATCGTTGTGATCGTGAGCTGGGGTAATCTTGACGGCACCAGTTCCAAAGTCCATCTCAACGTAGGTATCCGCAACAATTGGCATCTTTCTATCAACGATTGGATGAATGGCGAACTTGCCAATCAAATGCTGATAACGCTTGTCATCGGGATGGACGGCAATGCCGGTATCTCCAAGCATGGTCTCTGGACGTGTAGTGGCGACCTCAATCGTCTCATCTGATCCTTCAATCTGGTACTTGAAGTGGGTGATGACACCGAACTCGACCTTCTTAGAGTAGCCAGGGACATCAAGAAGAGTACGGCCCTCAATCTCCTTGTTGTCAACCTCCAAGTTTGAAATGGCGGTGTTCAATTGCACACACCAGTTGACCAAGCGGTTAGCTCTGTAGATGATGCCCTCTTCGTGAAGTGTGACGAAGGTATGGGCAACGGCCTCAGAGAGGTTCTCGTCGAGGGTGAATGCTTCTCTGCTCCAGTCGTAAGAACCTCCCATTCTCTTGAGTGCTCTGGTGATTCTCTCATGATAATCCTCCTTCCATTCCCAAGCTCTCTTGACGAATTCCTCTCTTCCAAGATCGTATCTTGTCTTCTTCTCGAGTTTCCACAACATCTTCTCAACAACGGACTGTGTCGAAATACCAGCGTGATCGCATCCTGGAAGGAACAATGTTGTCTTTCCTTGCATACGGTTCCATCGGATAAGGGAGTCTTGAAGGACGTTGGCGAGGGCGTGTCCGACGTGAAGAGCACCGGTGACGTTTGGTGGAGGGATTGGGATAACAAAGCTGCCTTCGGGTTTCGTTTTTCCATCAGGCGTGAATTCTGGCTTGAAGAATCCCTCCTTCTCCCACCATGAGTACCATGCTGATTCAACAACCTGCGGTGAATAGGCCTTGTGATATGCGTCGTCGAGGGGCTTGAGAACTGCAGAGCTTGAGTTAGCATGTGGGCAGGCCCGAGGACAAGAAACCTACTCTTCTTCTCTCCAGCTGGGGTCTCCTCGACGTATGGAGGCAAGACCTCCTCGACCTTGACCTCCTTTACCTTCTTCTCCTTCTTCTCGGCCTTCCCGGCGTCCTTGGTGACCTTTGCCTGCTTCTCAGCAAACTTCTTTGCCTTCTCGGCCTTCTTTCGCTCCTTCTCTACTACAGCCAGGTCAGTACAGCCCAATCTGAACTTCTCTCTTCAACATACACTCTTTTTCGCTCTTGACCTTGACACCGGCCCCTCCAGCTTCAACTGGGACTTCCTCTCCAGTTGGCGCCTTCTTTTCCGGAATGTCTGTCGGTGGAGCGGTGGAGTCCGCCATATTTATCGAAATAGTGCTTTGCGTCAGTTGAAAGCCGATTAAACTGAGTTGATCGTAGGCAGGTGCTCGGTGGTTGGTTTATAACAGTTTGTGGGGTTGGCTCTTGTGAGTAACTGAAGCAAGCGAAGGATTTGGTGAGTAACTGTTTTCCGATGCCTGCTGCAGTGAGATGGAGGAGAAGAGGAGTCAACGAACGCCCCACTAAAGCTAAGCCATAACAAGCCTAGTATGCGTCATACCGAAAAGCTCGGACCACTACATATCTCGAGGAGAGCCTTTGGCCTGGCCCGCTCCGGAGACTCCCATCATGGAGGTCTGGGATTCTCGGAGGTCTTTACCCTAGCCACGTGTAAAAGAAGAGTTGCAGACCCTCGGATCAAGATTCAGCTTCTGCTCTGCCAATCCTGCATGAACGTCCAGCATATCTTGAAAGGTCGCTCCTTTCCTTTGTTGAGAAGACGAATATATACCGCTACATTCGCTCCACAGCTCCTCAACAAACGTCTCGCTACAACAAACACCACAACTGTTTTCCCCTCCTTTGCACCACCAAAGCCTCTTCAGTCCTGCATTCCCCTTTCGTTCTTTCATACCAATTCCAATCGTTCTACTTCAAATACATACGCCGACATGACTCTCGGAGCAGACCATCCAGGATCTGGAAAGCACAAGGTTGCTATCGTAGGAAGCGGGAACTGGGGCAGCACAATCGCAAAGATTCTTGCAGAGAACACCGAGGCTCAATCCGATGTCTTTCAGAAAGAGGTGAAGATGTAAGAGCATACCGTCCTCTCTTCTTACTTGTGTACTGTGTGAATCTGGATTCTGACGCAAATCTCTCTATAGGTGGGTCTACGAAGAGAAGTTCCAGCTTCCAGATTCGCATCCCAAGTACGACTCCTCAAAGCACTCGAAGCCATCCAACCTCACTGAGCTCATCAACGAACTTCACGAAAACCCCAAGTACCTTCCCGGTGTAGCTCTTCCAGAACACATCATTGCTACTCCCGATATCAAGGACTGTGTTGCAGATGCCAGTATCCTCGTCTTCAACATTCCCCATCAGTTTGTTCCACAGATTTGCAAGCAAATTGAAGGGCAGCACCTTCCATATGCCCGCGCTATCTCCTGCATCAAGGGTGTTTCTGTGAGCGAGGATGGTATCTCTCTTTTCTCGGACTCCATCGGCAAGAGACTCGGAATCTACTGTGGTGCGCTCTCTGGTGCCAACATTGCGTCGGAAGTTGCACAGGAAAAGTTTTCGGAAACGACAATCGGATTCTCGCCAGACGACAGCAAGCTTAAGCCGCTTCCCGAAGGCCTTCCGAAAGTCGACCATGAGCTTATCCAGAACCTTTTCCATCGTCCTTACTTCCACGTCAAAATGATCGATGACGTCGCTGGTGTCTCGCTCGGTGGCGCGCTCAAGAACATCATCGCTCTCGCAACCGGTTTTGTCGATGGATTGGGATGGGGCGACAACGCAAAGGCCGCCATCATGCGTGTTGGTCTTCTGGAGATGCGCAAGTTTGGAAAGATGTATTTCTCCAATTCTTGCAGAACGGCCACTTTCACTGAGGAGTCCTGTGGTATTGCCGATTTGATCACTTCTTGCAGTGGAGGTCGTAATCACCGTTGCGCGAAGTTGTCAATTGAGCGAGGAAAGTCTGTCGATGAGATTGAACAGTCGGAGTTGAACGGACAAAAGCTGCAGGGAACGTTAACGGCAAAGGAGGTCTACGAGTTCTTGAAGAAAGAGGGAACCACCGAGGAATTTCCGCTTATGACTGCGGTCTACAACATTCTCGAGGGAACGGTCAAGCCAGAAGAGCTTCCTGATATCATCGATCCAAAGTCGCCTAAGAGGTCACCAAGTCCACATAAGTTGTGAGCTGGTTTACATTGATACCTTACGGAAGGCAACCATAGGATACCATTGAGAGTGTGTTGGCCGATATCAGTAGGGGGAATAATGGCGTATATGGCTAGGGTGGGATTCTCTTTTTATGCGTTTTGCTAGAGTTTTGTGAGCGTTTATGGTACGGCGGGACCTAATTCTATAATATCTGGAGTCGTTCGTTGTATTCTGGCATATGGGAATATCATTGATTGTTACTCTCTTTCTGCATATGCATTTATCTTTCAATTCATATCCGCTTCAGTGACTGCTTGGTGAATCTTCATAGTGATCTTCAATACTTCGAGTGAAATATGTCATTCTGATACGTATTTCGTACGCGTTTTACCACTCGTGGGCCGCTCGCCTCTTCCATCCAAGTTTCGGGGATAAATTGCATCATCGCCATCCGCAGATGTTCACAAAACGCGCATCTGCAACCACTTTGCGAACATCAGATGTCGCATGCAGTCAAATGCAACAGATGAGTGACACCTTGCGGCAGGCCACACACACGCCTGTGCCGTGGACCTGAGGGAGTGTTGCGTGCCAGTTCAGTAGCAAAAGTGACTTTGTCACATGCAAATAGTTGTAGCTCTTGGACACGGCAGCCCCTGGTCGGTTGGTTTAAGCTTTTGACCGTTGGCTTTTGACATGAACCTTGTGCGGCCGAGACGGCAGTTGTCAGCTAGTCCGGGTCCAATTTGCTTTCGGAATAACCGTGACCCTGAAGTGTTCTTATTCAGGAGACGTTCGTCCCGACTGTCACGGGATATCTCCGTACCTCGGATCAATATTGATTCCCCAACCAAGACGTAAGCACATCTAACTACTTACATACAACCACTGATGATTTTGGAGACATCACAAATTTGTGATGGGATGCAGGAGCTGGGGTGTGTAGCATCTCGCACTGCACATCTGATAGTACTTTTCTACGATCGTGGCAAGAGAGCCTCGGGATGCCTCATATTTTGTGATGCTTTGGGCTTGATGCGTTGCTCCGAACAAATCCGACCGAGGAACCAACATTCTTCACAAGTCTCTCAGCCCACTCCAGCAATTTGAGGTTTTAATTTTTAGCGTTTCGCTAGAAAGCTGATCAGACAAATTGAAGAAGCATAAGAGAAGTAGTAAAATAAGCAGTTAGTATGTACATACTTCTTATGTAGAGATTGAAGTCTAGGCGGACCTTGTAAGGCCATCTGGGACCCTCAGGCCTAGTCTTGCAATTGTACAAACATAGTAGCATACAATCATATCCTGCCCGCTTGAAATGAGGTCCTGCTCCCAAGTCAAACCGTCCAGTCATGCCATTCAACTGAAAACTGCCAGTGCGGCTACTGTCGGCAACCCTCGCAAACCCTTGAGGATGGGATGTTGAGAGTAATCTGCATAAATGTAGTGACGACAGCATGAGTTTATGGCTTCTCATAGCTGCTGCAGAGAATGACAGTTGATGACAGGGGTCGACTCTGGAATATTGACTCACGAACCATTGCATGAACTCCTCAGCAAGATCGAATACACGGCTATGTACATGTGGTTGTTACAAGTATGATCATGGCACAACGAGCAAGTCTGCCTCGCCAGCCAAAGCAGGCCGTATACGGATACCTAGAGAGATGCAGTAGTTTAAAGACCGACCGCCGTCGTATTGGATACAAGTGAGGTTGAGGATAGAGAACCCCAGCTTTGTTATCAGCCACCTCTAAGTACTTGAGGATGATCGGCTTGAACAATGGCCGAATTGTCTCGATAAGAAAACAGACCTGCTTGTCAAAATTCCGATAGCTTCGTTGGTATGCTTTATTTACAGGCAACGTACCGCCTGCATTCTCTGAATTTGGGATTTGCGTCCCAAGTGCTCGCGCGGACAAAAAGTTCCCTCCCCGCCAGATGGTCCGCCAGAATTAGGCGTACAAGACCTGGCCAACCCTATCCTGGCTTAGCGTGAAGAGCTCGAAACTTTTTCGCCTTTTTCGCAGGAAGAAAAGAAACTGAACGAAAATCTTAGGACCAGCAACCTTCGCCTCAAGCAACTCCACAACCTCAAAACACCCTACATTCACAATGGTCCCACCAAAGAAGAAGTCAAAGAGAACCACCGTCAGACTGCGACACAAGATCCAGAAGTGCTCAAACGAGAAGCAAAGAAAAGAGAGAAAGGCCGCCAAAAAGGACGTTACATGGAAGTCGAAGAACCCAAAGCCACTCGGAA
This sequence comes from Ascobolus immersus RN42, assembly GCA_003788565.2. Taxonomy (NCBI): domain Eukaryota; kingdom Fungi; phylum Ascomycota; class Pezizomycetes; order Pezizales; family Ascobolaceae; genus Ascobolus; species Ascobolus immersus. Next base: position 231,573 of record ML119695.1, read on the forward strand.
TTCCAAACTCTTTCCCATACAAGGACAAGATTCTTGCGGAGATTGAGCAACAGAAGATCAAGCGTGCTGAAGAGATTGAGAAAAAGAAGGAGGAGGCAAAGGCTAAGCGCAAGGCTTTGGCTGAGCAGGGAATTGAGGCAGAGGATGTCATGGAGGATGTCGATGCAGAGGTTATGTCTGATGACGATGAAGATCTCATGAGCGAGGATGAAGTGGTAAGTACTTTTCAGGATGGGACATGTGAAGGTCCTCTCTAACGGCAGCTCAGACCACCACCAACTCCGCCATGGCAGCACTTCTCGCCTCAGCGCAATCAAGAGCAGTAGAATACGAACAGCAGCACGAGTCGAGCGATGAAGACGACTCGGAGGGTGACAACGAGTTTGATTTGGGTGAGTCTAGCTCGAAATCGGCATCTGCGGGCTCCAAGGATCTCTCGCGGAGGGCGTTCGACAAGGTTTTCAAGAAGGTCCTCGATGCTGCCGATGTTATCTTGTACGTCTTGGATGCCAGAGACCCCGAAGGAACCAGATCGAGGACGGTCGAGCGACAAATTATGGCTGCCAACGCTGCCTCTGGCGAGAAGCGTCTCATTCTCATCCTCAACAAGATCGATCTTGTACCTCCACACGTTCTCAAGGGTTGGTTGACATACTTGAAGCGATACTTCCCAACTTTGCCACTCAAGGCCACAACTTCCTCCGCACCGAACGCCCATACCTTCAACCACAAGAACCTCACAGCAACCGGAACATCAGCAGCTCTTTTCCGCGCCTTGAAGAGTTACGCCGCTTCCAAACAGTTGAAGAGAGCTGTCAGTGTAGGAGTTATTGGATTCCCAAACGTTGGAAAGTCTTCAATCATCAATGCCTTGGTTAGCAGAATCGGTGGATCTCAGAACGCTTGTCCAACAGGTGCCGAGGCTGGTGTTACTACGTCGATCCGCGAGATCAAGCTCGACAAGAAGCTCCGCCTTTTGGACTCGCCCGGCATTGTCTTCCCATCGGCATCGGATCTCGACTCGTCGAAGAAGGCTGTCAGTAAGAAGGATCAAACCGCCAACCTCGTTCTCCTCTCTGCCCTCCCACCAAAGCAAATTCTCGACCCAATTCCAGCAGTCACTCTTCTCCTCAAGCGCCTCAGCTCCTCGAAGCAGCTTTACGATAAGCTTGTCGCATACTACGGTGTCCCAGCTTTAATAACAAATAACGGCTTGGATGCTTTCACACAGAGCTTCCTTGTAGAAGTTGCCCGGAAACGAGGAAGATTCTTGAAGGGCGGCATTCCACATATCGAGAGTGCGGCTATGCAGGTGATAATAGACTGGAGAGATGGCCGTATCCAGGGATGGGTAGAGCCACCTATTCAGGGTCAAGGTGTGCAGAATAAGGAGGAAGCCAAGGGATGGAAGTCGGAGGCTAAGGTGGAGGACGAGACTGAGCACAAGCAGATTGTCTCCGAGTGGGGCGCTGAGTTCAAGCTGGAAGGCTTGTGGGGCTCGGGTGAGGAGGAGACTGCTGTTGATGATGAGGAGATGATGGAGGAGTGATAATGTCTATTTCTTTATGACTGGCTCTCTTAATAAGTTTTGCTTTCTCGCTATCTTTTCTATTTCCTTTGCTTGGCTATTAAAAATGGATTTTCTTTGGGCTGTAAATAAGGTATTGATCCTTCTATGCTTCCAGACTTTCTGTGTTCTATGTGATTCTCAGCCCTACTAGGCCGAAATGACGTCTCAATTCGAGTCATTGACAGTCCCTTAAGAGAGACAGAGTCTTCCTCTCCTTCTAGCCTTTGACTTCATCGATAGACCGAACAGCAAACCTTACCGGATATTTTACCACCTTTCCTGAAACGCTCAAGGGTTTTGATTCTTATCGGGAACCAATTCAGGCTCTTATTCGTTGTTACTCATATTCTCGGGTGCAGACACACACTAGCGGCCCGCCAAATTATTTTACAAAGACCCCTCCATTTCCTGATCAACCCATCTCAACCCTCATCGCAAAAACAACAAACGGAATTCCCAATCCCCCAACTTCGTCAATTGCACTACCAAAACATACCCATTTGCTTTCTTTAATTCCTTTTCGCAAGCATGTCTAAGGGCGATTCTACTCTTCTCTGGGGCGGTCGTTTCGAGGGTACGGTTATCTCAATTACCCCACATCGCGGCGATCTCCAGCTAAACTTTCACTAGGCGGAATGGACGAGTTGATGGTTATCTTCAACGAGTCGCTTCCATTCGACAAGGTCCTCTACAAAGCCGATATCACCGGCTCGCTCGCTTACGCCAAAGCTCTCCAACAAAAGGGTCTCCTCAATGAGAATGAGTTGGAGCAGATTCTCTTTGGACTCAAGGAGGTTCTCAACGAGTGGGAGACCGGAAAGTTCGTCATCAAGCAGGCCGTCGACGAGGATATCCACACTGCCAACGAGCGTCGTCTTTGCGAACTCATCGGAGCTGAGATTGGTGGAAAGCTCCACACCGGACGTTCCAGAAACGAGCAGATCGCTACTGACTTGAGACTCTGGTTGAGGGATCAGTTGAAGGATGTCACCAAGGCTCTTGAGGATGCCCTGAAGGTCTGCGCCGTCAAGGCCAAGGAGAACATCGACCACCTCATGCCAGGATACACACATTTGCAAAGAGCTCAACCTCTCCGCTTCTCCCACTGGCTCTTGGCCCACGCCACCTACCTCCTCCACGATCTCGAGAGACTCCAGGAGTTGCAGCACCGTGTCAACTCCTTGACTCTTGGTGTTGGTGCTTTGGCCGGTAACCCGTTCAGACTCGACAGAGAGTTCCTCCGAAAGGAATTGGAGTTTGAGACCATCTATCCAAACTCTGTTGCTGCCGTTGCTGACAGAGACTTCGTCGCCGAGACCCTCCAGTGGGCTTCGTTGACCATGATTCACTTGTCCCGTCTCGCCGAGGACTTGATCATCTACTCCTCTGCTGAGTACGGCTTCGTCAAGTTGGCTGATGCTTACTCCACTGGATCCTCCCTCATGCCACAGAAGAAGAACCCAGACTCTTTGGAGTTGGTCCGTGGCAAGGCGGGCCGTGTTCTCGGACAGGTAATTTCCGCTGTTGTCTTCCCTCCTCGACATGCCTAATTGTTACATAGATGACCGGTTTCCTGGCTACTCTCAAGTCCCTCCCATCTGCCTACAACAAGGATCTCCAGGAGTCTGTCGAGCCACTCCTCGACTCCGTCAAGACCGTCACCCACTGCATCAAGATCTCCACTGGTGTCATTGCCACCCTCAAGATCTTCCCAGCAAAGATGCGTGCCGCTCTCACCGTCGATATGCTCGCCACCGACGTTGCCGAGTACTTGGTCAAGAAGGGCGTCCCATTCAGAGAGACACATCACATTGCCGGTGCTCTCGTCAAGCTCGCCGAAGACAAGGATACCTCCATTGACAAGCTCTCCTTGGAGGAGATGAAGAAGATCTCCCCTGCTTTCGCCGAGGACATCACCAAGGTCTTTGACTTTGAGGAGTCTGTTGAGAGACGATCTTCCGAGGGTGGAACTGGCCGCTCGTCGGTCGAGAGACAGCTTGAGTTGCTCCAGCAGAAGTTGGGTAACTTCGACCTTTAAATGCATTGCTAGCCGGATTTCCTTTGTTCTTTCTTTGGTTGTTTCTAGGGATGATATGGTTCGATGTGGGATTGGTACATAAAAAATGGCGTTATGGGTCTATTTTGAAGTCGATATGAAGAATATATGGACAGTTTATCACATTACATTGGTTGGACAAGGTTACCGCGTGTTCTGCTCATCATGTGCATTCTGGTCCATTTACTATCTCTGCAACAATTCTAAGCCGACCCGGTGGCTAATATCCGGTGGTTGTTTTGACTTTGACGGGCTCATCTAGGACCTAGTGAGCTGCTATCTCGCTGTTAGGATGGTGATTACTCGGAGAAGTCTCTTGATGTCTACGCCTTGGTTATAGATCCTGAGCTGTTACTCCTCTAAAATAGTGCTTTGGCGCCGGTCTTGAGGCTTTTGAATGTCCTAACCAACACGAAATCCCTTCTCGATCGATTAATTGACATTGAAGAGGAAAGAAATAAGCAAATCATGCCGTGCTACTCAGGCCTGAAAGCCTGGAACCTGTGGATACCTTTTCCCACAGCCTTGTTATAGAAACCGTATACACACCTCGACCTAACCTGAATCCATTTAAGGAAGTTGAACCTCTGAGCTCTGGGTAACCTCTGTCATAAGGCTGGGCTACACTTAAGCGAGGACATTTGGGCGAAAAAGCAACTGGTGTATTATAAGGCGAGTTCAGGTGCCATTTCGTACCTGAATACAACTCGCAGCTGAAAATATACCTGGGGACTGCAGAAAGTATGCCACCTTTGTAATACCCACCACGAGGAAATCAGTTGGTTAGAAATGTGAATGGAGTACGAGGTTGTTGCGAAGAAGATTACAGCCAACATATCATATACTTTAATACTTATGCAAAGCAATGTTCCACGCGCGCCAATCGATAACACGGACCTCAGGGATTTGCGAAATGAGTGCGGGGCCGAAGTTGAGCCTCAGGTGGGTTGAAGATGGCCTGGGCTACAAAGGCCGTAGGTATTGTACAAGTACCACCTGCAAATGGTGGTGTGGCAATGGGAAATGGTTCATAGTTAGGTGCTGCCACTACCTGTTAACCGCCCCATGGCTCTTTCCCGATATGGAAGTGAGCGAAGTCAGCAAGCACTGGCAAGTCGACAGTTTTGTACTTCCAATATATTCTCACTCGCAGGATATGCCACTTTCATGATAATTCAAAGGATGATCGAGCTGCTTGCATCAGGAAGAGGAAAAAAGAAAAAAAGAAGGAGCTACGCGGGTTTGAACCACGGACCCTAGGATAGTCGGCTAACACTGCAATCCCATACTCTACCACTGAGCTACAGCTCCTACTGTTGCACAAAAGCTACAACAAATGTATTTAACCAGGTTTATTATGGTCTACTAAGTACTTTGCTACCATAAATCAGTTTTTCAATTTCTTAAGAACTTAGTCAACCCTTCTTTGTATCATTAAATCCCAACGCAGCAGTAATAACCAGTCCACAAATTATGACAGTCCGATCCAACCTGCGTGTTCCAGCTCTTGAAAGTCGGTACACTAATCCCATACAACCCCGCAAGACTCCAGCAGTCATCATCATCCGTAACCAAGTGATATTCTATTTCAATTCGTTAACTTTGCCTATTGCAGAGGGGTTTGAAAACTTAGATGAACGTACTCTTGCAATATGACACTACGCCAGGTTGAATTGGGCTCGGGGCAGCAGAAACAGTTGCGCATACTGGTGCGTAGGTAGAGGTAATCGTGACCTGCTTAGTTGTGGTGCTTGCACGAGTCACGGTAACTGCCGGAAGCGTAGTCGTGGTTGTTCCGAAAGATGTTTCGGTTGTGGTGACGGGGATGGTTGTGATGTTGGAGAATGTTATGGTGCTGAGGACGGTCTCCGTGAGAGTTCCGATGAGGGTATCTGTCTCGGTAATGGTAACCGTGGTGTATGTCGGGGGAAGGAAGGTAGTCGGGGTAGGAATACAGGTGTCCGAGAAAGTAATTGTCGAGTATTCGGTGACCGAGGAGGTCACGGTGGCTCTGATGTTCTTAAACTCTGTCTTGGTGACGTAGCGGCTGATGGTATCAGTGGTGGTAACAGTCTCTGTACTGCAGTTGCCGACTAAAGCTTTCGGTCAGAATCTCTTCGGACTTAATATCATCGAAAGGTGTCCTAAACTTACCAGCTTGACGAGGAAATAGCAAAGCTCCAGCTACAGCATCTCCGAAAAGGAAGATAGCGCAAAAGAGGAAGATGCTTTGAAGAGAGAGCTTCATAATGTTCAAAGTTGAAGATGATTCCAATATGCTTTGGAAGTATCGAGCTTGTTGGTGAAGAAGGGAATATAACGGCTTTTATAATGAGATGAAGTGCAAGTAGATACTCGATACACCCAGAGGCTCAAGCCAAAGGAAGTAGCATTTGGTATGACAGTGCCATCTGGATTGAACAACTGTAGAAATGGTGCCTTCCGATATCGACCACTCGCCCAAAATCGGTAGTTATTCGGACTCATAAATTTCTCTCTACATCCGCCCTCGACGAGAAGAAGCAACGAACTCCAAAGCATCGTGTGATAGAGTCGGAACCACAAAGTACGTTCGGAAGTGCCGGAGCCGACACATTACTTCCGCATCTGGAATTACTATATCGATGGGAATTGCGGCTGACGATTGGGGTGGGGCGTACAAGCCTGGTGGTAGCAAAACTATGTCGCCTGTTAATATGTATACGGACTGAAGGTTGCGAGAATCATTAGGAGAACAAAGCATGAGCCGGGTTGTGTGTACCTGAAAGACCAAATCCAAACCGAACTCGCTTCGAGCCCACCTTTTGTTTTTCGAGCTCGCGATGGCGCTTGTACACCCACATCCTGCATGCACTCGATTCAAATGCACTGCATACCCGAAATCGCGAACGAAAGCCGCCTGACCATTGTAGAGTATGTTGCTCTAGAGCCTCATGTCCACTTGAAGGGCGATCCACTACGAGTCAAACGAAATGTGCCTTCTTCCCAACTTCAACTCAGCACATCTAACAGCAACAGACATGAATAAACCAGATAGAACTAATCTCATTACAAATACTAATACCCCCAAACAATTAAAAAGCAACAAGTATCCAGGCAAATCAAACCCCAAATGCTCAAAAAGATAAAAAGAAAAGATCCCTAATATAATCACCAGAAGCCACAACCATCGGCAGAGTCCACAGACCCTCCATCACAAAAACGCCCATCCCACTCTACTGCCTCCTCACACTCATAACACTTCCCCTCCTACTTGCCAACCCAGAGCCCGGTCTATTGTCAAGGCCACCAGTGGCAGCCTTAACCAGCACCTCACCAGCCTCGAGACGTTCCTCATACAGAGCTCTCAGCTCCTCTACCATACCACTGCTTACCATCCGTCGTACGACTCTCTCTCTTTTTGGTCCGTCTGTGCCGCCACTGTTGGAGTTGGCTTGAATCAGTGTGCTTTGTCTGCGTAGAACTGTGCCCTGGACTTTGGGGAGAACTTCTTGGGCGCGGAAGGCGGATTTGGAAATTGGTGGACCACTGTCAGTGGCACCGCGTTGGAATAGTTCAAAGGCCGGACGTTCTGTCACAGAGGAAGACCGCTTAGGCCGGGCGAGAGGCTTCGGCGCTTCATCGGCGGCTGGGCGGAGTTGAGAGAGATATTTGCTACCCAGGGCAGAGGATGATGAGAGCTTTCGGAGAGTCTTTGGTGGGGCATATGGTGGAGGTGGAGGTGGCGTTGGTATGTTGCTGAAGGCATCAGAAACACGACGAAGGCGAGGAGGTGGTGGTGGTGGAGCTGTTTCACGATGAGGGGTGGAGGTTCCGGAAGTTGGCGGTGTTGTAATTGTGGGCGATAGTGAGAACGAGGGAGAAAAGGGTGAGGTTGCGGTTGATGAAGTAGCGGAGGATAGGTGGGGTGTTGATGGAGTTTTGCGGATTCGTGGAAGCGGTGTACGATAGGCTGGTGGGGTTGGAGAGTGGGATCTGGAAGGTGCAGACGGTTGAGAAGCTGTAGTGGGATTTGACTTGGAATTGCTATATTGGTTTGGTATATTTGCTATGGGAGGGGGTAAGGATGGCTCTAAGATAGTTGGTATCTGGATTTCCGGCGCCGTGTGTCGTAGGGGTAATGGTGGATTCTGTGGTATCGATGTCGTAGTCTTCGTTGCATTCGTAAAGTTGGTGTTGTTGTTGTATTTGCTTGCGTTTGCGGTCGATCTCATCGAAATAGCATCGTTCAACTCATTTCTAAAAGACTGTTGCGCCGCCCTGACCTCAGCGGTTGGCATTTGAACGGATTTCTCAGGAAGAGGTGTGTCAATCACCTTTTCAGAGTCTATTCCTGTGGAAGACTTTCTTTGCGGAAGAGCTGGGCTCAACCGATCGAACTCCTCGATGCCCCACTGGATGAGCAACTTGACTGGTCCTCTGGAGATTTCAGTATCCCTCATGATATCCTCACTCCTGGTCAAACTGGCGGAAATGCAAATGGCGAGGTTGCTGGCCGTCATCTTGTTGTCTGGTTCGTGTGCGGCAACTAGCGAGAGCAATGGGAGGAGGTGTCGAGTGAGGAGCTTCCTTGAGTCCTCCGGTAGGCCGCCATTCGTCTCAGTGTTGTACAGGAGGATTCGAAGAGTTTCCTCTTTGGAAGCAGTGTTGTTCTTATCAAAACGGACTTCCAAGTCCTCATAGATGCGCTCGGGGATAATTGGCGAAGGAAGTGAGCGATAGTAGAGCTTGACGAGTCCAGCGGCTACATGGGGACCGAATTCGTTCATTCTAATTCGTTGCCGTCTGTCGTAAGCCTCCTGGGCGATATCCAGAATCTGCTTTGAGGCCGCAACTCTAAACAGTCCTTCGGTTCGCAATCCATAGGCTCGGAGATATCTCGAGCAATCGGTCAGAACAATCGGGATTTCGTCCTTACGTTGTCCAGCGATATGTGGGAACGGAGGCTCCCCAAAGAGTGGTGGTGGTGGATGCGGGATCTGAATATACGGGCATAGCTTGCGATCATGAAGGTAGACCTGTAGTGGGATTTCCAGCTTGCAGATGTTGATGTGATGAGACAACTCGGACAGATCCGTCACTATTATGTCGTTAGCCTACAGACGCCTCCAATAGTAGTGACCCCGCATCTCGTCGCATCTCCGCTGTCCGAAGCAAACGAGCACTTACCGTGAATGATCTTGCGTCTAAACTTTGGCGAGACAACGGTCTGCAACATCTCCAAAATGATTCTAATCCAGGCCCTCTCATGCACAATCCAAAGACGTTGAATCTTCTTTCTGACAGCTCTACCAAGCTACACGAATACTGTCAGTCCCAGACAATCACCCATACCAGCCACTAAGAATCAAAGGCAGTAGAGAAGGGTAACGTACCAAGTAGTAGGCCTGAAGGATCCAGCCCCACGGAGGCCGATTTGTCTTTCCATCCGCTCTCCCACCAGCGAAAAGTACCAATGAATAAGTTCCACCGCCCAAGCTCGAGTCGGCCAACTCATCGTCGGACGGCAGGCAGCTCAGGACATAAGGTAAAAGGCGGTCATAGTCTGTTGTCTTTGGATCCGGGAGTGCGGCGGCCGAGATGACATAGAGGGGTCCAGATGAGATGGGGTCTATGCCAGACCGAAAGAGGATTCGTGAAGCGATGCCGGCTAGGACGGGGTCGAAATCAGGGTGTTCTTCGTGCGGAGGAGGGGAAACTTTCGAGCTTGGGAAGGAAAGCCGTTTGCCCGAGGACGAGGTCGATGGTGGAGTGGCCATGGTTGAGACTCCTTTGGTTCTGGATGGCGAGAGCGAAAGGACCTCGTGGAGGTGTTGATGCTGAGAAAGGAGAGTCCCCTTTCGTTAAGCGTTTGTTGGTGGTGAATCGGGGGATGGATGGGTTGAGACAACAAAAAGAAACCAACATTTGTTACGACCCAAGAAACTCAGACACTGCGCCAACATCTCACAAGTCTCGATTCGTTTGACTGGAGAATTGGCATTGCTAAAGATAACTATTCATACATAGTCTTGGGTCAAGCAAAAGACGTGGAAATTCAACTTTCCCATGTCGGAGAACACCTCGAGATCTCGTAACACAGGCCGAAACGCAGGGCTTTCGTGGGGAAAAACCGCAGCGAGACTTTCAGGCACCAGGGGTACGTACGAGAGCCGCAACATTATGCTAACCTCGATAAGGAAACCCTTGGCAGACTTCCCTTACAAATTGAATTCCTCTGGTTCTTAAAGAATCTATACGAAGTTAAGTATCTATGAGATTCAATAAGGGGCAGGCAGGCAGAATTAAGTGGCACACAGCAAGTACCAAAGTAAGCAGCATAGTTCGAAGGTATCAAAGCACAAACAGAGAAAGGAGCAAGTGCATTTTGTAACTGAATCCACACCAACACCATAGCATATAGCCCAATGCTCGCCAAAAGAAAAACAAGACCGGAAAGCCAACAAACCCAGAACGCCCGTCATACAATGCTCAGAACGAGACCGCTACGCAACTGAAAAAAACAAAGCAATAATAACTAGGAGTATATGGTACATGAAGTCATAGATGGAGCAGCAGATAAACTACACCGCCACGGCATTTTCCTCAGCTAGTTCCAGTGAGTTTAGCTTCCTCATCTTTGCCCGGTGCCGCTTGATTGGATTTGCAGGGCTCTGGTACGGGCTCTTTTCCCCGTACAGGGGTCCTCCTTCATCAACGTATTCGGAAACATCGCTCTGAACAGCGTCCTCATCTTCGTCTTCCAAGGCGTACAGTTGTTTCCGTTTTCGCGGAGGTTTCTCGGATGCTAACGTCTTTATCGGAGCCAGATCCGTATCCGGATGCACAAGACGTACGCTCCCACTGTCAACGTTCTCGATATTCTTGAGAAGCTTCTGAGAGATCGGTGGAAGAGGATTCACATTCTCCTTATCCAGCAGCCCCGCTTGCATCTTTTCGACCTGCTTCTTCCCAATACCGGGAATTACCATAATGTCGGAAAGGGACGAGATAGTCTGCCCCGCAGCTTTCAAGCCACGAACATGAGTGATGATGGTTTCGGCTTTCTTCGGCCCGATGCCGGCAAGTTTAGTGATGGCTGGGAGTGATTCGGAGAGGACGGCTTGGATGATTTGCCGAGTACGAGGAGTATTAGGACAGGGGCTGCGGATGATAGATTGATGACCGGGCGATGGTGTTGGGTCCCGGAAAATTGAGAGCTTCTTTCCTGACTTCTTAGGAGCAGGAGCGGAAACGTTTGTCGGAGGAGGATGGGTGTTATCGACTTGCTCTGAATCCCCGGAGTGATCGGCTTCTGCTTTCCTCAGCAACATCTTGAGCTTTTTGATCCGAACCAGAATCTTAGGATGGTCCGGGCATAACTTGAGCGCAAGTTTGTAGTTGAGGATAGCATCCTCGTACTCATCCGCTGCAGTATGCTGCTTTGCAATCAGACAGTACATCTTTGCCTCTCGCGTCTTCTCGTCAACCTCCATCTGCTCCATCTTCTTGGCCTGATCCTCCTTTGTCTGTTCGATTTCCTTTCTCAGCTTCTCGATTTCGCGTTGGTGATTGGCCTTCATCTCCTCAATTGATGCCTGGATGCTCGATAGTCCGCTCTCTTTCTGAGATTCCTTCGCTGCGTGAGGCTTACTCGCTGCAGAGGGGCGTTGAGCTCCATTTGGAAATCCGAGCCGAGGGCGATCCTGTGATGGTTTCTTTTCTTGCAGAGGCTTCTTTTCGACACCGGCAAACTTTGGCTTCAAGATTGTCGATTTCGTAGTGGTAGCAGTAGTCGGCTTCTTGATTCCCGGATTTAGACGAGCGGGCTGCTGGACCGGCCTCAGGGGTTGTCGATTAGCGGCGGCAACTTGAGCTTGGGTTGGCGGTGGAGGAGCCTGGAAAGTCTCATGCTCAACTTCCTTGGTCTCAATCTTTTTGGCTCTATTGGCAAAGTTGAGAGAGCTGATGGTGTCGAGATGGTACGCAACCGTAGGCGCTAGATTGAGGATCATGATGGTTTTGCAATTGTTCTGTCCTAAGCTCAGGATCCTCGTCATTTTGGAATCTCTAAACGGAATCCGAGACTACAGTCACATTAGAGAGAATTGACAACAACAGACTCGAAGCTTACCTGCTTCTTTGCGATTGCATCAACACACTGAGCAAGTACAAATAAACTCCTGTTTATGCTCTGACTCTCTAACATCCTTTCTTTGTCATTCGCCGTCCTCCGATTATCCTCACTTCCAGCCAAATCAATAGCACTGACGGTACCAGCCTTTGTACCTTCCTTTCCTTCAATGATTACCTTGACACATGTGATGGCATGGGATCGTGATGAGTGGGCATTCAATTTCGTAGCGGACGTTGATCGGTTATCGTTTGCTTTGTCGTAAAGCTCCTCGAATTCAGCCGGCGAGGAAACAGCCTTCTCGGTCAATCCAACAACAATCGTCTTTTTATCGCACTCTCTCACTGGTAGACCCGCCGGTGTTCGCTTGCTTGTGGGTGAGAACAGGTCAAAGACCTTGTCATTGTAAATCTCGAAATAGGTCATAACAACGGACACCTTCGTCTCACCCCCCGACTTCTTCTCCAGCTCCTTCTTCCTCCGGAATATTGCGTGAAGTAGCCTGGGAATAATGCCTCTCTGCGCAGCCTGCTTTCCTCCTCTCATTGTGTGCGTTTTGCCTGTTCCAGTGACGCCGTACGCGAAGACTTGTACATCATTGCCGGCGAAGAGATGCTTCAGTGCTGGCGAAACCTCGGAGAACATTGCCGCCTGATCTGCCTCCATTCCGTGAACGGCATTGAATGGAAACTTGAAGATCTCGTCCTTGTTGCGAGGATTCGGAATCGAAACGACGTTCCCTTCGGCTTTGACGATAATGTTGTTTTCGGTTTCATCGTTCAGCAGCGGCCGGATACGGGCCACAACGTGCACCGTACTCATGACGAGAACCGAGGGCGAAAAAAGGGTATGTTGAATTGGTAGATGTGATGAGGCAGGGTGTGTTTTGTTTTGCAACAGGTTGCCCTGGTGTTGAGAAGGCCGAACGTCCAACGCGCTCTCCCTTGGCGAAGAGGTTCGCCAGAAGTTCTAAATTGCAACGCGTCTTCCTCCCCTCTCCAACATCACGTCAAAGAACATCACTGCCCTTGATACCGCTCAGCAACAACGACATAATCTATCACCAAACGGACCTGTTCCCTTACAGCATCACACCTCAGTAAAACCGATAGATCGCTCCTGTCACTCACCTACCGACCTTTGCCAACTTCACCATGGAGGCCACCCCCAGAATCAACGCTTCGTTCTTGCAGCAGTTCGAGAACCAGACCGTCATAATTGTCGGAAAGTGCATACAAGTCAGAGGTGAAAACGCTTTGGTTGAAGCAGGAGGAAATATCAACGTTCACTTGAGCCCAGTATGAGCTTCCACCCCTGGCTCTAGATGATAACTGAAGGTAGCCCAGAATGGAACCTGTGTACCAGGCAACTTTGTCGAGATAGTGGGAAAGGTCCAACCCGATATGACGGTGAAGAGTCTTTTGACTACCGACTGGGGGACGGATGTTGGTAAGTGGCTACTGTAACCCACTTGGAGAAGAGAAAGTTAACAAAACCGATTGATAGATATGGCTGCCGTGGATGCCGTGGTGGACCTCACTCATCGGTATAAGGACCTTTTTTATTGAAGCAGCTCGTCGTAGGTTTACTTTGCGTCTGGATGGTAGAGTTACGGATCATGTATCTAGGAATATTCATGGATTAATATCTTATCGTTGCTTCCCTGTGGTTTTGGCCATTGTGGCATTTGCTCAGTGTGATGACCGGAATGTCACGGATAGACCATGTTGGTTCTGATTGCCAAATACGACATGCTGTAAGTATCCCAGATTCGTATCGTACGTGGATTCCTGTGTAGATGGTCCTTTGGAAACCTTTGCTTGTATCATATGAGGCTCCAACGGTAGAATTCAAACCCACTATGGGCGATGGAGGGGCTCTACCAGTGGCGGTGTAACCGTGCGCACACCGACTCGGCTTTCGCCTCCTTCAATTCCGCTCATTGTGCTACGAACCCCACAATCCGCCACATGGATTTGCACTCCAATTCCGCCTCAAACATCCGCATCTCCAAATATGTATGTAGTTTCTCTGCGTACCTACATACATATTTCCGCTGGGTCTTGAGCTAGGGATCGAGAGTAACCATTCAGGTCAAAGCTAATGTTTATTTCTCCTATACTTAACCGATGCTCGATCCTCCAAAATGCTCTCCTTTGCATGTCTTCTATCTCATCTCCTAGGCCAGTATACTAGAACGAGCGGTTTTAAGCCGAGGCCAGCATAAGGTCCTATTAGTTCCTCTATCACAGAAGCATCCAACATGAGCTCAAAGTATACAGTTTTCTTCATGTTCGACCCTATGCTAACATGGCTTCAGGAGTCTCTCACCCGGCGTTCTGAATGGAAGTTACAGACGGGCCTCACCCCGAGCTTCGCCCTCTCGAAACATCCGTGAGCTAAGCCCGCAACCACTCAAGACGAAAATCGGGACCATCAGCGAAGAATTCACCAAAATGGAGTACCTCGAGGCTGGTGAGCCTCAACCCGCCAAACCGACCTTGTCCTCTCTCTGGACTGATCCCGTAAAACGGAAGTTTCTCATCTGGACGCTCATCAACACCCTCTCGACCATAGGCATCGTCTTCACCAACAAATCCATCTTCGAAGACCCCACATTTCGTGGCCTCCAAACCACTTTTGCCTGCTTTCACTTCATCTGCACCTCTCTAACACTCTTCCTAATCTCCCGACCTCAAGTTGCAATGTTTGTTCCTCGCCGCGCTCGGCTTATCGAAATCCTTCCACTCGCCATCGCAATGTGCGCAAATGTCATCCTGCCGAACGCTTCTCTTGCCTACTCTACCGTCACTTTCTACCAAATCGCCCGAATTCTCCTCACACCATTTGTGGCTCTTATCAACTACACATTCTACAACAAGTCCATTCCCCGGAAAGCCGCCTACGCCATTATACCAGTCTGCCTGGGTGTTGCAATAGTTTCCTATTACGACACTCTCCCACAAGGAGAATCCGTCAAGGTGACAACTACGATTGGTGTTTTCTTCGCCATTGTAGGGGTCATGGCGTCGAGTTTGTACACGGTGTGGATCGGGAGTTACCACAAGAAGCTCAGCATGGACAGTTATCAACTGTTGTTTAACCAGGCTCCGGTGTCTGCTATTGTGCTGCTATTTGCGAGTCCCATCATTGATGGGATTCCGGATTATTCGGCAATGGACCGTGGAAAGTTGGGACTCGTTGTGATGAGTGGGTGTTTTGCTAGCTTGATTAATCTCAGCCAGTTCTTTATTATTGTAAGCCCCCAATTCCTCACAGGTCTGAAGATTAGGTAAAGTATGGGAGCTAATGGACTTGTTAGAATGGAGCGGGACCGGTATCGTCAACGGTGGTGGGGCATGCTAAGACATGCTCGATTGTAGCTTTGGGGTGGATTTACAGCAATAGGAAGATTGGGGATCGGTCGTTGATTGGGATCGCTTTGGCGATCGGTGGTATTGTATATTATTCCATGGAGTTATTGAAGGCTGGTAGGAAGGCTTAGAGGATCTGATAGTCCACCCGAGCGTTGTAGAAAAGTTTACATGTTGGTGACAGTTTGCACCATGTAGCAATTGCATAATATCTTTCATTGTTCTTCATTGCCTACGGGGAAGCTACTTATGTAGTAGTCTGTTCCGTTGTTCTTCACATCTTGGCCATAGAGTTGGAACACGGTAAAGCTTTCGATATCGGGCGCCCAACTTGTCTTCCGAAGCTCGATAAAAACGCTCGGAACACTCATGCGCTCAAGACTGAGAACGAGGATATCGTACTAACTCAAGGGATATTTCTGCAGCCGGCTACCTAAAGTACCTAAAGTAAGTAGGCAGTCACAAAAAGAAGGACACATTAAACACAATCTGCGAACCATACAAACTGTCAAGAAGTATGACATCAATCAACGAATAAATAAATACATCATAGTATTCTTCCGTCCAGTCAACTTAAAATCAAGGCTAGACCTAGCACCATGCAAATCCCTTCTATATGGTAAGATAATCAAAAAGAAATAACTCAAGAAAATCGGAGAGGAGACCATCAATAAATAAATATATGCTGTCAAATCCCAGTAATCTCCACCAAACGGTAAACCAGACGCCCAACCTTCGCGATTTCGTAAAGCGCCAGTTTGCCGTTCCCAGCAAGCTCAGTCGGCCCAAAGAGACTTGCAACGTCTATACTTCTCAAAAGCAATATATCGTAACGGTCATCAGAAAGAACCACCAATATGTCACTCCCAACCAACAAAGCAAGGCACTTTAGCCCAATCCACCGCGACCCTTCTTGACAATAGCAGGTATTGGCACTCTAATACCCTTGTTCCCTTGCACACCGAGCGCTGCACCTTCTGTATAGCCCATCTTCTCCAACAACTTTCTTCCTCTGTTCTCCGCCGCAATCGCAGGAGCATCGCCACCAACGACATGTCCATCATTAGGATGAGCATTTGTTGATTTAAAGGCCACTTCTCTCCCCTTCATACGCCCCTTGAACGAACCACCTCCACCACCACTCTCTCCACGAGTGCTGAACCGTCCCTCAAAGTTGGCCCGTCGGACCATGATCTGGTACTTCTTTGCCCTAAAGATGAAATCGGCTTCTTGAACTGACATTACGAAACCGTCGGGTTTCTTTTGGAGAACGGGGGCGCGACCAGGGGTCTTTCCGATATCTTTACCAACAGACTTGGACTTTAGCTTGAGATCATCAGCCAAAAGATGAATAACCCGGCGTTGTCCTGCCTCCATTGGCGGGAATACAAGCCTATATGACATCAGTTATGAACAGGAAATAGGGATAGAGACACTTACAACTCCATGGGGCTCTTCAGGAACTCTCTAATCTCATTCTTGACATCGTCATAGACCATGCCTTTGGGATAGAGCAGGTGCATATCCGGCTTGTACTTCTTCCCACTCAAACTTGGGGGCAGTTGGGTTATGCCCTTCATTGCCTCTCGGGCCTTTTTCCGGTCTGACTTCTTCTTCCGATCCGCATCCCAAGCATTACCTATCTTCTCGAGTAGCTCTGGATCGTCGATATTCCAGTTCGGCTTCTTGCCCTTCTTCTCGCGCCGTTTTGGCTGGGCGGCATCAGGATGCTTCTCAAAGTAGTCGGCCATTTCGGACGCTGAAGGAAATTCTCCATTTGGATTGGGGAAAATATCATCGAGCAGCAGAAGATCGTCGTCCTCTGAATCGGAGTCATCTTCCAAGCCAAATGCCTGAAATTCCGCTCGCTTCATCAACCGCAGAAGTTCCTCGTCCTCAGCAAGATCATCCTCACTGTCTCCTGTACTAGTGATGGTATTGGGACCTTCCTTTGTAACATCCCGCCCACCCGTAAAACTGGCAGCTCCGGTGTCTAATCCGTCATCATCCTCATAAGTCTCGTATCCCTCACTCATATGTTCATCTTCATTCCGCGGCTTGGACTTGTCCGAAGTCCAGGGATCTGTGGAGCTTACCCCCTTAGAGTCAGACTCCGCCTCCCTACCACGACGGGCTTCCTCAATTTCCGCGTCGAACCTCATCTCATTGAAAGCTTCGACCAACTCTTGAGCTTTGCTATCAAGTGACTCATACAACACCCAAGAGGAATCATCCACGCTGAGGCCCTTCCACCGCACAAGATACTGTAACCCGCTTGGCCTACTACGCTTCGAGATGATTTGTTCGACGACACCATTCGAACTGTCATCCGTATCATCTTCAACAAGATCTTCAATGCGACCAGTATTTCCATCCATATCTGAGTCCTGCTCTTCTGGGTCGTGATGCTCCTTCTGAAAAGTGCCTCTAAGCATCTCCAATTCATCCTCACTCATATTATTGATGTAGTCCTGCATGATGGCATCCTCTTCGTCAATGAAATTTGCGAGGTTTGGACCCATATTTGCAAACGACATGCCAGTGGTCTTCGGGCCCTTCTTAGACTTTCGATCTCTTGCTCGATCCCTGCGAGCCTGCTTTTTGGTTCGCTTGCCACCACCATATTCCTGAATTATGACATCCAAATCATGCTGGGCTTCGTGGCCGCCTTCCATCCGAGTATCCTTCAAGATCGGCGTAGGGTTTTCATGCGGTGGGGTTATTTGACGGGGGGGTTCTGCAGTAGGTTTGATAGGACTTCTCGGAGGGCTTGATGGTTTGGTAGCTTTCGGCGTACCCTTACGCTTGTTCCGTGGAACGAAACAAATCTCTTCGGAGCTCGAATGGTCTGAGGCGACATCACTGGTCCTCGCCACTACTGAAACCGAGATTTTCTCTGCCTTGACGTTCGTCGTCGTGCTGATTTTGGCCTCGATACTCTCCGTCATCGCAATGGTCGCTTTCACCTCCATGGCTGTGTCCTTTGGCTCGTCAGGTTGAGCCTTAACGAAAACCTGGGCCTGTTTGACGGCCCTCTCTTCTCCCGACTGTGTCGTTGTATCTTTGACGGTGGGCTCGAGCAGTTCGTGCGGCTCCAGAGACCCTCCCCTCACGAATGAAATGGTGTTTGTCCCACCTCCTCCACTTGCACCGGAGAAGCCTTCAAAGAATTAGCAAGGGATGATTGCGAGTTTGACGACTGCTGACCGAGCCCAGTATGTGATCCTTCTCCAATCTCAAACAAGCCACTGAGGTTCCCTAGCATCGCTCTTTGTCGCATTGACGATTTCGCAGCATGGCCGCTGCCCGACCGGTTCGAGGCGCCACCTCTCTTGCGGCCTCCTCTATGGACCATTTTGTGTGTTCTCTTTGGCGTAGATTATTGTGCTGGTATCGACCGTGTAGATGGTAATAGCTGTTGATATGGTAGGATTTTGACGGTGCAAAGCGAAAACCGGCGAATACTTCGATTGCGGTTGGTGAAAAGTATCGGAGAAAGAGAGGCAACTTTCTTTGAAAGGCTCAAAGTGAGCTGCCAAGACACAAACGAGGAAGGCAATGCTCACTGGAGATGTTTTGGAATGTTTGGGTGAGCTTCGTAATTCGACTCAGTCTTTTTGGAGGCAAAAGAAGGGTCCGCAGGCGCAGGTTTCTAAACAAGATCTTGCTGGGGTCCGATAATCTTGCATTACGTTAAACCGCTCTTGTTTGGCGTGCCCATACTAGCTAAAAGTTGCCATGATGGCTCAAGCCTTTCACGGACAAGCTCAAGATCTTATCAGCGGCAGGCGAGGGAGATCATATCGATAGGCCAGATGACGCTGACCATCGCGGAGCATCACTCGTTAGAAGACAGTCCAACGCAGCCTTAACCTGACCACCGACCGAGAGCCACTAGGAAATTCATCATCTTCCTCCTTCAACAGTTCCTCAACCATTTTCATACTTTACATCCTCACAATAAAGGCAGCAATACAAGTGCAGCACTAGCCGTTCGGCTGGAGAGTTGGTCGCTTGAGCCGCCCCCGGAGATCTACCAACCATCAAAACAACACTCAACAAGCTTCGCCTCCGTCTTCCTTCATCCCCACCCTCGCCATGCAACTCGGATTAGACAGCTTCCAGCGTGTTATACAGTACTTCTGGGATCCCGAACCAAAAAACACTGAGCATACACAGACGATATGGTGTTTGGGATGTGAATATCCACCTGTTAAACGCTTGCCGATTCAGGAGGGTGAGAAGACGGAGGAGGAGGAGATCCCGTGGCCTCCAGAATTTCTGGACGACTTTGAGTCAAGAATATGGATGACTTACCGATCCGAGTTTCCACCTATCCCTCGAACAACCGGCCCCGAAAACACATCCGCGATGACAAAGTTTCGAGCACAACTCAGTTCCGACGGGTTCACCTCAGACGTAGGTTGGGGTTGTATGATACGGTCGGCCCAAGCCGTATTGGCGAATGCTTTAGCGGAGCTACGGTTTGGGAGAGGTAATGCTCGGTTCACGCACTTGACAGCTTCAGAACTAACTCTTTACAGAATGGCGGACTGGTCAACGCCAGGAGGAAGAGAAAGCTTTACTTTCATTGTTTGCAGATGATCCAAGGGCCCCATTCTCAATTCACAACTTCGTTCGGCACGGTGAGCTTGCGTGTGGAAAGCATCCCGGAGAATGGTTTGGCCCATCTGCGGCGGCACATTGCATTCAGTCAGTCAACACCCTCTCCTTGTTTCGACTAGCCTAACATTTACAGGACCTTAGCTGCACAATACAAAGAATCCGGGTTACGAGTGTACTACAATGCCGAAGGCTCTGATGTCTATGAAGACGCATTCCGGAAGGTGGCAGTAGAAGATGGCGTCTTCCATCCCACTCTTGTTTTGGTTGGAAGCCGGCTTGGAATTGAGCGTGTCACGCCAGTGTATTGGGAAGCATTAAAAGCTTGCTTGCAGATGCCTCACTCCCTCGGTGTCGCTGGGTAAGCTACCATACCTTCCGTTCGATTGTGTTGGCCTGTATTTGGGACTGACCGGCGGCAAATGTTTGTTCTGGAGCCCTTGCTAACTCAATCCAGCGGCCGTCCATCGTCCTCACATTACTTTGTTGGAGTTCAAGGTGATTATCTCTTCTACTTGGATCCGCATCAAACCCGTATCATGCTACCCCATGTCTCCGATCCGAATGATTTGTCTCCTGAGCACCTCGCCTCCTGTCACACCCGGCGTCTTCGACGATTGCATATGAAGGAAATGGATCCGAGCATGCTTCTAGCTTTCTTGATACACGACCAAGACGACTGGGAGGAGTGGAAGACGAGTGTTGAGGAAGTCCAAGGCAAGCCTATAGTACATGTCTTGCCGCATTCCCCACCGTCAGGCGGGAGACCGGTACGTGAAGAGGCGGTGGAGGAAGTGGAGAGCCTTGATGAGGATGAAGATGAATTGTGTTAAAGCGTGATGGGCTTTTGTTCGTATACCTTTATAATCTTTATATCGTTCGGGGGGCGATGCTATCTGCAGTCCGGAATCTGGTTCAGGGATTTCAACACCTTGGAATGTGTTTATGTTAACACTACATCTCACATCTTCCAGGTTGTACTGTCTATGGTTTACTGCTTCTCTTTCCTTTCTACTATTCTTTCACGCCTGTGATGACCCGGCTTTTAGACGTTTCATTTGGTTTCCGTGAGTATTACTTGGTTCAGTTAGTACTTCTTTGACAGCTGGTTTTCTGCGTGATTCGGCGTATTTCAGTAGGTATGGTCGTTTGACTTTGGGGATCTGAAGGTTGGTTCGATTTTTTCAGGCTATCTACTTGAATTATGGTGGGGACTGATTTATGGATACACTCTTCACCACTGTATTTTATCAATTAAATAAGATGAACCGCACAGCTTTCAATTTTTGTGAATGAACGCACTGGGAGGCTATATCGTCCCAATCTCGCCTAGGCAAACCCCGAATTCTGGCGGCCCGTTTTCTAGCGTTGCCAAGCCTCGCTTTCCCATCCAAACAGCTCTTTTTTTCCGCCCTCTAGAAGTTCGCAGGACCATCGAAAGCAGCCCAAAACACAGCAACAACACCTCAATGCCGCCCCCCTCGAACGACCCAAAAGGCTCTAAGGCCAAAAAGCCAGCGCGCCGGAGAAAGAAGAAGTCCAGAACTGAAGGTATTATCACTTAGCTACCTTGAGCCTTTTAAAGCACAGCGTTAACGACAGGTTCCAGTGTCGGATAGCGATTCTAGTTCCAGTAGTTCGTCCAGCTCGAGTTCAGAAGATGAGGGAATGAAAGATGTTGAACCAGACACGGAAGATGTGGCAATGATGGGCGTAATCGACGACGACGAGGCGGAGAAATCGAGCAGTGGCAGCGAGGACGAGGACGGGAAGAAACGAAGGAAGAGGGTGGATATTGAGCAGTTGGATGGACAAAAGTTCCTTGATGCCATGTGGGCCAGTGATTGGAAGGATCTGGATAAGTTTCCAGAAGAGGTATACTCTTGCGACGGCTACGGTTCTGGTCCAAAGCTAATGGTTGCGTGTAGATCCCACGACGATTTCCAGAGGGAATTGAGAAGTTCAGAGACCCGACTATGGATGAAGGATTGGTCGCAGCAAAGTTCGAGGAGTACTACATGAAGTGCATCACGGCAGAGTTTGGCGAGGATCTCGATAAACTGCGTACGGCAAAGGACTTCGACGACGAGAGTGTTCCGATGTTATTGAGGCTGCTGAAGAGGGGTGTCAACATTTTCGACGATGAGGAGAAGAACAAGGTTGTGGCGGATGAACGGAAGAGATGGGAAGAGGAGGAGGAGAAGCAGAGGCAAAAGCAGGAGATAGAGAGGGAGACCGCGATGGAGCGGGGACAAACTCGTTCATGAAATCACGCTGCGCAACTTCTGAATAGATGGACTGTGATCATGACGAGCAATGACCGCCGAGAACGACAGGGCACGACATGGTCAGCACAATACTCAAACCCAGCATGAACCCCGCCCGCGAGCTATGAACGAACGCAAAAGTCAACCGCTTACTTTTGATTTCACAACCAACAAATTCTACCAGAAACCTCTCTCAAGGCTGTTGAGCTTCCTGGAGAGGATCTCTCAGTTTTCCGCCTCTCACCCAATCTGCCGCTCGAAACTTCTGAGCACCGTCGCTATATCTTGATTGGCCTTCCCACAAGCCAATGGGCTTTCCTTCATCCAATGCCCTCTCTTCCCGCCGCACCGCCTGCTCTGTCTTCTCTACTTTCTTCTCCATAGCCTTAATACTTTCTTGTACTTTATTCACTAGCTTTTCTAATAGATCAATTTGCTGGTAGACATCTTTCAGTTCCATGGCAACTGGAACGAGCTCGGCTGCTGTGGGCTCGATGACTGTGGATATTTGTAACTGGACCTGTCATATCGGTGTTAGATATCATCCTTGCGTTGGTAATTTGAGTATCAGATCGCAACATACATCTCGGAGAACCTCCTTCTGCGTGACCATCGAGCCTGTGCATGATTCCCGCAATATGGAAAGATTGTTGGACTGGACCCAGAGAATGAGTAAACGTAGCGCATTTCTGAAAGGAATGGTTCGCATACCAGAGGCACAAACACAGCAGACCGTATGTAGTTCGCTATTTCCAGCGCCACTTCCTGTGGCATTGCTGTCGTCTGAAAAGCAGCTGGTCTCTCCTGGTGTTCCTGCGGCGATGACATGATGAGAAGTGGTTGTGAAGGTGTATGCAAGCAATGCGTTGATCGAGGAACGGCCTGCAGAAGCGTTACGTTTGCTCGGTACCTTGATAGCGCTAGCGTAGCTGCTGATAGCAAAGATGGGATGAAGCGAGCGAGGTTGAAGTTGGGGTTGAAGATTGTGGTTGAGGTTTGAAGAGGATTTGCTTTTCGACAAACGGGCGGACGGATCTTCCCGGATTTGAGGTCTGATTTGTTGCTCTTCTTTGTGTCAATGTGATGAGGGTGGTGGTGGAGTGCCCAATGCTTCCTGCAATTGGACGTTGGGTGGGAAGCTTTTCAGATGCATGCAAGGATCGCAGGGCGTGGAAGTGCTGCCCTTCAAGGCGGCGGATGGTTGAGTGTGGGGAAGCGGCATGATCCGAGCTAACCTTGTTCTGGCTTGGACGCAAACACATGTCTTGGGGTTCAGCGGACAGCTATAAACTTATTCGAGCTTTATGACCGAAGTGGAGCACATGCTGCTCGGGAGGAAGACACAATCAAGAGGTTTGGAGACTATTGAATCAGGATTCTTGAGTAGTTAGTGCAATTTGTACCGGTTGACATTTGTCCTGCTCGAAGTCTAAAACAATTGACAGAACCATCTCTCACTAATATGTACAACAAGTACTTACTTGGAAGCTACGAGCTGCCGTTTATGAATCCATCTCTTGCGCTTGCCAGCCTTTATGTACAACGGGTCAAACATCGGCCACCGCAATGCCGATTGTATTCTAGAAAATACGGAGGTACTTAAGTTATGCATGATGAAAATTATCACAAGTATCACCGTATGCAAATTGACAGAGATCAATGACATGTCATTAATTATAACCAGCTGCAGGGGAGAAGCTCACGCACCTAGGCCCTTTGCCCCGTATCTATCGTGGAAGTATACTGTACTCAATTTCTCATTGAATTGGGAGTAACATACTGCTTCTCATCTGTCAAAGGTACGAATAAAACGCCGTACTTCTTCTCCTTCTTGACCTCGCCATTCTCATCTTTCGTTACCTCCCAGATGTATTGCGAGTATCCAGACTCCACGGGTATAAACAGCTTTCCCGGCGAGTTCAGCTGATCAATCAGCTCCTGATGAAGAGTAGCTGCGGCGGCACCAACATGGATGGCGTCGTATGGACCTAATTCAATGTCAATATTAAACCACTCGCCTGTACAGTCGTTAAGTACCTTTTGCCGCATAGCCCAGTCTTCCATCAGCCTTTATGATCTCGATATCCCCATCTTCGAGATACTGTTTGTGCACCTGATCCTTTGTGAGATTCTCCTTGCTCATATCGACGAGCTGTTTGATGTGCTCGACACCCACAACCTTCCCACCCGGTGCCTTCGAACCTAAAGGTCAGCAACGAGCTGCATTAAACGCCCACCCGTCCCACAGATGTTCATACCACCAAATGCGCTGCCACAGCACATAAGTAGCCACTTCCACTGCCGACATCAAGGAACTTGTGCCCGGGTTGTAGGTATTTTTCCAAGGACTCGAGAGCCTAATCAAAATTGAACCGTCAGCTATCGCAATTCGCCTTGTCAAAAGGACACTGTACCGCTGCATGAATATGTGGAGCTAAATTCCATTAGTTCAATTCTTCAGAAGAGACATCAACATGCCTGATATAGTAGCATCATATCCTATCGTTTGAGGCGAATCCTCATAAGGAAGCGTATCATTTGTATCCAAGCAGAAATGAGCCCTGTCGACTTTGTTGAAAGCATCCTTGACCCTCGCAGTCTTTATCAACCCATTCCTCCACAGATTGTTGACCAGGCCCTGATTTGTTGTCGCTGAACACATCCAAGCCATTCGGTGTTGTGCTTAATAGTAAGGTGATTGTCGAAATGCGGCTCGCTAACTCGTATGGGGTGCTGCAACGGAGAGGTTGTCGACTTGTGACGGTATGAGTGCGTTTCTGGCGGTACTTCAATGTGGATGGGACTGGGAGGGGTGGATCGAAACGTCATGGTCATCTTCGATATGCCTCCAGATCCACGTGCCGACATCACTTGTTAGTAAGAGTGCATGAACCGAAAATGTCCTGCAGATTGGCGGATTCCCGGCGCAAGCATCATCATCGGTCATGAATCTCTATACTCACTCACCAGAGCACATGGAATCGGAAGGAGAACTGGATTGTGTGTTTTCACGATTCTTTGACAAAATGGTATCCTCGTATCCCATAATGTATTTTCGGGAGAGGTAGCTTCTTACTGCAGGAGAAATGCCAGTTTGAGGTGCCACCCAAAGGGCATGCTCCGGGAAAAAGCGGTGGTGTCCTTGCATCTTTGGGAATTCCAAATCTTGCCTTGTGGCTCCTTAGACAGAAAAAATCTAAGTAACTCGGGAACGCATGGAAATGCACCGTATACATCCCAGATTCAGTATGTGGCTCAACGCTTAACGCCTCTCATTGAAAACCGACTGGAATCTTCTCCGAGAGCCTGCCCATCTCAGTTGCCAAATTAGGACCGGTGCACGTGCCCTGGGCATCGTGGCGCAGTCTATTTTGCCGTTGCTGACAAAGTCCCCTGGCAACGTATCCCTCGCTGGTCGATCTCCTCAAGTTCCCTGTTGGTGTTTGTTCTTTCACTCCCTTTTTACAATATTTGGAAAGCTGTTTAAGTTTGGATTCGAGAGTTTTTCTGTGATTCTTTGTCGCCTCATAAACCCGCTATCTTTCAAGTTTCTTATTCCTTTCGACTCGACAGACAACACCCAGAAAAGGGCATTCTGCGATGGCACCGCGTTACGAAAGAGTCAGTCACCCATCCGAGAAAGGGTCCTCTTGAGGAAATACTGACTGGAGAGCAACAGGTGAACGGAGACGATGATGACGATACCATAAACACACCTACCACCTCGACAGCTCCGGCCGGACATGCACCGACTACTCAAATACCCAGCTCGCCTCCTCCATCCTTTCACTCCCGCCCGAACTCTCCCGGTCCCGACAATGCGCTCGACGATGCTTTCGATTCACCGAGTAGTGACGAGGAGGAGGAACATGACACAAGGGATATGCGGAATAGAAGGCATGCCAACGGATATGAGTTTCTGCAGGAGAGCATCCCGTTAGTTCGGGCGCCGGTTCATTCAGCATCTGCATCTCGTCCTGCTGCTGCACCGGCGGCTTCGGCTAGAGTGGTTGGTGGCAACGATGGTGTCTTTGCGAATCTGAATGCGAAACCGGAAGTTGGAAGGGATCTTGGAGAGGAAGCACCTCCTGTACGTTGGCTCAATATTGTTGGAAATGATGGATAGGTCACTAACCGGATGATAGACATATGAACAAGCAGCGGCAGATGCTGCACCGGCATACTGGGAAACAACCATTCTTGCTCCGGGAATGTCGCCAGACGAGATTTATATCGAAGGACTTCCCGTTGGTTCATTTTTCGCTTTCGTTTGGAATGCTATGAGTACGTGCCTCCGGGTGGAAAGTTGCTTCCTGTTGAATCACTCACTAACATTCTTTGTAGTATCCATGTCCTTCCAACTCGTCGGTTTCTTGCTCACATATCTTCTACATACCACCCACGCCGCAAAGAATGGATCCCGTGCCGGCCTCGGAGTCACGCTCATACAGTACGGCTTTTACATGCGATCGAGACCAGAAGACGCACCTAGCGGCGGCGGCCCACCTTCTGATAACACGCCATCCGACCCGAACAGTATCGACTTTAAGGCTCCAGATGTCAACGCTGTACAGGCCGACGTTATTACAAAGACGGAATGGGCCAGCTATCTCTTGATGATCGTTGGCTGGTTTATTTTGATACGGGCAATCGCCGATTTCTTCAGAGCCCGAAGGACAGAGCAACTGATACTCGCAAGTCCCGACAGAGCGGCCACTACCGTCGTTGTGGAGGAGGAGACTCCCTCGGCTAGAGCAGTATGATGCTGCTGCAGGAAGCCTCTTCACTTCCAACTTGTTTCCTTTTGTTTAAGATAATCGTTTATTGCACTGGGTTGGCCATGGTTGTTACTGTTTATTACTGGGCACTCTGTTATCTAAGGGTTTGTGGTGTACTTTCGCTTGCTTTCAATCTATTTCCTTTGTTGCTGGGGTTCACGGATCGGTATCAGGCACTGACTTTGGGGAGTTTCGTTTGTCTCTTGTCTAGCTTCATTTGTTACTGCACTTTTTTTTCATTATTCTTAAGATCTTTCTACTCGAGATCTTTGTACATACGGAATCACAGCTGGCCTGCGGAAGGCTCGATGTGCAGCATAATCATCTATTTATTGGCTTCTTTGTCCTTTTTTCATTTCGGAGCCCTTCAGGCGGGTTAATGGAGCATTATTATCAATACATTCCAGAAGATCTTATACTCGCTCTTGATCTACTTCAACTAATCGTACAGTTACTCGCTTTTGTGACGCTTTGAAACAAAACAATGGACAGCAGCACCAGGTTGAAAGGATGCTCTAGTTCATACGGATCCATCCCTTCCATGCGTTGATCTTTCTGCCCAACCATGACCGCTTTGGTGCTTCATCGATTTCATCCACAAGCTTCTGGTAATAATCGGGGTTGGATGCGGGTCTGAGAATGTGGTCGGTGACGGGGTACTGTAACGAGGAATACGAGTCAGTCCAACTAGAACCCTCAAGTGTTATCCGGATGATAAGCGAACCTTTTGCTTGTAGCGATTATCGAGCAACGTCATAATAGCATTCAACTGTCTCTTCGAATCCTCGGCATTGAAGTCTACGGCCGTCACTGGCTTCACCGATCCATCAACCTTTCCATCCTCAGCAATTCCAAAGTCGGTCTTGACGCGGTTCTGTAAAAAGTCGGCGAAGGAGAGCTCAGGACGAATGGGGTCGGATGGCCAGTGTTCGATGGCTCGTAGGTAGCCGCGGCGTAGTGCGCTCTAAAATGCGGAGAAGGAAGCGGTGTTAGCAGGCGAGCTTTCAGCGAAAAAAACTCTTCAACGGGACAGGCAAAGCTTACTGCTGAAGCCATTGTGGGAAATTAAGCGATGAAAGTTGAGCGGATGGGTTGAACGAGTGAAGGCGACAGAAGATCGACGGTGAGGAAGAGAGCGATATCGTCGAGGCTTTGGGGAAGAGCAGAGATGAGTTCAGTGAGGAAGCCGTTGAATTGGCGAGCTTCTCCCATATCGTCATTCACAGGGTCTTAGCGGGCTTGGCATTGCGCCAGCTACCGATTAGGTTAAGCTCTTTTGGGATGCGCGTGTGCAGGCTGCAACTGTTTAATCCGGGGCTCGACGTCGACCGAACGCCACAAAAGGTTCGGCACTTTATGTGAAAGACGGTCGATTCGCGATCCATCGAGAACTTCGCCGGCTGGATGCAAGCAACGTGCCCATCTTGTGTACCCTCTACCTACGTGTAGATTTGTTTTACTTTTCATCCTTTGCAGGCATTCTAGGTACTTACGGACCGCATGAAAGACTCACATGCGCTTGCGATGCATCGATGCCGGTGACCTCATTCCAATATGAACCTACTCCGTGACAGCTCCGTAAGCCATTTCTCGCACGCCCCAAGTACCTAACCTCCGCTCACTTTGAGCAGAGTCCACCTCGTCAATCTGGCCCATCATCAGGATTGCTATTCGAACTGTTTCAACTGGTGCTCTGGTTTATGGTACCTCTTCCGAGGACGGATCGGGTATTTATATCCCACAACCCTAAGAAGTAGGAGTTCCCCAGACCTGTACCTCGCATTACCGCATGAGATCCGCTAAAACATCACCAAACAGAACACAGCGGAGCTGGCCACGACATGTCTGTGTCCACTCGCTGCTTCTAGTTTTTGCCGAATTATTCAAAGCATCGCCCAGTACAAAGAAGTAAGTATCAGAATAGACCACCAACGTTCCTAGGCCCTGTGAGGCATTCCGGCTGCTCAACATTTATAAAACACATTCCAATGGAAACTTCTGAATGCATCATCAAAAGGGCGCCGAATGACGGCTACTGTGCACACTAGGTACTTGTGTTTCTTTGGTGCGGCTGGTTCCGAGGTACCCCTAGACTTTGACGGACGTTGGCTTTATAATGGCCTGTCACAAACATGATGCCGGTCTGCATCGGTGATCGAGCCGTACAGCAAGCAGGCCCAAGACCGCTTTGAGATAAACGTGCACATAAGACCAAAAGTAGAAATAGTAGCACCAAAGGTTCCATGTTTGAATATCCCCGTCACAGAAACGCGGCTTTGTTCCTGGCCTTCCTTTTAACTAGACTGGGGGCTGCCAATAGATTACTCAATATTCCTCCGTTACGCTGGGACAGATTGCTGCCAGCACCAAATGGGATTTCTGAGCGGAGGATTTTATTCGTGACCCTTTTGCCTCTAACTTGTCTCTCCCAGCAAACGATAGCTGGGCTTAAGGAAGCTCCCTTCATTTCTTCGGTTCAGCAACCAGGCCTCGTCTCTTTTTATCTATCCATCCCCCCAGCTCTGTACTTCTTTCTCCCTTTTTCTTCTCTTCTCCAACAATAATCCCTTTTCCTGACTCTTTGCTGGTAAAACCAAGGATTTTCACTCTGCTTTTCTTCCCTCGAGATATCAACCCTTCGCCATCTTGTCCGTCTCTCTTATTCCCCCAAGCCCTCTTGACTGTTTCCATCTTCTTTCTCTTCTCTTGTTCATCATTCAACATCATCATCATCATCATCCCGCCAGCATTCTTCATCACAGAGGACCTCCTTCTGTTCTCACCAGCAACAACAATCTCGGGCTGCCAGGAAACTTTGACGAGGTGTTCAGGTCATCCGACAACCCGAAACGTCCCACGCTGCCGTTAATATACTTCGTTTCCGCCTCAATTCCGCACAGGAGTCCATTCGACGACAAAAGTCAACTATTTTGAAGGGGATTTCAGGAGGTTTATAGTGTGGAGGAGATCAAGGCCGGAATACCCAGCATCATCAACCACCGACCCCCCGTCAACATCACGACCCTTCCCCGTTCCACGTCCCGCCATTCACAGGGTCGCCGCCCAGCGGACTTACCATCATCAATGTCGTCTCATCGAACTGCCCCGACAGCTTCGATGGGGTACAGCAACGGAACCTCGACACGAAGATCTTCAGGCAAAGATGCCATCTACAACAACGACGTAACACCACAAAATACAACCACCACAACATCACGACAAATTTCGAGTGGTGTTTCAATTTCCATTCCCATTCCAGTCCCAGTTCCACCACCCACAACACAGCACCGGAATTCGGAAACAACCACATATTCGAGCAGCAAATTTATCAACGCCGTCACCAATCCAACCACGACCACTACAACGCGAGCACCAGTACCGACAGTGACGTACACAAGCTCAGGACCTCATCTTGCCGGCTCTTCTTCCAATAGTCGGTCACTACTTCAGTCTGACGGATCAGGGTCACCTGGTTCTTTCACAGTCCCTCCACCATCACCGCCCGTAAACAGAGCATCAGCCACGCCTTCCATCTCGTCTCTCATTGATCCAGTTCCGACACCCACACCCCCACCAACGGCGCCAGTCTCAGCGACGACTCACAATGTTGCCCCAGCTCGAGTTACAAACGCGAAAAAGGCCGCTGTGCCTGCGCCGACAAGTGCACCCTCAGTGCGAACGACTTCGAAACAGCGGGACTCGGCGGCAAGCAAACCACAGCCTGTCTCGGAACAACACGTCGTAAATGACAAGCAATCAACACGCGTCTCCTCAACAACTATGACGATGGAAAATGTGAAGGAATCCAAGTCGACGGAAGCTACAGCGCCCAACTCGTCCGCTCCTTCGCCCAAGCCCGTCAAAGAAAAGGCAGAGAAGCCTGCCCCAGCTCCTCCTGTTCATCGCGGTAATGGTCTTCTCTCCGGTGGCTTGTTCTCGATTGGCAAGGGAGGAGACAAGGTTGACCTCTCGGTGCCTACGATACATCTTCACATTCCGATGCAAGGCGAGTCAAATAAATACGTCAATTTTGCAAAGATGGCAGAGGACAAGTACGGATGGGCAGCTCTCCACCCAGCCCTGGCTAAGATTCAGGAGAATCTGGCCTCAATGAGTGGAGACGAGATGGCCGTTGACGGGTCTGACTCTGAATCAAATCAGGATGACCGGATGGTGGTGGACAGTGGACCTGAGAAGCCAGCGGCTCCAGCAAAGAGAAAGCGCAAGGTTCAGGATCTCTATGACGCATCGGACCCTTTCATCGATGATTCAGAGCAAATGTGGGAGGAACAGGCCGCAGCGACAAAAGATGGATTTTTCGTTTACAGTGGTCCGCTAGTACGGGAGGGAGAGACTGCACAGATTGAGAGGTACGTTATTTTATTCCATCAGATATTAAAAGCTTTCGCTAACTTCTTGTCCAGGGCCGACGGGACGATTAAGAGACCAGGGCGTGGTCGTGGTCGAGGTGGAGGGCGTGGTGGAGCAAGAAGCACCCGTACACCAGCTAAGCCAAGAGGACCACGAAAGAAGGCGGCCGATAAAGTCATCAAGGCACAGGAGAAGACGGCTGCAACGGCAGCTTAAAGTGCTATTCGCAATTTACATATCTGATCGGAAGCGTCAAGTTGATGCTCCTAGTTCAGACAATTCTTGTCGTATCTTTTTGACATACTTTTCTTGCTTTCCGGATTCATTGTGGATACTTTCTGCTTTCTTTGTTCTCTCTTGTTCCTGCATGGCGTACTTCTCGGATATTTCCTTTGATATCGCATTCCTCTCTCTTTTCTGTTTCTCTTCATGATTCTTTACATGTTGCTTATTTCTGTATGACTCACTCGATGAATATTGGGCGGTCTCGGTTGTACACCTACGGTTGTGGGGCATGATGTGGAGGTATCCTGCGATTATTCCTTTCGAATCTTCCCTGATTCACTTCTTCTGTTCTGATATGGTGACAACGAAAGGCTAGCTTTCAAGTCGATATGGGACAGGTATAGATTTGTTACATTTTCTTGTTTTCTAGGGCGGCAATTTGCTTTGAGCGGGAGCCTGATAGAATCCTCAGGCCCCTAAAAGGCGGGCAAGTGCCTAAGTAGGTCCTTTTATTATGGTGCCATGAAATAAATACATGGTGGGCGGGTTTTAGTCAATGCTTCCCTATTCCGATTTTCTTTATCTCCTGTTCGTCACGGCGATTGTACAGTGTGGCTACGTTATTTAATTCCTTGTCCCTTCTCATCAACCCTCGGTTGTTTAGCTCCTCCTCATGTTATTTAGACTTGGTATGATATTCTAGTTCGTTTTCGTTTCAGTGTATGCCGTGTCACTCTTTCTTCACTTGACAAGTGAAACTGGTCCATCTTCCTTGTAACTTATGAGAACTGGCGTGGCTGTTCTTATAGTTTATCGGCAAGGAGAGTACATAGGAAATACTGACAATTTCTGGTATCTGGTATCTGTGTCTATTACCTGCTAGTACTGTCCTGTTTGGCCCTTGCAAAGCCTATGTATGTGCTCAAAGACGATCCACTTGGTGCTATAAGTACCATTGCCAAAGCCTAGATCTCTTCATCGGCTCCAACACCAAACTCCTCCAGCAAGCCAGAGCATCTCCCTTCATCTTTCAACGCAGCTGCCTCCTCCCATAGCTGAGTAGGAGCAACTATCTCCTCGTCAACAAGATCCCAGTTGGGCGACTTCTCAGCCTTCAACCACTTGAAATCCTGCACCTGGTCATACTTGTTCAACGCCTCATCCGGCAGATCCTTGACATGCTTCTTCTACACATTCATTAGCCCCAGTCACCGCCTCATGGATAGTAACAGCCAGGGTAGACTTACCAATGCACTCGGACATCGACCGAACTGGATACCCTTCACCCCTTCTACAATCGGCTGGCTCCCACACCACAGAAGAATCTTCAAGTTACTACTATCGTGCAGCCTCAACTGCCTCACTAACGGCAACGCAATCACGCAGTCATGGATATTGGTGAAATGGACCGGACCGTTGATGGGTGGCAGGATAAGCAAGGACGAAGTGATATCCTTCAGCGCAGCCGTCGACGGTGGAGTCGGAAGCGCAAGTAGGTTCAGGACATGGCCAGTGAGGTTCGAGAGATAGAGCGCAGTGTAATCCTTCCCATCATTCGGTGGCAAGCTGAGTTTCGAGCTAGGAGCAGAGATAGTGAGGACGTCGGTTTGGAGCGGGAGCGACGCTGTCTTTGGAGCCGGTGTCGACACAGAGGCAGGGGATGGAGCGCCGGCGGGCCGGAGGTCGCGGGCTCCTTCGAGAGTCTTTTTGGATTTAAAGCTGAATTTTGGCTTTGTTGCGCCGGAGCCGGTGCTGCGGGCTTTGGCGAGGGAGTCGTTGAGGGCTTTGATTTGGGAGAGGTATTGGCGTTGGTCGTAGAGGGGGAGGTAGGAGGTTGCGTCGTTGAGTTGGGAGGAGAGGGAGGCTATTGAGGGGAGGATTTCGGCGATCAGGGCGGATTTTTCGGTGGGCGAGAGGGTGGGAAGGGTGGCGATTTGGGAGCTCAGTTCTGGGGTGGTGGGTTAGAGAGGGGACTTGTGGGGTGGGCTTGGTGGGGTGGAAGCACACGAACGAGTATGCTCTTGCTGGAAGAGGGTGAAGAATTGTTGCTGGATGGTGGGAGTAGCTGGTCGGACTGGAGCTTCGTCTTCCTCGTCTTTTTGGCTGCTGAGTTTGGGTGGATGTGGTTCGCTCATTGTTGCGGATGGCGATGGTTGGGCTTGGTGTTTCTTCCCCGCCAAATTGCCCGCATTAACGGTTCACCCTCGCCGTTACACAGGCTTCCGCGCTAGAAATGCAACGGCGCACGGACCGTTTGGAGGGAGGTTAACCGCATCCGGCGTTAGTGCGAACTAAAATGTTCTGCGGCTTTGAGAAAAAGTCCCAAGGCGAATTTTGTTGTGGCCATCCTCCAACAACACAAAATCCATCACAATGGTAAGAGAAGCACAGGGAAAAGTGGGAGATTTGGGGGTCACTAACACACTGTAGCTCCGAAG
Organism: Ascobolus immersus RN42; assembly: GCA_003788565.2. Classification (NCBI taxonomy): domain Eukaryota; kingdom Fungi; phylum Ascomycota; class Pezizomycetes; order Pezizales; family Ascobolaceae; genus Ascobolus; species Ascobolus immersus. The sequence goes on from ML119695.1 coordinate 265,388, forward strand.
AAACGCCAGAGAACGAAGAGACTTTCTTTACAGAAAAGCACTTGCCCTCAAGGAAGCACAAGTCGCCGAAAAACGATCCAAACTTCGAGAGTCTCTCGCGACCGGAAAGCCACTGCCCAAAGACATCGCCGAAGATGAGCAACTACGAAAAGACTTCAAGTACGACGAAAGCAAACGGGGCGAGGTAGACGGTGATGAGGAGGTCGGTGTGGACGATGAATACGCCAGTTTGAGCGGTGTGGTGGATCCAAAGGTGTTGATTACGACATCGAGAGATCCAAGTTCGAGGCTAGGACAGTTCGCAAAGGAATTGAGACTATTCTTCCCCACCTCTATCCGACTCAACAGAGGAAACACCATTTTGCCGACTCTCGCCTCCTCCTGCCTCTCGACACAGGTTTCCGACCTCATCCTCATCCACGAACACAGAGGTGTTCCAACCTCGCTCACAATATCACATTTCCCTCACGGCCCTACGGCGCTCTTCTCCCTACACAACGTTGTTCTACGACACGATATTCCGGATTCAGCGAGAGGAACAGTTTCGGAGGCATACCCACATCTCATATTCGAAGGATTCAAGACGCCGTTGGGAAAGCGTGTCGTTACCATACTAAAACATCTCTTCCCACCCGGAGTCAAGAAAGATAGCAGCAGAGTCATCACATTCTCGTTAACGGAGGGAGACTACATCAGTGTCAGACATCATGTATACGTGAGGACGGGATACAAGGATGTTGAGTTGGCTGAGGTCGGTCCTAGGATGGAGATGAAGCTCTACGAAATCCGGTTGGGAACGGTGGACAACAAGCATGCGGACTACGAATGGAGGTTGGCGAACTATACCAGGACAGCAAGGAAGAGGGATGTTCTGTAAATGTTTCTATATCATTTCGGTTGTTATCTTGTCACGTTAACTTAATTACTATGGCGCAAATGGGTGTTTATTTTGGGTTGAGGAAATTGAAATATTTTTAACAAAAGGGAACGGGGCAATCTGTTGCTCTCTGCATGCTGTAGTAGAGAAAAATGTACAATTATGGACAAATGCTTCGGTTTATCAATACTCGACCGCAAGCTTACTCCTCAGCTTGGGAATCGGTGAACTTCCATCCATACTTCTCGCTCAATCTGGCTCTTCTTCTCTCCTCATATCCTGGAGCCCTGATGCCTGTTCAACGTGTTAGATAATACACAAAATCCGCATCTGGTGGCTTGCCTCTGATCTCTCCGAGCTCCTCAATGGTCTCATCAATCGGTCGTCGTCTGTTGGCTCTGATGTATTCCTTTCGCTCAACCTCATCCTTGGTAATGTCCTCCATAACACCAGCGAAACTGCCACCACAGTAGTCAAAGACACCCAAGACGGCACCGGTCAATGTAGCATAACCGACGACAGCGGACATGGTTCCAGCTACACATCGGTTAGTCCATCTCGTTATCCCATGACGTATGTAGCCCTACCCCTCAACCCGACGAAAGAGCCGGCAACGAATCCACCAAGAGCGTGGTTCCAGGAGTCCTCCTTCTCACGAAGGTTGGCGGAAGCAACTCTGAGGAACTCATAGGTAAGACCCATTCCTCCGAACAGAGTCGCCTTGCCGCCAAACTTGGTGAAGACACCAGTCCATCCGTGGTTGTGTCTCGACAAGGTGTTCTGGACGGCGGCAATACACAATCCTCCGAAGCCCATGACGGTTCCTCCTCTGATGGCGGCCCTCAAAGCATCCTCCTGGTGGTATGGCTTTACCGAAGTAATCTTGTTGGTGAAGGTAGTGTGCTCCATGGTGTTGGTGTTCTGGTTTAGGGAAGAGCGGAGTGGGGGGGGGGAAGGTCGGATTCTCTAAATTATCATCAGTCCATCATGTTAGCAATTGGTACGGTAATCAGTACGGCGCGAGTGCAGACGGTGCGACCGTAGGAAGGGAGCGTTACCGATTAGCTCTTCCCGATGTAAAGAGCGACTGTAGTTGTGCGGAGCTTTCGGCGATGTCTGGTTGGCTAGGTTAGATGATCTTGGATTTCCGAAGCGAAGAAAGAACGCTGGCACACAAGCCACAAGCCTAGCACATTCTGTAGGCTAAGCCACATGCCGCACTATTCAAACGGGGGTCCGTCCGGGCTACAAACGAGTTTCAACACTAAACTGAGCACACTCAAATACAGGCAGCAGAGAACAGAACGCTCTCGTAAGTAAGACAATATATTCTGTTTGGTCTCATGCTGTACTGTGGTAAATGTTTAAGGGTCATATTGCCAAACTTTCACACGGTGTCCAATGACAGAACTTTGAGCTGCTTTAAATGTTCCAGCACATGGCCCTGTCTCGCCTCGTACTTGTAAGGTACGCAGCCAAGAAGGCGACTTGGTCCCGCCATAACGCCCGCATCTATCCCGCACCTCTTCTCCATCGCTCTCAACCTTTTCCTCTGGCCACATTTTCCATCATACGCCTTACAATACCAACCTAGACATTGTACCCTTACGACCTTCGAACGAGCACGCGGGGGCCGTCACGATACAACAGACGACAGTGCTCTACCATCAAGTGCGCCCAACTCGCTTCCGACCATCTTCGTTGGCACCTGCTCGTCATCCGCACTCGCTAGAAGTCCACAATCATGAAAGAATACAGCATGAATTTTAAACCTTCGTCAACCCCGAAAATCGGTATGCTTGTTGTTGGTGCCCATGCTAGTGGTCTTAATACTGACGGTATAATGTTACAAAGGGCCTGGAAGAACAGCAGCGAGATTATTCCTCGACTTAGTACAGTTGGATTGGTACCGGCAACACTACATCACCATCTGCGCACCACCTCCCGACCTTGCACGAGCCGGACCGATCCCCCCAGCTTACCATGAACATGAGCTCATCTACATCACGCCGGATCCGCATTCCACTTTACACAAAATCAACACCGACACTAAGGAGGTCCATGTTATCTGTAAACATTGCAGGGTGTCGTTCCACATCAAACAGAAGATACATCCCAACAAAGACAAGCGCAAGTGGTGCAAGCCAGACTACAAAATGAATCCAACACATCACTATGTCTATCAAGAGAATGACGACGAGACGCTTACTACGACCTACGAACAACGATGCATGGACCGGGGAGAGGGTTGGACAGATAGGAGGGTTTTTGTTTGCTCAGCTGTGGACTGTGGGCAAACAATCGTCATAACCAGCAAACCTCCACAGATCACGAAAACGATGTACGAAGGTTTAATCGATGAAGACTTTCGGATAAGAAGAAATCAAAATGCTTTAAAGAACTGTCCAGACCTCCCGCCTGACGCTCTTCCCCAGGCGCCAATTGAGATTATCAACTGCTTGATGCACTACCTCAGAAACGCAGTCTACCAGCAAAGACCTATACCCTCGATGAACAAGCGCTTTCTGCAATCACTGGGTGAGCCAGGGCCAGGCCACGACATTTTGATAAAATTGGCCTATAACCTGGTCCCTAAGGAACCGGTAAAGATACAGCTTACAATGGACTAGGAAGTGCTAATCAATGTTACTAGGACGGGGAGAGTGGAATAATAAGCTTCAACTTTGAGGCAGACAAGAGCAAAATCGAAACACCAGAAGGAAAGCAAAACTTTGAAAGGGCCCTAACAGAGCTCGCCATCTTGGCTTCTCAGCTATGCGACTCAGCCCAAGGACCAAGTGAGTAGCTTTTGCTGGTGTAGGTTCAGTGCTAACATTTGCAATAGAGCCGGAAGATTTGTCCAGGTACAAGCAGCTTCCAGCCAGGGCCGAGGGTCATATTAGAAGGCTCTTTGGCTGTGATAAAGGTAAGTTCATTTGTGTATCATCCGGTGTATACTTACCTCTGACTAGACGGAAGTGAACAACCAAATCCGAATGCTGGAAGCCGCTCGCAACCCTTTGATCTGACGCGTGTAGAGGCCGGAAGCTCTCAGAGGCCCATTGATCTTACGAGACTGGACACCCCGTATGTTGCAATAGGGCACTTTAAGGCCGACCACAGCTAACCGTGCTCAGGAAATATCGAGGCTTGGGTGTAGACCCCAATGCTGATGATGAGCGGCTTGCCTGGGCGTATCACCGTCAATCAGAAAATGACTCCGACAATGGTCCTCTATACTTCCAACTGCTGGCCGACATTTCAGCGGAGCGTGAATCAGAGTTCTTGCAGATGGAGGTTGGGTTGGAGTTGTCCAAAGGTGTAATAATGGAGTCGGAGTTGATAGTCGCCTATAATGCACTTGGCTTACAGGCCGGTACGAGGGCAGACGTCGTCATGGCTACCTTCAGGAATAAGCTTGTCACTTCCCCTGATAATGCTCGGGAGTTGGTCAAACATATGAGGACGATCGGAAAGGCTACCAAGAATGCAGGCCTAACTCAGGCAGCTGATAGCGTCGTAACCAGCGTCGAGCGCGCATACAGCTTTTTCGGGGCGCAGCCAAACACAGAAGATTCGTTTCTCATCACTTTGTATGAGGTCAAGGTAATGGAAACTTCTTGCTGTAACAAACATGGCTAATGGTATTCTCATAGATTGGCGATAGTCCTAATGAGACAGCAAACGCACAACTGGCCATGAAGTTGATAGCGGACGACCGTAACAGCACAACTTTGAACATGTTCCTCCAGGCTGGACGAGAGGTTGACATCTCGGTCATAGAAGCGCTTGACATGTACCATGCCGACGTGAATACTTCCGAAGATGTGTTGATGACCGCTTTTGAGAATATGGTGAGTATATTGTTTCCGCCCACATGTAAATGCTAATCATCCTAGTCTGTTGCGTTCCCTCAGAAGAGAGACGCCCTTCTCACTGCTCTCCACACGATAGGCCGTTCACGAAAGAATGAGCGTTTGACGTACGTGGTCTGCTGTGTCACAATGGAAATACTGACCAAGGGATAGGAACTATCGAGCTGGTAACCAACAAGTCTCATATTACCCCCAACCCACGCCTGCCCCAGTCGAAACCAATACCATACGTCGAGCCGAAAACTCGCCAGTTGGTTTAGAGAACATTGGGAACACATGCTACTTGAACAGTTTGCTGCAATTCTATTTCACTATTAAGCCACTGAGAGAAATGGTTCTCCATTTTGATCAGCATCAAGAAGTAGAAGTTACTGATGCGCTCCTGGAGCGGAAGCGAGTTGGTGGGCGAAAAGTCACCAAGGCAGAGATTGAGAGGGCCGTTCGATGTAAGTGTGCCCTTCCTGGGTTCTGAAGTGTAGTTAATGTTCTGGTAGTTGTTGCGCAGCTGCGTACGCTATTCGAAAATCTCATAGCGAGTGAGCATTCATCGATAACTCCAGACCGGGAGCTCGCGTACCTCGCTCTCGTTAGCTCCAGGGACGAAGAGCAAGCAGAGGCCGCCAAAGCACCACCAGTCGAATTAACTAAGGATGATGTAAAGACCTTAGTGCACAACACACCAGAGCCCGAAAATATGGATGTGGATCCCGTTACCCCCTCTCGGAGTCAGGTGGATGGAGCTCCACCGAAGGATAGCTCGGAGGGCAGTGACAGTGAGACGATAGTTGGAGAGCCCTTGGACGGGAAGAACAGAGAAACAGAAGAAGGCGCGGCACGGAATGTGGCTATTGATGAAGACTATGCTATGATGGACGACGCTGATTCGGACGCTACATTAATGGGAGATATCCCGGCTGCCCTAAAAGACGATCCATCACTAGCGGAACCTCCACTGCCTGAGCCAGCATCTCGATTTTCATCTGAGAGTCCGCCGCCTCTAATCGATGCAGATGATAAGCCGGTGCGGACAACCTCGCCACACTCTGGCTTACGATCCCCAGACCTGAATAGCTCCGGAAAGAGGCCATTGGAACCTACAAGTAACAATGATGGTTCGGGGGAAGGAACTAGGATGTCTCCGATAGTATTGGACAAACCCCCTCCAGTTCCTCCGAGACCTGCCAAGCAGACCGTGACTGTGGGTTCCGACACCAACTCCATGCTGTTCGGAAGGCAACAAGACGTTACTGAATGCATAGAAAACGTCATGTTCCAGTTGGAAGCTGCTGTCAAGTCTGATAGAGTCGGAGAGAACGGAGAACAGTTGGATCTTATCAAAGATCTGTTTTACGGGAAAACAAAACAGTACTTGGAGGTCCCCGGTTCTAGTAAAAGAGAGAAGACGGTAATCAAGTTCTCAAATGACTGTTGGAAATATTGAACTAACTGGTTTTTAGGAATACTTCTCGCATCTAATAGTCGATGTTGCAACCGGTAACAGGGACATATACTCAGCCTTGGACAGCAATTTCGATGCCGCATTGGTAGATCTTGAAGGTCAGGAAGCCAGAAGATACCTCTCGATATCCGAGCTGCCTCCAGTGCTGCAAATCCAGGTGCAGAGAGTTCAGTTCAACCGGGAGACAGCAACAACCTTCAAATCCTTGGCACAGCTGTCGTTCCCAGAGACTATATACATGGACAGGTATCTGGATTCATCAAATAAAACCATCATGAACCGACGAGAGGAGTCCTGGAAATGGAAGGCGGAGATTGCAAAGTTGGAAAAGAGGAAAGAGGATCTCACCAAGTCAATGATACCAGATCAAGGTCTTGCTGAAGTTCTGAACCAAACTTCTGAATTCTTACGGAACCTTGAGGAGACTTGTGAGGAGATTAAGATTGACCCCTCACTCAATCCAAAGCTGGAAGAATCAGCAGCCAAAATCAAATCAGAACTCGAAGGTATGAATTCCTTTGCACTAGATGAACAATGCTAACCGTCTCATAGATATTGAAGAAGAGATTAAAAACTATCAGTCTCGTCTTGCTCAGCAGTTTACGGACCTCCGTTCCACCCCTTACCGCATCCACTCGGTCTTCATTCACCGTGGTTCCGCTTCTTCAGGTCATTATTGGATTTACATCTATGACTTCCAAGCCGATATCTGGCGGAAATACAATGATGGATACGTCACAACGGTCGACGATCGAACGGAGGTTATGGAAGGAAAGGATGCAGCGACCCCATATCTCCTAGTTTTCGTTCGTGAAGACTCTGTCTCGGAGGTGGTCGAAGCTGTGGGAAAACAGGCGATGTCTCCCAAGAAGAGGCGTATCGAGTAACCCTCCGATAAGCTTGAATGTTAGGACGGTGAACGACAGTATGGTGTAGGGGCCCATGTGGCCAAGTCTTTTTCCTTTCCGTGTCGAGTCCACGCTTGCGACGGCGTTATTGTTTTATTGGTTTCTTGCTTCATTTTAAACCCAAAGGGTTACCTTTATTTGTTATCATGGGATGGGAGCTGTATTGTTATTTTCTTAATTTTTCGGAATGTATTACTTTCTTTTCGCAATTGTTCTCAGCCCAAATATGCATGCGAAGGCGCTGTAGTGTTTAGCTCATAGATTTCTGCATACCTGTCGTGTCGCTCGCTTTTAGTTTCGTTCGGTGTTGCAATAACATAGAATACCAGAATTGGTTTACAGTAGGCAGGCCCCCGAATAGGCGATCAAGATGAAAGGAGCGGTAACGTATGAATGGCAATCTACTAGGTCAGGATCCGAGATTGAAATATTCCCTCAATTGATTGATGCCTTACAAATCCTACCCGGCGCGAGCGTTAGAAGCCATGCTAATAGTACCTACTTACCGACTATTTACGACCCACCGAACCGTCTTCGACACAGAGTTTTTAAAATACATAAAAGGACCTTTCCCACAACCAAAGTGAAGTAAGCAAGAACAACCAGAAGAGACGCAGAAGGAAGGAGGACGATAATTCCAGAAGCCGCTGTGTATGCAAGAGAACGAGCTGAACCAAATAACGGTATCAACGGACCCCCATAAAAACGAATAAACTCGAGGATGGGGGATATAACCAAAGAAAAAGAAAGAGATGAACGAGCAAAGAAGGAAAGGAAATGATATATAAAATCGCCAATGATGTGCAGCCAGCCCAACCCAAAGCATATAACACTGTACTCGTAAGCATGAAATAATGATAAAGGAATCTTCGACATGTAAATAATACGCCCTCATAAATGATGAATTGTGCTCAAGCCCAGAGGAGAAGAAAAAATAAAGAAACAAAGAAAGAATAGTAGCTAGCAGTAATGAGACGCATTATCCCAGATGACAACCAAAGAGAAATTCGCTGAAAAGCCTGATTACGCCGGATATGATGTGATGCAAATCGGAAGAAGCGCTGAAGAGAAAGGGTGAAACGCAGGCTGAAACGATAAACAACAGAGAATGCGCTGAAAAAAAGGACGACACAGTATACGATCAACCGAAAAACCCGCCACCAGTTACATGGTAGCTTCGGGCACAGGAGGCGCCGGAAGCTCAAGGAGTGGAGTGGCGCTCGATCGTGCAGCTACTTCTTCCTGAACCTTCTCTTTACCCATACCGGTAACCATTTTCTCGCTTTCTGCTATGAAGGTCGAGAAATCAACAGTGAGATCCGGCGTCTTCTTGGTGGGAGTAATATTATCGAGCCCACCGAAGATATCTAAAGTAAATTGTTCCATGTCCTTGGGCGATGGTAACAAATCGGTCCACATCGAGCTGGGCATCTGGCCATCCTTGTCGGTTGAGAATCCAAAGGCTGGAGGGGAACTGGGCATAATGATGTCGGTTGAGAACATGTCTTCATCGACTTCGCCGGACTGATTTCGTTGGGCTCTTGGGAGTCGTTCAGCAAGCGGAGAAGCATTTGCACTTGCTGTACCCTTAGCTTTCGTCGGCGACATGGAGTTGATATGAGAAAGAAGCCGCTTAATGGTGGCAGAGGAGGGTGAATCAATCTTTGGTGACATCCCAAAGAGGGATCTCCACGGGCTGTCACGTAAAGGAGTCAACTTGGATGGTGTTTGCATGTGTTGTGAATTTTGTCTGCGGTCTGGAGTTCGTGGGAACTGAACTGGTCCCTTCACAGTTTCCTCGGCGCCTGGAGCAGGGGTAACTGACCGCTCGATAATTTGAGGCGGCCGATTCTCCTTCTCAGCAGAAGCGCGAGCTGACGGTGAGACTGCCTCTCTAGATCGAGAACGAGGACGAGGATGGTGCTGATCGTTATGAGGGTGCATGTTAATACGAGGAGATTCCTCTAACGGTGCCCCTTTAGAGGGTCCAAATAAACTCCTTTCTATAGGCTGATCGTCTTCCTTGTCATCGTCCAACTCGATTGGTGATTCCGCCGTACCCTCTCTCGTAGGACTTGAAGCCCTCGGCTTTACAGTCTTATCGGTGTGGGAGGTGCCCCAAAGTTCTTCATCCGCAGCTCGCGAATGCCGCGAGCTTGGGGTGCAAGGGACTTTTCTTGAACCGTTGTCATTGTCGGCAGCTCGCTGCGCCTTCATCTCAACATCATTCTCACCATCCACTTGATGCATCGGACCCATAGGCAGTGGGGCATTCGAGGCTTTTCGCTTGCGGTTCCGCGGCTTTCGGTTTGTATCATCCATGTCCCGAGGTCTACTATCCCAGAATTCTTGAGGCCTCATTGTTCCTTTCGCATGGTGCCATAAACCACAAGCTTCAGTCAGAATAAGTTAGCAACAGGTAGCAACTACGAGACGAGGAAAACCTACGGTTGCAAAGCAGAACGCTCATTTCCTCCTTCGGGTCCGCACCAGCCACGTTCTTGGTTGTTACTCTCCTCCAGGTCGATGTTTCGATGGCACCACAGTTTCCACAATAGTTTGGAACCTTCCCTTCTTTTAATGCTTCAGCCAGTTGTCGTTCGATTCTTTCCTTCACGGTGCCTGTCGTGCTGGAACTCCGACCCAATTTCTTCTGGTTTGATTCTGACGACTTCTTTTCCGCGGACGCCCGAGCGGTCCTAGGACGCTTTCCGGGCTTGTCCAGCCCAGCCTTTTCGGGTTCTTCCTGTTGATTCTTGGTTGCTGCTTCTTTCTGTTTTTTCGACTCTTCCTTTTGCTTCTTCGACTCATCGGCCCTGCTCGCATCGCTTTGATTTTGGGCGTTTGGTTGATTCTCGGAGTCTTGAGCTTTCAGCACTTCTGCTTGCTTTGGTGCTTCCAGTTGCTGCTGTTGCAATTTGACGCTGTCACCAACCTTGATAAGTTCCTGACCAACAGCTGAGCTTTGTGTCTTTAACATGCCTGCCTCTTGTAATGCAGCCTTCTTTGCCAACGCCTTCTCTTTCGTAGATCCTGGTGGACGTCCTCGCTTTCGAGGCTGGGGTGCGTTTTGCTGTCCGTCTCCGTTTGGAGCGTCACTGGATGCGACATTGTCCACCGGAAGAGGATTCTTTCGAGTATATTTCCGCTTCGCCTTTGGCTTTTTTGTCGCACCACTATCACTTGCACCGTCCCCCTCGTTCATCGGAGAGGGTACGTCATTTTCAATGTTTACCATTCCAGGCAAGATCAAACCGGTAGGATTCCGGACGGGATTCGATACGGTGCGGGAGTTTGCTGGTCGTGGCACATCCTGGATTGCCGGAAGTAGAGGGCTCAGTGGGTCGGGAGAGGGCTCATCTAAATCCGCAGCAGAAGCGTCGCCTTCAGATGGGGGCGAAGAAGCCATTTCAGCCATGGGAGTGAATCCGTTTAAATCTGTGGTTGCAGCTTGGGAAACGGTTGACTGACAACGGGAGAATCCATCCGAGCGGGCAGTGTTTCTTGACGGTAAATCAATTGGGCTGGGTTCTCGAAAGTTCTCGAACATGGGACCAGAGTGCGGTGTCGAAGTAGTAGAGTAATCGAACTGTCCACGCAGAGAGTGATGGCGAAGATCCATTTGTCTTTCCTTCTCCAGTCTTTCCAGCCTCTCCTGTCTCTCCTGTCGCTCCTGTTCTTGCCGTTCAAATCGCTCCTGGCGTTCTTGCCTTTCCTGCCTCTCCATCCTATCCTGTCTTTCTTGCCTCTCTTGTCTCTCTAAACGCTCTTGGTCTTGTTGATCGGATATTCGCCTGTTTACTGGCTGTTCATGTGAAGGCCGACTAAGTGAAGGCGAATCTAATTGCATGTGTTGTGCTGTCTCCAGCACTTGAGGGTTGGCGGTAACGAAGGCTGACCAAGCAATTGGATCAAAACTCCCGGGAATCTGCTTCGAAAGCGCATTGTATACACTCATCGACTTGAGATAATCCTCTTGTGTGAAGTTCGGTACTGGCGTAAGACAAAATCGGACCTCCAGTGTTTCTTTGACACTGCCTTGGAATATCGGTGATGGATTTGAAGAAACCAATCCGGTAACGTAGGGTTGTGAGCTCGGTGCCGCAAGTAACCAAGATAAAATCCCAAGTCCCACCATTGGTATGTCGGGTTCGGAGTAGTCGAACGCATAAACAGAATAGTTGGTGCCTAGTGTTGCAACAAGTTCCGGACTGGATGTCGTTAGGTCAATGCGAAAAGACCAGGGAGTTGTCCTTGATTAGAATACCTTGAAGCGGCAATGCTACTCAAGCATGTCCTCAGCTCAACAATGCCAACAACACGATCCGGTTCGATGTAAACTATCGGCGTCTGGATCATCTGAGGCCATCGTGACAAGCGATTCTCCCGTCGTTCTGCGTCAAAAGTGTACAGCACCTTTACTGGAGAAAAATTAACAATGTTAAGCGAGTACGACTGTTAGCAAACTCACGTCGCATCGCTTTCGGGATGTTGTCTATCTGAGGTTCCATTCTGGGCTGTCTTTGCGAGCTTACCACCGAAGAAGACATGACTGTTCCTCCTCAGTGGGAAGAGATCACGAGTCTATAGTAGACAGGTTGAAAAAGGACCGTCTCGACGTGTTTTGAGCGAATGGAGGGGTTTCCGATGAAGGGGTCGAGAGGAGCAAATGCGGAAAGTTTTGAAGCGAAGACGACTAGCGTATGGTGAGGGGATGATTCGTCGGTAGTGTTGAGGGTGTTGATTGTGTTTGGAAGCAAGAAAGACGCGATGAAACGGAGTAACGCGGAGGGTGAAAAGGTCGTAAAACGGGGATTGTTGATTATGGGGTGTGTTGAGGAATGAAGATCGGAGCGCGGGTAAAGCTGATTCTGGGTCTGTTTGAATTAGCTACCAGCCACACTGCAGCTGGGGAGGAGACGCGTTTCGCCTGGCCTACGACACGCTAAAACTCGTGAGTTAATTTGTGTAACGTTGCCGACAGTTGGCCCGTTGCCTCTGTTTTGTTGCACCCAGCAGTTGCTTGCCTAAACAACATCCGCCTCTCAACACAGTCGATTCACCAAAACCGAAAACATGGCGTAAGTGCTCCCCAGACGTCGAATCCGCCCCGATTCAGTGCTGACTTGCTGGTTATAGTGAATTTGTCAATCGTCCAAGATCGGAGCTCACTGAGTTTGAGATTGCAGAGCTCGAGGTTTGTTGATGCCCGCCCTCAACGTCGATTTGGCTAATGATCATGGAACAGAAATACGAATTCAGCGCCGGACCACTTTCGATTCTTCAAACCGCCGTCAAATCGCACACGCAAGTTCTCATTTCCTGCCGCAACAACCGCAAGCTGCTCGGAAGAGTCAAGGCGTTCGATCGCCATTGCAACATGGTGTTGGAGAATGTGAAGGAGATGTGGACAGAGGTGCCCCGGAAGAGCGACGGAAAGAAGGGGAAGCCAGTGAACCGTGACAAGTTTATCAGCAAAATGTAAGTGCCATTCGTTACATGGCCACTGGCAAAAGTTTGGGATCACAAGCTAATAGTTCACAGGTTTCTTCGCGGCGACTCGGTCATCCTCGTTCTTCTGTCTTAATATCCCTACAATAATCTAGATTTTCTTCGTTTCTTGGTTTTCAGCAAAGTTTTATGTGCAATTAGGCGTTTAGTTCGGCTTGCTCAATAAGGATCTTGTTTTCCGCACATTCATTCAGTTTATCGTATCCGTTTTGAATACTACTTAGTCCGCTACATTGATATAACCGCTTTTCCACTATATATTCCCACTACTACACGGCCCACTCTGGCATTGGGGTTTCGTAGGCCCAGTTGCCCTCATTGCACTCGTACTTGATAGCGTGGAGGTAAATACCCAACTATAGAGGTTAGCAACGGTGGATATTGCAGCAAACAGATACGCATATACCTCTTGTTCCCCGGGGTCAGAGTAAAGCGGAGTGCCGCAGTCAGCACAAACTTCACCAGTCATGAGCTCAGCCTTTCTCTTCACATAATCGGTCCTGGTTCCAGGTCAGCTTCAAGCACTATACACCGGCATTCATTCGTACATCATGTCATCGTAATACTCCACTGCAGCCGCAACCTCGTCTTTCCCCATCCTGTTAAGACGGGTGATGAGATCCTCGTCGTTATCCGTACCACCCTTGCCCAGATTTGGTCCGAATACTTTTCGATTGGAGTAAATCTATTGACGGCCACGTCAGTAGTCGTTCTGGTTAAACATGCACAGGAAAGCCTACTGGGTCGTTCATAATTGGATGCCCGAGGAACTGCAGGTGGACTCTGATCTGATGTGTCCGACCAGTTAGGGGGAGTGCTCTGACGATGGAGTAATCCTTTTCTGCATTGTAACTAATCTTCTGGAAGACCGTCTTTGCATGTTTTCCATTAGCACGGACTTGGTTAAGACCGAGCTTGGGAGAGATGGATAAGATTGGCTGGTCGACCTCAACGTCCTCGCTGGCGGACGGTTAGTATATTGCAAACCAGGAATAGCGAATCGACCGATCTGAGCGGGAACTTACTCTGGAAAATTACCCTTCACTCTTGCGACGTATTGCTTCTTGACTGTTCTAGTCTTAAGTTGGCTCATCATGTCCTCAGCCGCCTCCCTAGTTTTGGCGATGAACATGAGTCCTGACGTCAGACGATCCAGCCGGTTGCATGCTGGATGAATGAGTTAGCAGTATACGATACGATTGACTGAGGCTTACGCAGAGGGTTCCAATCGCCGCCTCTCTCAAACTTGAGGATCTCAACTACAGAGTTGAAGTGGTATCTTCCAGCGGGATGGACGGGTACACCAGCGGGCTTGTTGATAGCCATTATACGATCGTCCTCATAAACTATCCCCACAGGTCTATCGGAGACTGGAGGTTCATGGCGATGCAGCTTGTGAGATATGTAGTCGCCGTCCTTGATGACCGTCTCCAGTGTCGACTTGACCGTACCATTAATCAACACACTTCCCTCCTTGATGGCTTGTTCCTTTGTTCACGATCAGCCGCAGTTCTCTGAGGAGTAGTATTGAGAATTAATTCGTCATTTCTACATACATAGTACTCAATAGGTCTATCCCTAAACTCCGACTGAAACACGTCGACCAGCGTCCGGTCCCGCCATCTCTCCTTGCAAAACGTGTTGAAGGTGAAGTAGTATGGCTTTACTCGGCGCAACCCATCCTCAAACACATATTCTGGTGTGTATTTTTCAGATCGGAGTGGATTAAGTTTCTTCCGCTCGGCTCGAGTCTTCTTGGGCTGCTTTGCTGTTGCGTTCTTCTTTACCCACTCCGGAGGGATGCGGGCTTTCCGTCGAGCTTCGTCTTCAGCGGTTTTGACCGGTCGGAATGCAAGGCCTTTGAATTCGGGTATGAGCAGCTCGGGAGCTTCGTCGTTTTCGAGAGAATCGAGAATCGGTGCTTCGACGAGTTCGTCCGTGATGTCAATCGGTTCCGTTGTGGTCGGGGCGAGGGCGGAAGCTTCGGAAGCCATCGCTCTTTGGTGGGCTCGACGGGCGTTTGACTGGAGAGTTATGGGTTTCGCAAGTAGAACAGTACCTGGGGACTGAATGGTCCTCAAGCCTGGAATTCGATGCCAAAAGGAACTTGCCACGGTTGGTTTGCAGGAAATCTGGCGAGATTCGGGGGGCAGTTGCGAGCGCGTGGGTGATGCAGGGTCAAGTTTTGCGATGAGAGAGATTGATGAAAAAGCACGTGCTGTTCGTTCACTGGCTGTGCCCCTCCATTGACGCCTTTCCCCGGCGAACCGCAAACACAGGAGATACGCCCGCTCGACTGCCCATACAACTTCGTTCTGACTGTTTAATGTTGAATTCGGAAGGAATAGACAGCAAGCAGGAAGGAAGGAACTATGAGACTACCGGTTGTGGTCCTTCCACTTGAGGTTGCGGCTATCACATGATGCCCGCCTCCCATCTCCCATAAAAGCTGCTTCCTTTCTTCTGTTGTATGACGTACCGTACTCAGCTTGCATAACGATGCATCTCAAATATCGAAATGCAGGGTATCTCACCCCCTCCCGACTAAACCACCTTCGCAATATGGTATCCAGTAAGATTCTCCTGCTAACCTCTCTTCAGTGCTCTTTCTAACTTATTAACTAGCGAAACACTTCGTACATGATCCGGACAAGCTTGTTGCTTCGGCGATTTCGGCTATCCCGATTGCCAATCCTTCTCTGGCCGTCGACGTCGAGAACAAGAGTACCCACCCCACCGTCTCAAAGGTCGCTACCATGTTCCTAATCACAACGCAGTTATCTATCGCAAGGTTGCAGAATCCGAAAAGGTCTCAGTTATCTCGGGTGGAGGTAAGAATTCAGTCCCGCATAGCAAAAGAGAAAGAGACGTTGTTGATCAGACGCAACTTGGTACAATCAGGAGCCGGACATGAGCCTAGTTTTGCATCGTAGGTGCTTCCCGATCAACCCAGCAAGAACTGACATCTCGTTGTAGCTATGTCGGAAAGGGAATTTTGAATGCCGCCGTATCCGGTAGTATCTTCGCATCGCCATCGTCATCCCAGATTCTCACGGCATTGACCTCGAAAGTTGCGTCGAACAAAGGGATCCTGCAGGTTATCATGAATTATACCGGTGAGCCATCCACAAAACCTGAGATGCGGATTTTTTCTGACATGATTGTGCAGGCGATGCACTAAACTTTGGGCTTGGAAGCGAAAAGGCGAAGGCAGCCGGAAAACAGGTGGAGACCGTCATTGTGGGCGACGATGTCGGTGTTGGGCGCCAGAAGAGTGGAAAGGTTGGAAGACGAGGCATTGCTGGTACAGTTCTTGTGCACAAGATAGTAGGAGCTGCTGCCGATTCAGGGTGAGTTTTGCTATATGACAGTATACCTGAAAGCTGACAGTGAACCTCAGATTCACACTCAAACAATGTCGTGACCTGGCTCAACTCGTCGCCAGAAACATCGTTTCGGTTGGATGCTCTCTCTCTCATGTCCACGTTCCAGGAAGTGAACCGGTGACTGAGACTCTGGAAGAAGACCAGATTGAGATTGGAATGGGCATCCACAATGAGCAAGGATCCGAGCGCGTCAAGACCCCAGATCTTCCTCTATTGGTTGAGAAGCTATTGAAGCAATTACTGGACCCAAACGATAAGGATAGAGCATTTTTAGGACAGCTCAGGCCCGAAGATGAATGGGTGCTTCTGTTGAACAATCTCGGCGGAGTTAGTCCGTTGGAAATGGGAGCTATCCTCAATGAGGTAGTAAGTGCTCTTGGTGAGACCAACTTTCTGAACTCAGCAGAGACCCTTCTAACTGAGACAGGCTCTAATTACAGCATCAAGCCGAAACGTGTCTATTCCGGAACATTTATGACCTCTCTCAACGGACTAGGATTCAGCATCAGCCTTCTCAGAATCGAAGCGATCCCTTTCAAGAGCGATACATCCTTCATCGATCTCCTCGACTATCCTCACGAAACAATCGGCTGGACCGGGCCGCAAGCCAGGTTTTGGGATACAACCTCTACACAAAACAACTTCTCAACTGAAGCAGTTGCCGCTGAAAGAATTGAGGCGTCTGGTTTGAACTGTAAGCCGATCTACTTCTTCCGCAATACTTATGCTAACCAACAAGCAGTTAACAAGACTGCTTTCAAAGAATCAGTTTCCGCAGGTTTACAAGCTGTTATTAGTGCCGAAGCACAAATTACAAAGTATGACGACGTAGTCGGTGATGGAGATTGTGGAACAACATTCAAGAGGGGCGCAGAAGGTACCATCTAGTCCTGGAATACCCTGAAGGATAACACTAATATTGTTCATCCAGCGGTTCTTTCATTCCTCCAGGATGACAGACTTCCTGATGATCCGGTTGTCGCAATGACCGAAATCGCAAACACAGTTGAGAAAGCAATGGGTGGTACTTCCGGTGCCATATTCTCGTAAGGTCATCCACATGCTTTAGCGTAAGCTAACCTCTCGTCAGCATCTTCTTGACTGGTTTTGCCGAGGGTCTCAGGGAGATTCAACCAGGGGCTGGTAAGAGTGTTGGAATGAAGGAGTGGTGTGATGCCGCTTCGTACGCCTTAAAGACGTTATATTCGTACACGCCTGCTCGACCCGGAGACAGAACTCTGGTGGACGCATTTCACCCTTTCATTGACACAGTTTCGCAGACTGGAGACGTCCAAGACGCTGCAAAGAAGGCAATGCAAGGTGCTGAATCAACAGCCACGATGGCCGCGAAATTGGGAAGAAGTACCTATGTGCGTGATCTGGAAAACACACCAGATCCAGGCGCTGTCGGAGTTGCTACCTTCTTTGAAGGATTTGCAAAGACATTCTGAGTGGCAAGACTCCCTTCGAATTGGCTGTGGTGAACCGATTTGTTCTTGAATCACTACTTTATATATACCCATCAAGCCCTAAGCTTGTTTGTTTATTTGCTCTTTTTACTGGTGTTTTCTCTATTTTTTTCTAAATCAATACCAAGATTCGCTGGGGAACTAGTCTCATTACGTAGCTTAATCGAGTGCTTTCATACTACTTGTACTGTCTATCGGTTTATCACTCGAATTACGCTCATACCCAGTTTATCGAGATCCGCTACACCTTTCTGATACCCCAACCAAAATCCCTGCCAATCGACTCAAACCAATCCTTGTCACAGCCACCGTCAGACTGCACAACAGCAAACGGGAAGCGTGAAACTGAGACTTGGACATAGTCCCCCCCTAAAGGACGGTTAGTGATGATTACACGTGGGAGCGGATGATTAGTTGTGCCATTCACGTACTCTGAAGTTCAACCGTCTGCCTACCGTCGAAGCTTGCGGAGCTAGTAGTCCTTGCGTGATAAGGCAATCCAAGGCGAATAACCATAGAATCGGGCAGCATTATGGGACGCAGTGTTAGACTATGGGGGCATATTGGAGTAATAAGGATGGCCGACATGTCGGGATGGCAAAGAGAACCGCCAGCAGCAAGATTGTAAGCGGTTGACCCGGTTGGCGTCGATATAATGAGACCATCTGCCATTACCGAAGCAACACGTTGATCTAGAGTGTAAATATCCGTCAAGGAAACAGCTAGACTCGCGCGTTAGTGGCCGATCATATTACTTGTCCGTAACGTACTGGAATTCTTGCCCCTGTCGACAACAATTTCGTTCAGAGCAGTGAACTCCTCGACGAGCTCATGCGTCGCAACGTTAGGATTTGGTTTCAGCATTTCGGCTTCCAAGTTGCGTCCTTCAACAGGCATGTCGTTTGGAATACTCCTCATGACTCTACCAGCGAATCTTGCCCTCAGGCAGACACTAAAACCTTCACTGAACATTTTGCGAAGGATTGTGCGATGCTCGGAGAAATCATGCCTGGTCATGAAGCCGAAAGAACCTAATGCGAAGGACACAACAGGTGGTACAACATGTTGGAACATGCAAGAAGCAAACAATACCGTGCCGTCTCCGCCGAGCTTCCAAACGTTAGTAGGAACCAATACGAAGTAAGTACGATCTGAAGCTTACCGTGATGACCAAATCAATGCTCTGTGCCGTTTCAATGCAAAAATCCTTTGTCCAATACTTGATTCTCTTGTCTCCGTCCTTCAAGTCCCTGATAAGGCCTTCAGCATTGAAGCTTTCCGTGCTTCTGAGCATATCTTCAACATATCTAAACATTTGTTAGCAAGAAATACGCCGCTCTCATGTTTCAGTAGAAACTTACACGGTGAAGGACTCAGGTTGTGCTAGCAACCATGCAACCAGTTCCGAGGCTCGCGGTGGCAGCGAGTCATCATGATGTTTGACCACAATCAGAATCTTCTTAATGTCCATCTTTGTTTGCCTAGCCTCCAGATGTCTAGACAGGAGCTGTGCGGACAGTGAGAGATCCTTATAGGATTGCTGAATCTTATCATCGTCGAGATCAATGGGAACCTCAGACTGAGCATGGGAAATCGACGGCACGTCGGCCTGGCCCGGCTGCTCAGATGCACAGAAGCTGCTATTCCGCTTGGAACGCGGGCAAAATGCCCCCCCTAAACCATCCTTCTCAAGATCGGCCTGGAGTAATTTGTGGTGTATGGAGGCCGTAGTCGTAGTTAACCGGCGAGTAGACGTTGATGCGGTTGCGCCGGAAGTGGTACCGTTTCGGATCGCTGGGTCGAGTTCTGGTGGAATCGCATGAGATCCAGCCTTTCTCTCGGCCTCCTCAGCGTTTGCCTTGTCAGTTGCTGACGCAGTTCCCTGTAGCAAACAGTTAGTATCTTTCCTTGAAGAGACCCAGATGTACCTCCTTCTTTGTCCATTAATGTAGTGATATAAGCCAATCCCTCTCAAAGCCGTTACTTTATAAGTTTCTTCCAATAGGGAGTACAACGCTGTAAAGTCTTGCGGTGTCGTCTCGTCTGAGGATGTGTTGCTAGACAGGTGTATGTATAGGTGAGGTTGCATACCTGCTTAAAGTGACGTCAGGATCTTGGCGCGCTTGTCGCTTTCCGAAACCAATCTGAAGAAACATCCAAGCTCAACGTGAGGGCAAGACATCGAGCGAGAAACACCTGGTACTTTCGTGGCCCACTTACTAAAGCTAAACGAAAAGGAAACAGCGTGAGCTTCTAGCTGACATATGAGTTACTACCGTTATTATAAATATAACAAGTACTTAATTTTAAAAGATGATATCGATGCAAAGCACTAAGATATCGGAAGGGTAGACGTTTCAATTCAAACGATCGATGTTCAGCACTGTAATTACTGACCGTAATGTACCAGGCGTACGAGTCGATAGGTACGTTCGCACGAAGGATCACAACTGACAAGCGAGCAAGTAACTGTAAATAAGTATGAAGTCACTACTCTAAGCTAATACTAGAGCAGCACAAAAATGAACTGCCTTTTCTATCCACACAGTGAACCCCACAAGCAAACTTATCGCTTCAGGGTCCTCTGCTTCTCAGCACCTGCAAACAATCTCTTCGCCACAAACAACCCCTTACGTTTTCTGACATCCTCCATGTACTTCTTCGCAACATTTTCCTTATCGGCAAGTTCTCCCAAGTCCTCCAGCTCGTCCTCAGTAAATGGCTCCCAGAAAGGATCAATATCCAAGATCTCGTAACCGCTGAAAATTAACTGAGGACTGGCTGCGCCAGAAGTCTTCTTTCTAATATCATCGCCAAAACCGAAAGACTCAACGGCGGGAAGTACGGCACTGATGTGGAAAAACGGAGTCCCTTCTTTCATCTCTTCACCGATGATACGACCTCGTCGTTGAGTGACGACACCATACACCTTACCAAGCACCTCCACTACATATCGTTAGCTCCCCTACAACTTTCTGTCAGGGTAGAAGTACGACTTACTTGATGCTTGAATGTCGCAAGAATACATGGCGAGCATGAGACGTGGCGACCAGTCCAAAAAGCCCTGCTTGATCGAGCTCTGGACCGTTGCAATAACTTCACCAGTGATCTTTCCCATCTTACCATGAGCAGACTCGATTTCGTCATCCGGGATTGCGACATCAAAGGTCTCAACAAAAACAGCAATACCCTGAACTGGTTCGTTACAGAGAGGACCAAGTTGTGTACTTAGTTGGAACGCCTGATGAACCAACCCTTCAAGGTCCGCGGCGGTGAAGCCCTTGCGCTCCGCCCGGTCATTCACTTCATCTTGACTCTTATGCTCAACCAAGCTAGACAGGGTTAGTAAGGGTAAACGGGAATTACACTAGGCGCTTACAGCTTCTTGAAGTGGGCATTTTCGCTGGTATCAAGTAGAATGTTCGGGCCAATACGCTTGGGGCCAAAAGCAATAATCTTGTCGATCACATTGGCCCAGACCTCCTTCTCTCTTTCGGCATTCTTTGATTTGGCAATGGATTTTGTGAAAGCCTCTTGAAGACCAGTCCGGAACTCTTCCAGAGTTAAGGCTTTAGCGGTAGCATCCTGAGCGGATACAGTGCCAGCAGCAAGCTCCGGTGCGGTTTCAGCAGAACCATCAGAGCGGGAAGCTTCGTAAAACTTCTTGGCAGAAACTATGTTGGCAGTCAAGAATTCCACAACTTTCACCGGCAATGGACGAGTGTGGATTCGAGTCGTAACATAACCTGAGGCTGTTGTAGTCACAACTGTGCCACGCGGCAGATCTTTGGACTTTGCTGGCGGCATCTCAGCAGCAGCAACAATTGTCTCCCTGAAGGGCACCATCGGAGCAGATGCTTGGATTTCGATATTAGCGTATCGCTCTCTGAGATCTTTGATGCACCGCTATACAAACGTCAGCATACTCGATCAAGGGGACACAACTTTCTTACCTCCAAATGCAGTTCACCAGCCGTCAGAATGACGTGCTCGCCATTATCTTCAACGATGTACTCGGCACAGGGGTCTGCTTGCTCCAATAGCTTGAGTCCTTCAATCAATTTGTCCAGCTCAGACGGATTTTCTGGTTCCAAAGCAACCCTGACGATGGGGGCACCAGCGAGGTTGACACCAGCCAAGTTAATACCACCATGGCCAACACTGCAAATTGTTCCGTTCTTCAATACCTTTCCATCGAGGCCACCGATGCCAAACACGTTTCCGGCAGGAACCTCATCCAATGGCTGCAGCTCAGTGCCCATAATGTAATAAAGAGACTTGACGGTGATCTTCTGAACATGAGCATCGCCGTCCGACTCAGCTGGGTTGTACTTGGGAGTAAGAATATAAAGTTCCTGACCAACACGGATTGTACCGGAGTATATCCTAGCAAATCCAATTAGGTGTTCTTTCTCCGCTTTCTTTTCCGGCTCTGTCACATCCACACCCGCAAACTGATCCGCGAGATCGTCCACAGCATTCTCTGGTGCTACCAGAGCAGCAGCAAGTTCTCTGGCCTTTGCAACTTGCCTCAGGCGCGCCTGTTCCTTTATCTCTTCTGGAGTCAAAAGAACCCGCTGCACCAACCGCGATTCCGGTACGGCTACCATCTTACTGACGTATGCAACAACTGGCTTATCTGACGCCGCGGAGAAATTGATTACGCTATCTTTCAGCCCGGAGTCGATGTTCTCTTTCCCTGGCGTGTTGTCGATAATGAGAGGCATGCGCAGCTTTTGGGACAAAGGCGGCGAAGGGATTTGCTCGATAACTGTAACGAGAGTTGCAGTGGAAAGCGGCAACCATTGTGCAAAGATAGATGCAAGCAAAGGGCGAGTCTCCTTTGATTTATACTGCTGAGGGTTAATCCGAAGATTCAAAGATTTGACGATCTTTTCCGTCTTCTCCATATCCCTATTTGACTTATCAGCAAGATTACCATTCGGAGACTGATTAAGACTTACTTCTTGACTAAAACAGAATCATATACAGCCCAAATATTCTCCAGTACAAACTGTACGAACATGGGTTTCAGATTGCGGCCCTTCAGATGTTTCGCCCCTAGGACACGCTTTGTTTTGGGATCAAAGTAATAGTCTCCCCAGAGGACTTTCGCAAGCTTCTCCTTCGATGTACCCAACTTTTTCTCATAGATAGCAGCGAATTGGCGTACTGTGAAAGCCCACCCATCGATGGCACTTGAGAATATTACGTTCCCCTTCTCGGGGGCAAAATAAATATCCTCATCGTCTTTCTCCTCGTACTCCTTGTCAAGCTCGGCATCATCTGAAGCACCGGCACCTTCCCTTGCGGCCTTCCGTTGTTCTTGCTTCTCCCTCCACTTCATGTCATCCTCCATACGCTCTCCAGCAAAGAAACTTCCCATCACAGCGTTGACCTGTTCAACTAGCTTCTGTAAATGTTGATGCGCTTCGAGGGGTGTCATTTGGAGCTCTGTGATGATGCGGTCGAGCTTGTTGATGACCAGTATGGGTTTGATGTGTTCGATCCAAGCTTGTCGTAGTACAGTAACCGTTTGCGAGCAAACACCTTCAACGGCGTCCACCAAAACAAGAGCCCCATCACAAAGACGGGAGGCAGTCGACACTTCGGAGGAGAAATCGATGTGACCGGGGGAGTCGATGAGGTTGATGAGATACTCGTTGATTGTCGGCTCATCTGCCGGCGTCTTTCGTCGAGCAATACGGAAGTGCAAAGAGATGGCGCTCGACTCCATGGTGATTCCTCTAGCCTGCTCATCTGGCCGTGAGTCTAGGAACCGGATTTTTCCAGCAAGTTGTTGCGAAATGATTCCATTCGTAGCGAGGAGACAATCACTCAAACTAGTCTTTCCATGATCCTACAGCAAAGTTAGCAGCGAACAGCAAAGTTAGCAACAAATTGAAGTAAGAATGTGAGAGGAATATTGTTGGCGGAGGATATAGGCGGGGTGCACGGGCAAGGGAATCGAGCATCGCAAGGTAACGTACAACGTGCGCAAGTATACAAATCTACGCTCAGAGAATCAGTATGGAAGCCACATCCGCCAGTGGATAGGCGGGGTAAGGAATGCATTGTTTTGGCTAACGTTTCGAATAGACTCACTATCTTTTTGCAGAGCGACGAGCTGCGATGTGGAGATGGGCATGACGGGCGTAACGATTAGATGCGAAACTTGCTCAGAAAAACGGTGATGGTGGAGAGGGAACAGAGACAAGTTGGAAAGTAGAGAGTGTCGCCTCCAGAATCAGACCCAAGATGTTTAACAGAAGATTCAAAGTGTTTGACAAATTGGTTAGACAAAGGTTTTCGACTCACCCGTCAAGTAGTAACGTTACACGACATAATTTCGAAATCCTGGTTTCGTGCTACGGCCAAGTCACTAGTCACAGGGGAGATTACATAACATGCAACTTGAAACCTACACATGAATTTGTTCGAACAGTGGTGGAACAACGAGCACTGCTCAACTTTCCAACAACCCTTTCTCTAGCAACACGGCGCTCGCAAGCAACCTCTCAATTTCCTGTCATTCCCTTTCAAATCTTGCATTTCATTAGTCGTTTGCTTCTTATTCCCACTTCTTGATCACCTTTTCTTCGCTACTTTGCACCTATTTCCGTTGCCTCCTGCCCTTCTTGTCCCTGCTTAGCACGCGCATCATCGATAATCAGTTGTTGCGTCCTGCCCTCGATCAGCCGTACAATCTCCCTGCGCATCAAACAGACCGAAACACCCAATATTTCCGACTGCAACAAACCTCACACTCGATCGACCTACCTCCAACATCTCCTTTCAGCACTGGTGGCTAGCACTGAGCTCTCTACATTGGAAATTCTCGAATCGATGGTTCGGTCGTGATACTCGCAATCCTCTACCCTTCCAATATACAGCACATCCACAATATGGCGACAACAGCAGCACCACCGATGGTGGCGCCTCTCGGAAAATCACCAGTCCTACAGCCTCCGACGGAGAATATTGCCCAAATGCTCGAAAACGCAAGGATCTCGCAGCCTGTCGACAAAAACGATAGCTTCCACATGGACCGTGTAATCAAAGATGGCTGGCTCTTGAAGCGCAATAGGAGGACAAAGGTAAATAGAACGCCTATCTGGATGAACTATGCTGACAGGTTGATTCCAGGCATGGAAAAAACGCTGGGTAGTACTGCGCGGGGATCGGTTATCGTTCTACAAAGACCAATCCGAGTACAAAATACATCGCCAGTTACTCTTGTCCGAACTGAATGCCGTTGCGAAACTCCGAGATGCGAAAAGACCCTTTGTCTTCGGTTTATTTTCTTCAGCAAGAAACTTCTACTTTCAAGGCGAGAGTGAATCGGATGCACAAGAGTGGGTAGACCTCATAAGGAACGCCGCAGTGGTCGATGGTGACAATGAACTGTCTCTTTCGGATGTCATTCGCAAAGGGCTTACTTCTCCAAATGTCGATACAACCGAACTACCCGACCGAGGAGGTTGGTGTAGCAGTCCTGAACCACCCAGCGACACCGGAGCACGAAACATCAGAGCACTGGCAAATGGAACTTTATCTTCACAGACGTTGGAATATTCGGGAATCGACATCGGGTCATGCTCATCAATGTCGGAAGGAATTGGAGGTCGGTATTCACAGTTATCCCTTGCAGGAGTGGACCCGCCAACGAGTTCAGGAACGAATGCGCCAATACCGGAAGAACCTCCAACACCGAAACCGGGCGTTCAGAGGAATGGCTCAGGGTTCTCTGCTGATGACGACTCACGTCTCATTTACCACGGCTACCTGTACTGCCTCAAGTCGAAAGGTGGTATGAAGAAGTGGAAGAAGTATTGGATTGTCCTCCGGTCGAAGAATCTTGCTTTTTACAAAGATGATAACGTAAGACTCCCTGCAGTAGGAAATACTTGAACATCCGCTGACATAGTGTCAGGAATACCGTGCTATACGGCTGGTGCCTTTGGATACAATCGTAGATGCGGTCGAGATAGATGCGCTTTCTAAGTCGAAGAAGTATTGCCTTCAAGTCATCACCGAAGAGAAGTCGTACCGGTTTGCAGCAGGGACGGAGGAGTCATTAGCTCGATGGCTTGGGGCTTTGAAATGTACTTTGGTGAAACGTCGGCCGATCGTTGAGAGCGAGGAGCAAAGTAATAAAGCCGGTGGTGTTTGAACGCAGAAACCATGCTTCAAAATTGCTGAATATGTTCGGTGACGTTTTCGGGGGCGGCTTCATTGGGGATTGGCGAGTGGCCAGTGTTAGTCTTCATACCCCTTACATACGGGCTGGCTTCGTTTTTCAGAGCTTTGTTCATTCGTTTGAAAGTTCTTTCGTTATTCCCTATGTTACCCCCAACTGCGCAATAATTTTAACAAGGATTCTCCCATTATGGTCTTGAGCTGTGTTCCCATTCTGGACTTGAGTATTATAAACCTTCTGTACTTGTACTTACGTGGTTAAGTATCTACTTTGAATATGGCTTTTGCCTGTGTCATTGGTTAGTCTGTGACTTTCGTGTAAACCAATTACGATATTCTTATGCATGCAAATTGCCTTGCTGGCTGGGTCAAGTATCTTTGAATGGTTTCGATGCCATAATCGATACGTTATATTTTGCGGATTCCAAGCCCATAAGGACAAAGATAAGATTAGATGGCATCAATTACCTAACCGCCAAAGTGACCTGGCTTGGTCTGAGGTGTTCCATAACACAACTCCGCTCTCGTCTGATGCCCTCTCAGTTCCCTCTTTCATCAATCCTAATTCCGTTTGTCTTCCTCGTCGGAGATTATTTCTTTTCGCATCCGTCATTAATAACGTTGAGCAACTCCGTTGACCGACCATCATCAGCGACAAACGCAACCTCCTCAGCTCTCAGCATCCAAGCGAAACAGCCGTCCCACGAAGCACTCTTTGCGATGCTCTCTCGACCTTTCTTCAAGTCAGAGCCACAAAAGCCAGAGAGACCGCCCGCCATTCAAAGAAGCACACCAAGGCGACCACGAACACCGCTGCAACCACCGTCAATCACCTTATCTGGCTGGAACCCTTCGACATCCACAAGGTTGCTGAGCAGCAGCCTTGCTCAGGACATATGGAGTGCGCTTCCGGAACGATGGCAGTTTTCGCATGATTGGCATCTCGTGTACTCACTCGAACAACATGGATCGAGCCTTACGACACTGTACAACAACTGCGATGCATCTAAAGACTCGTTCGCTTTTTATGTGCTGGTGGTGGGAGATACAATCGGTGGTGTACGTCATACCGATACGCAGGGGTAACCTAATCAATGTTTGGCTGACTGGGCTGCAAAGATCTTTGGCGCCGCATTGACCGATCCGCCAGCGCCTAGTGGCCGGTACTTTGGTAAGAGAGAGAGCTTTTTGTGGAAAAAGCAACTGGGGAAGGATGGAAAAGATGGTCCCTTCAAGGCATTTATGGCGACAGGCATCAACGACTATGTCGCCTTCTGCAGGCACGAATCGCTGAGTATCGGAGCAGGGTACGTTTCCCGTCGAGTATGGCAACATGAACAGGGACTAACGAGAACCATGTAGCAAGGATGGCAAGACAGGTTTATGGCTGAACGACCGGTTCGACAAAGGTTACTCAGGCCGCTGTGATACTTTCATGAACGAACCTCTCTCGGATGATGATGGTGGGTCTTTCGAGGTGCTAGGGGTAGAAGTGTGGCAAATTCCCTTTTGAAGAATCGAGTATGTTGTTCTGTACTATACTGCCTCATCTCTTTACACTTGATGCTCAGTGACGACCTGGAGTCGTGCCTGGTTGGTTTGGTTAGCTATTGGCGGGTTTACTTTGTTTGCCATCTTGTTTCACTTGGGTTCATCTTCCTCGAAATCCAGCTTGAGTTGATGTCGACCTTGACTCATCCTCGAAGGAGAGATTTCACTACCGTATGTACAAGTTGGATTCTGATGCGAGAATAATCGATATGTTTTCATTTGAGAGCTGACTGTTACGGCAGGCTGTTTTGGGGCGGATAAGGCTGGGGATGCATCAACCCGACCCAAAAGTGAGCTCGTGGCGTGAACCATAAGTTTCAAGTTTCGAATCCCGTATCGCGCATTGTCAGCATAATAACCCCGTTCATGAAACCAATCTTCTGAATTACTATCCCTTAAGCTGGTGCTCTGGCACCCAACCTGTACGACAACTTCCCTTGGCTGCAGAGCAGGATCTCAAGCTGGCGCGGATTGATATTCTTCAAGAATCTGGCCTAATGATTGGTCAATAGGCTATTGAGGTCCACCAGAAACGTTGAAAACGCGTCATGGGTGAGCCAAAACTCCCGGAAAAGCAGCTAAGAAAGTAAACAAACCCCACTACGGACGAGATGGTACAGGTTGGGTGCCAGAGCACCAGCTTAAGGGATACAATAGACTACTCACACACTACTAAGTATGGTGACGGCTCGCAGGATCCATGAACGATTACTCAATAATTGGTGACAAGATAGTAGAGGCCACGTCCGGAAATCATTTTACGGGATCAAATAATACCGATTTCTAGAATGCTTTTTTTTACTGATACCTGTTGAGAATGTGAAAAAAAAGAGCCTTATCGGAAAGAGAGAAACTACTAGTATACTATAGGGGGGAGTAGTCTGTACAACATTCATATTGAAACGTCAAGGTTTAGGCCTCATTTGGACAACCGCCCCACTATAAGGTTCCTATTGTTTCAATATTACGTGTAACTGGGTTCTAAGAACCCAAATTTCTCAATTCTTACCTTAAGCCACTAGAGTTCCGAGAGAACCCTTTTAAGTCTTTGGTTTCTTAACCATAAAAGTGTAGCAACTTAATTTATTACTTAGTCCGTCAGAATGAGACCTAATGAAGAGGTATGTACTGTATTAATGAAAGCGTATGTGTTGTCACGCTGGCAGCCAGAATCTGTGGTGGTGAACTGATAATGATCTCTCTCTCTCGTCAGATCCACTGCTTAACTGTCTTGCTTATCCAATTTATTTATGCTAGCTAACCGAAACTAGTACCGTGATCCGTGCATCCGATGCCATCATGACAGTGCCCCGGGAAAACAAAAGAAAAAACAGAAAAAAAGAAAAAGACAGGAACCAGTTTCACAGCCCTAACTGACCTGTCGACTTGGTATTGGTATTTCAGTATATCGAACTGACATCACATAACGTTCCTGGTATGTCGGTTGGAATTTGGACTGGGGTTTCTCTTTGTCATTGGTTTCTCTTCGTTTCTTTTGTCTTTTATGCTATTCTGTTCTTAGTTAGTCTTGGTCTTGTTAGTGGGTTAGCTAGTGTAGTTTGGGTGTTAGGTCGGATGTCAGATGTTCAGCCTTCTCGTCGGATGTTCAGTTATCCTTATCTTATTATTTAGCTTGGCGGGAGTCTGTCTTCTACGCAGGGACTAGGCTCCACCTACCTCTTTGCTCCTTAGTCTAATCATTTGAGAATTTGAAATACACCTTATTCCAGCTTTTACCTCGACCCTTGTCTATCTCTTGTCCTCTGTTCGACCTCGACCTCAAACCTTTTCTGGCTCTGTCTTGGCTGAACTCGACCTTGACCTTTTAACTTGTGCCTGTCTCCTAAGACTTGTCACTTGTCCGACTTCGACCTTGTCATCTCCTCAAACTCGTTGCGTCACCCGACTTGCCTTATTCGACCAAGTCGTATCTTGGTACCCTGAACCCCGCCATCACATCTGATTATACTTCAAATTCCCAACAAACACATTTTGTCTCGACCCTATAATATCATGACTTTGGTCGAGCCGCTGTTCGACCACTCTCTAGGGCCTGACGCTCCGGCACACCTTGTTCTTGACTCTATCTTTGTTTTCCCTGCTGCCCTTGTCGAAACTGCCCTTCTTATTGATCAATTTACTTGACTTGAGTCTGTTGAGGATGCTCATGGATTCTTCGAACAAGTTACTGCCTTTACGATTTTGCTTGGCTCTCTTGTTGACATTCGTTCCGACTACAACAAACTTCAGAACCGCTTTACCTCTCTGTCACTCGAACTCGAACATCTTAACAACTTGAACGACGACCTTATTGCACAAAATACAACCTTGGCAAAGCAGAAGGAAGTTGCTTTACATGAAATCAAATGTCAATTCGAATCTCTGTCTCTCGATCAACCTGCAAACCGATGCGAAAAGATTCCTGACCCTGAGATATTCTCTTACATTGGTAGGCAGGAAAAGTTTGATGAATGGCTTACTTCAATTCAGATTAAGTTCAACTTGGATGATAGCCGCTTCGATCCGGAATAACACAAACTCGCTTATCTCTTCAGTTGTATTGAGGGTATTGCCAAACAACTCTTGAACCCCTTTTTCACCAACACTGGTTCAATTACCTTGTCGTCTGTCGAAGATACCTATCGAATTCTCTGACAATACTTTGAGGATTCCGACTGACTGAAGACTGCAGAATTCAAAATCAAGAGACCCAGACAGCGTAATTCGACCCTCTCTCAATTCGTCTCCGATTTCAACCAACTTGCTTTTGAGCTGCACTAGAATGATAAGGCAAAATTGTCTCTCCTTAGAGAAGGGATATCTATGGAATTGAAGGATGCTTTGGTCTATAGAGATGTTCCAGACGACTAAGACTCATTCAAGTTCATTGCCCTTTGTATGCGACAGGAATAACAGATCCGGCATCTAGCACTTGAATCTTGTTTTGCCTCTGGATCAACTTCTGTCGAAACTCGTTCTTCATAACTAATTGTTAATCAAGTGACTTGACTGATTGTATCGACTACAACTCGTCCAACTCCAGCCTACCAACCTCGATCTGTTGATTCCAGCTCCGAAAGATACTTTTGCCCTGCCCAACTTGAAATAGACCTTAGTTCTAATCGGAAAACACTTATGTTGGATAAACGACTTCGTCAGATTAAACTTGATCTTTGCTTGTACTATGGGTTGTCTGTGCATACGGTTGCTGATTGTCCGACTGGGAATAAGAGGTCAAGTAGTCTTCGTGGTAAAAATGCGGTAACCTCTCCTGTCGGAGAGACTGTGATTTGTAGCAAAGAGTCGACAAAAAACTGGTCTCCAAAAGCTTAAAGGTTTACCCTGACTTGGGCTCATCTTTGTCAATTTTGGCCATGTCGATATCACTGTCAAAGAAGTCGGGATTTGATGGATCTCTTTTGAATGGAAATCATTTAGTCATTCAATCAACTATTTCTTTCAATAAATCTTCACTTTCTTTGGACTGCCTTGTCGATCGTGGTGCTACTGGTCGTACTTTTGTCGAAAAAGCTCTTGTGAGTCAACAAAATATTCCAACCATCTCCTTGCAAATTCTTATTGAACTTGAGGTGATTGATGGTCGGCCGTCGGTTAATGGGGCTATGACCCATGTTGCTTTGGTTACTATGGATATAAATAATTACTCAAAGATCATGCCTATGTTAGTTACTCGACTTGGTCATTTCCCTGTTGTTCTCGGACTTCCATTGCTTCAGATGCATAACATCTCGATTGACTTTGCAAATAACTCTCTCACATTTGGTTCAGAACCCTGTTTTAAGTCTTGCAACAAGGGGTCAACTTCAATCTCAGTAAAGTGGACTGAATACGATCGACCTATCGAAAGGCGAAAACTCGGTGCTTGCTTTGTCAATGCTGCTGCAATTCGACTTCTTCAAAGAAAATACAAAATCAACATGTCTGCTGTTTCACTTCACGACATCAACAAAGCTCCTGATAAGCTGTTACGCAAGTCGATTTCCCCCGAAGAAGAACTGGTCCGACTTAAAGAAAAGATTCCCGAGGAGTATCATCAGTTTCTTGACATGTTCACAGAAGCAACTTCAAACGAGCTGTCTCCTCATCGAGATTACGACCACTGGCTTTCCAGGAAACCCGACTTTGCCCCTACATTCGATGTACTGTATAGCATGTCGTATGGCGAACTGGAGGTTCAGAAGAAGTACTTGGAAACCAACTTGTCGAAAGGGTTCATTCGCACCAGTTCGTAATCTGCAGGTGCACCTGTTCTATTTGCAAAGAAGCCTGGTGGAGGTCTTCGATTCTGTGTCGATTATCGAGGTCTGAATGAGGGGACAATCAAAAAACGATATCCCTTGCCTCTCATTCAGGAAACTCTTATATGACTTCAGAAAGCGAAATTCTACACCAAAGTTTATGCAAAGGGTGCTTACAATTTGCTCCGAATTGTGAAGGGTGAAGGTTAGAAAACCGCCTTCCGAACATGATATAGTCTTTATGAGTATCAGGGCGCAGAAGGTTCGGAACCCGAGGGACGCGGACAGAGTGGTGTGAAAAGGAACACCGAGGCAAGAGACTGCCAAGAACCGGGTCAGCGAACAGGTACGGGCCGAAGCTGGACGTAGAAAGAGCTCGTCTAGCCAGACGAGCAAAGATCCCCCGAAGGCTTGTCCAGAAGACAAGGATAGAACCCAGAAGTAGAGAGAAGGCTCGTCTTAGTGCGTCCACTAAGACAAGTACTCAAGGGCAAGAGCAGCTCAATCCCGGAGCGCCAAAGGAGCTCGTCTACAAGACGAGCAAGAATCCACCAAATACTTGTCCCAAAGACAAGAGCAGCTCAATTCCGGAGCGCAAAGAAGGCTCGTCCACCAAGACGAGCAAAAAAGTCCACCGAAGGCTTGTCCAAAAGACAAGACCAATCCACCACACGAATACCGAGGAACACGTCTAACAAGACGAGTAAAGAAAGCCTGAAATCCTACCCAGGCAGGGAGGAACCAGGACAAGGGCTGAAGGGCAAGTGCCACAGAGGGGCAGACCGGCGAACAGAGTTCCGGCGAAGTGACGAGAGTCGAAACGGGCGTAGACAAGGAGAGGTCGTTGAGGTAATCAAGAAGAGGTCGTTGAGGTAATCAAGAAGAGGTCGTTGAGGTAATCAAGAAGAGGTAAAGAATAAAGAGGGTAGGTCACGAGGAGATCAGAACCGTCACGACGACGGAAAGAAGGTTTGGAAAAGGGCGAAAAGATATCACTGAGGTTGGAGTTGAACAGGGGTTTTTCTGGAGTCAGGTTGGGTTCAGGCTTGGCTGGGCTGGAAATCTGGCAGGGCCCTTGGAAAGGGTTAAGAGTTGTATTGTTGGTTTTAACAAGAGGTTAAACTAAGGATCTAAGCATAGGGAAGCAAGTGTACTTATAGGAAGATGGGTCCTGCAAAGGAGGGGTATGCAGGGCACGAAGGTATCCCCCGGAACATCCGAACGTCGGACCGACGCGTCACGGATCGTCACGTGACTCCGGATACGTCGACACGTCGATTCGGACCCCCGACACCCCCGGGCGTCGAATACGGATACATACGAGCTTCGGTGGGATCCCCGGACACCGTATAGGCCTCCAGTGGAATTCTCGGTAACCCTGGTGACCTCTGGGACCATACAGTGACGTAAGGGGTTGAAGGAAACGTCGGAAACGTCGGAAACGCGTTACCGACGTCGACAACGGATACGTAACGTGACCGGGTGGATTCCACTGCATACGGTTGGGATCGGGAAAGCGTGTAATGTCGGAGAACTCGTACGGAAGTGCAGGGACACGTCGGAAAGCTGGAAAACGTCGGAAAAGCCAAAAACGCGCGTGGGGGAACGGGAAGCCGAACCGAGACTTGGGCCGACATGGTCCAAGCTTCGGATCGGGATGTCACGTGACTAGTTCGAGCTGAAGGTTCGGGACGAGGCCGTGACAGTACCCCCCCCTTTACGATCTGCGCGCCCGTCTGGTTTTGGGTTTGGCTTTGGGCTTGGCGATGTGTGGCCCAGGTTTGTCGGGGTACTTCTGATGAAATGGGCCAATAGCAAAGGAGTTTTCCAGATTATACCATGGTTCCCATGTCAGGTCTGCCCATCCTTTCCAGCATACTTTGTAGAGCAGTGTGCCGTGGTCAATCTTGCTGTCCTCAATCGACTGGACTTCATACTCTTCTTCGCCCTCAACCTCAACAGGCGGAGGAGGTGCTGGATTTTGTCCAGGGTACTGGTCAGAGTTCGAACGGCTCAGTAGACTCACAGGAAGGACTGGGTGTATCTTGATAGTTTTAGGAAGCTTGATCCGGTAAGCATGAGATGAGACCCGTTGTAATACTGGGTAAAGCCCCATTCGTTTCCAATCAGGTTTCTTGGTTTTTCTGGTACTCTTGATGTTCATTGTCCGGATGAACACCTTGTCCCCTGGCTTATAGATGGGAGCTGTCTGCCGTCCCTTGTTGTAAGCCTCTTCCATAGCAGCCTGGGAGTATGCCAACTCAATCTTGCACTGCGCGTGGATGATTTCCATACGTTGGGCATACTTGGCAGCATCAAACTCGTCCAATGATGCCTTATCTTTTGTGATAGGTGCGGTATTGACGTCAAATCGAGGGTTGAAACCTTGCATGACTTGGAAGGGCGTGAGCTTCGTGGATGCAGAAACGTAATTGTTCGCTGTAAACTCTGTCATTGGTAGGAGCTCCCGCCAGTTGTCCTGATTGTGGTTGACAAATGCTCGTAAATATTGCTCCATGACGGCATTAAAGATCTCGGTCTGGCTATCTGTCTGCGGATGGTATACAGTGCTGAGCCTTTTGTCAATTCCAAGGCGGTGGCAGACCTGTCCCCAGAAGGCAGAGGCGAATTGTAGGTCACGGTCAGAGATTATCTCGTCTGGCAGACCATGGAGGCGGAATATGTGTTCGATGAAAAGATCTCCCAAGGTACGAGCGTCGATATCTGAGTGGCAAGGGACAAAGTGCCGTTGCTTGGACAGCCTGTCAGCAACATTGAGAATGCAATCAAACCCATCAGAGTTTGGCAGTTGAGTGACAAAGTCCATGCTGATACTGGTCCAGGGCTTGAAAGGAATAGGTAGTGGCTTGAGTAACCCAGTCGGAGGCTCCCGGGATGCTTTGACTCGCTTGCAGTGATGGCAATTCCGGACATACTGGTCACAGTCCTTACGAACAGTTGGCCACCAATATTCTCTTGATAGTAGCTCAAGTGTTCCAGCTCTACCTGGGTGACCTGCAACCGTCGTATCGTGGTGAGCGCGCATAAGACGGAGCCGTAATGAGGTATCATCAGGAATAAAGAGCTTATCCCGGTAGTAGATTAGGTCATTCTCTTCGCGGCTCTCGGCTATAGGGAAGGTCCTTGCCACTCTTGTGCCTGAGCGTAGATCAGATAGAACAGTAGGCACCAGCGGGTCCTGACCGTATGCATCCCTTATCTGCTCCATGAGTGGGACTTCGTACTCGAACTCGAGAGATTGCAGAGCTATCGGGTCTGAGGGTGCGCTGGGAGCAGGCGTGGATGTAGTGGTAGCGTCGGGTGGAAGGTTGTGTGGTTTCAGGAGTACTTGGTACTGATGGAGATTCCTCTCATCGTCATCCTGTGTGGGCCGGTCCCCAGGTCTCCGTTTCAGTGCGTCTGGTTTGCCCCCTTGCTTGCCTAGTCGGTACGTAATAACGAAGTCAAATCGAGAGAGAAACTCTGACCATTGTGCCTGTCTTCGGTTCAGGAGCTTTGTAGTCATGAAGTATTCCAAGTTCTTGTGGTCTGTAAGCACCTTGATCTTGGTGGGAACTGACTCAAGGTGAGGTCGCCATTCCTCGAAGGCTCGAACGATTGCGAGAAGTTCCTTGTCATAGATCTCGTAGTTGCATTCTGCTGGAGAGTGCTTCTTGGAGAAGAAGGCAACAGGGTGGAGCTCCCCCATATCGTCATACTAGGACATGATACCAGCAGACACATAGTCAGAAGCGTCTGTCTCAATGATGATCTCACGATCTAGATCAAAGTGGCATAGGACCGGTGCGGTTGTGAAGGCTTGCTTGAGGTTGTCAAATGCATTCTGACAGGATGTTGACCAAACGAAGGGCGTGTCCTTACGGGTAAGAGCAGTCAAAGGTGCCACTACGCGACTGTAGTCTTGGATAAATCGACGATAAAAGTTGGCAAAGCCTAGAAAGGATTGGACCTCTTTCAGGTGTACTGGCGTCTCCCAGTCCAGGATACACTGTACCTTAGCCGGGTCCATGCTCACACCGCTGGAGGAGATAATCAGGCCAAGGAACTTCGTTTCTGAAGTATGAAACTCGCATTTGTCGATCTCCAGCTCACCGAGGTACAAAGGAAAATGTTTAAGTGTTAGCCTTTGTTTAAGGCTATGTAAGAGTATGTAAGGCTACAAAAGGCTGGATATATAACCTACACAATTCTCATGTAAAGGCTAAAAAAGGCTGAAGTATATACGAATAATGTACGAATAATGTACGAATAATGTACGAACAATGTTTAAAAAATGTTTAAACAAAGGCTAAGTTCAGCCTTTTAAAAGGCTGAACTTAGCCTTTTAAAAGGGTATATATAGCCTTATTATGCGTGTGTTATTTCTCCTTGTCATGCACACATTCTTCTGCCAGATCTTTGATGTAAATTCATAAATGTAATCAAATTTCAATTATCCACATAAAGCCGTCCGCAATATCAACAATGAGCGAAAAGTAAGATAGACGCAATTAAACCCCCGATGAACATATAGCCAACAATGAACATAAAGATGAAAGGAAAACGAAAGAGCACCCATGGGAGAAAAGCAAAGGCCAATCAAGAACCCGAGCCGAAAAGGCTATCCATGAAGCCGAGCAGAAAGGCCATATCAAGACAACAGTAGAATAGAAATAAAGTAGATAGCCTTTTCGAACTATTTCCGTGAAAATGTATAGAAAGAGAAAGAGAGAAAGGCTATCTCACGGAAGGTGGATAGAAAGAGAAAGAGAAAACGGCCGAAAAGGCTGTCTTGAGGAAAGTCGAAGAAAGAGAAAGGGAATTGTCGCAAAGGCTGTCTTGAGGAAAGTCGAAGAAAGAGAAAAGGAATTGTCGCAAAGGCTGTCTTGAGGAAAGTCGAAGAAAGAGAAAAGGAATTGTCGCAAAGGCTGTCTTGAGGAAAGTCGAAGAAATAAAGAAAGTATAAAAACAAGAGTCAGTACAATAGAACCATACAAAGAACAATACACTTACTATGAACGCTTGTTCCCGGTCTTTGTCTTGACTCCATTAGTTTTGCTAGTTGCATTTCCAGATGGATAAGCAACGGTAATACTTTCAGAGATAGGCCCTCCACGAGACCCCCCACTAGCATACTTTCCCATCAGAGCTTTGCGTTGTTCGTCCCTCTGTTGCTGCTCAGCTGCTGTGAGCTTCTTTTTTTTAACCGCTGGCACAGATTGCTGTGAGGCAGTATCACCCTGTGACTGCGATGCCATACTTGAGAGTCGTGAGCTGGTTCTTCGGACAGCGGGTCCATTGGATGGAGGAACAGCCTGTTCAAGATTCAGCGCATCACCAATATCTATTCCTAGCGCCTTCAGCTCGCGACTAATCCCAATAGTTCCCTTTGGCTGCTGCCCATATGTACCAGTGACCGGCCCCGGCACACTTGCATTTAGGAAAGGTTGTTGAGGCTGAACGAGAGGAGTTGCCATGTTAGGTCTTACCGGACCTGGCCGTGGCACTTGAGCTCCTGGTTGAGGTGCGGGACCTTTATGGGGATGAAGCTGTGGTGGTGATGACTTCTTTTGATTGGCTGTAAACTGCAACGGAGACGATCTGTTTTGATTGACCGTAAACTGCAACGGAGAAGACTTCTTTTGATTGACTGGAAAGTGTATCGGAGGTGGTGTGGGTATTCTTGGTATCGTAGGCAGCCGACTTCGACTCCGCCGATCGGCCTCTTGGTTACTTGCAGGCTCCTGGTTGATACCCGCTCGTTGAAGAGTATCTTGCATCCTGAAGAGCGTTGTATCAAGCATACGATCAAAGGAAGAGGGAAAGGCATAACCAGCGGACAATAGCACAGAAGAAGCAGCAGAACTCTTCTGCTGAGCATGTGCCATTGGATAGTGTCCTTGCTCTCCGTTGACTTGATCTGCAATCATTTGCTGCTGCTGGAGTTTCTCATGCTTCCTCCTTTTCCGCTCTGCCTTCTCCTGTTCCATCAACTGCCTCTCGGCTCTCTCAACCTTCTCTTGCTCCAGCCTCTGCTGTTCCAATTTTTCCCGCTCAACCTTCTCTTGCATCAACCGTTGCTGTTCCAATCGTTCTCGGGCAAGTCTCTCCTCTTGTGCCTTTTCCTTCTCAACTGCTGCAAGTCGTTTTGCTTCTTCTGCTGCCTCTTTTTCCAGAAGTACCTGCTGTCTCGCACTTATGACTTTTGCATATGCACTCGCTTCCCTTGCTCTGGCAGCCTGCTCAGCAGCAAGAGCTTTCCCTTCCCGGTCAGAAAGTTCCTGTATCATTTTCTGCAGGCGGTCTGTTTCTGCATTCTTCTCGACAAGCAGCTTCTTGAGGTTCCGAGTTTGCGTGTTGTCGACGGAGATCTGAGGTGGTGGCGAGAGAGATGGGTGGGGGGTAGGAGCCGCGCCAGCAGGTTCAGATTTCTTTCCTTTATTTCCCTTTTCTTTCTTCCGAGGAGGTTGATCGAAAACTACATCCACAGCCATTTCATCATTGACCTTTCTTTTGGAAGTAAGGGTAACACCATCCACATCATTGTCATGCAATTCAGGCGACTGCGCTGATTCGATTAAATCGTTCTGCCTGGCCTCACGCCATGCCGCCAGCTCATCCTAATACAGTCAGAGGGAACAAGGTAAAAGAAGAAGCACATACCTCGGTAACAATTATCAGATAAATATGTTTACCCTTAGACCTTTTTACCATATCGGCAAGCTCATCTTCAGTCATAACCGGAGTTCCAGGATTTTCAGAAGCGAGTGTATCAGTGTATTCCTGCTCATTCAGATATGCGAGAACACATCCGTTGACAGATTCATCTCGCCAGAGTTCGTCATGCCGGCGACAGAACTGATGCCAGGCCTTAACATTTTGGTATATGGCAGGCGTACACTCAACTGCTTTCTCGAGTGTATATG
This sequence comes from Ascobolus immersus RN42, assembly GCA_003788565.2. Lineage (NCBI taxonomy): Eukaryota > Fungi > Ascomycota > Pezizomycetes > Pezizales > Ascobolaceae > Ascobolus > Ascobolus immersus. The sequence goes on from ML119695.1 coordinate 303,808, forward strand.
GAAGATGGACGAATATCGAGTTATGACTTCCTGCTTGATCTGAACATTATTAGCAAAAATATAGCAACAGAATCAACAGCAAGTACATACCTAGGTTTGATGGAGCAGACGACACTTTCTTTTTGACCAAACTTGGCGACTTGATTACCTTTTGAGGCTGAGCTATTTATTGTTAACGTGGTCCAAGACGGTATAAATCGTATATGGTCTCACATTTGCTTCCTTTGGTATTTGTGGACGGGTACTTTCTTGGCCGACCTCTACCCCTTTTTGGAGGAGGAGGCAACCCAAGGGCACTTGCCTCTTCGCATGCCTGCCTGTACAGTTTTGCATTCCGGTTACGAACATTATCTCGGCAAATATCGACCAGAAAATCTTCTGCCTCATCTGAACTCGGACGACGTCCTCTATTTGTCTCGCACCAGTTCTGGAAGTTGTATACAAGCTTACTCTGTGTCGTATCATCGTATTCTGAAAACTGCTTCTTGAATCGATAGCAGACCTTGAACTTTCGTCTGAAGTACCTCTTAATGGCCCTCTTGAGTCGCATAACTTGACGCCGAGTGGAGCAGCAAAGTATAACCATGGTCTTTCTAGCTGCCAGCTTCGGTCTACCTTTTGCTTTCGATTTTGATGACTTTGTAGCAGACTCGGTGGTGGTGGTAGAAGGCTCATCTAGAAAACAGGCAAGCAGAGTATTAGCATATATCGAAATGAGCCGTACCGATGACATATGTGGATGCACAAACCTGGAGCTAACAAATCTTGTCGATCACCCATCTTGGACTCTTCCACTATCTCATCTTCATCATTTTCTGCATCTTCGTCTTCAGAGTCAGAGTCATCTTCTTCCTCGTCAACTTCATGCACAGAGCCACTCTGACTTCCATCGGCCGCCTCGTCTCCACTAGAAGCATCATTGACAGTATGTGATGCATCATGATCCTCCCTCGAACGTATTGTATCTTCTTTATCCGCTTTCTTTTCCTCAAGTGCTCTCCTAGCCATCTTGTGCTTGGACAAAGAAGGCTTGATTACAGGCATCCCGATAAGAAATCAGATCCAGTACTATGCTGAACAAAGAACTACTCCTGAGACCCAATTCCGCAAGGGGGAATGTCAACTCTGATGACCAATTCAGGAAGGTGTGAGACAGTGACCATTCGGAACCGTGCCTGCTTTGGGAAGTTGACGGCCCGGGCGGGAAGTCGAGCCTGACTGATTTGGACGTATGGGCCCCAAAGGGGAAGTGGTGACGTGATTGGAAGGAGAAATCCCGACTGGGAAGTGGCGAAGTAGTTGGAAGGAGAGACACCGAAGGGGAAGTGGCGACGTAGTTGGAAGGAGAGACACCGAAGGGGAAGTGGCGACGTAGTTGGAAGGAGGGATCCCGACTGGGAAGTAGAGAGAGAGTCAAAACCAGCAATAGATGGCCGAGTCGAGATGGTCGCTTGAAGCCGGGATGTTCAGGCGAGAAGATAGAAACGGTCTATATGTGATGCCTACTGCGAATAAAGATCAAATGATCATAGAACCCGGCAAACTGGCAACCGTGTCAGAAAGGCGACACAGAGACCGACTAGAGGTGCAAACGTGGGTCTAAAAGGATGTGGCTACATGGAAGAACATACCTTGAAATTGGGAACCGTATCGAGAAGTTACAACTGCTCGAATTCGACAAGGCAAAACGTACGACGAGCAAGAGTATTGGCGGAAATGAGTGTATTCCAGCCAAAAAAGAAAGTGTAATGCAAATTGTTGAGATAGCCACACGAAAAGGTGAAATCCGGGTGGAGGATGTTGTGGCGAGGAAAGAGGAAGGAGGTCGCCGCCCGGATGGGGAAGGACAATGATGACAAAGCGACAACGCCAACTTTTATATTTCGTTAATGAGCGAATAGTACGAAAAACAAATACAACATACCTGTAGAAAGTAGAGAACAACCTATGCAGATGCACTATTCGACTCGGACTCAGATTCACTGTCCGACCCAAGTTGTCTTTCCTCGTCGCCTCCGAAGTAGCAGCCATTATGCCATGTGATGTATGTTCCGTCGAGGCCAGAAACCAACCCAACCGGCTCTCTTATCCATCTGGTGTTGATAACATCCAATGAGGTAACCGTATTCTTGCAAATCCGAACAAACGATGATACCCTCTCGACCTTATACTTATCTATTATCGCCAGCTGGATCGTATTCCCATCGTCATCTCCATCGTTCTGTGTTTCGGGTGCTTCTGGTTCAGAACCTCCTATTTCCATCTGTTCAGGCTTGGTGATGCTTACAAAGTAGCGCACCTTTCCAAATCGTTGGGTGGATACACCTCTGCCATCGACATACCTGTAGTGAACAAATGCAGCGGATCGTTTCCTGAACCAGTGTGGCTGTTCTGTTCCCGTTATTTCAAACATACTGAATGCAATGGGATGTAAAAGCTCGGCCTTCTGTTTTCCCACAAACAAAGTTTTCCAGTAACGTATACCCATTTCGCCCATTAGAGCTAGTCTTTGAGCAGCTATTGGCGACTGTACCATTTGAGGTGGAAGCCAGTTTAGAAAACGGAGCATTCGTAATATCGCCGTTTGATGCCCCTGTACAGAAACGTTTAGTATGTAGTAAGTAAGCAGATGGTTTATGAGCATATTTACCTTTGTTAGTATGAAATCCTTTTTAATCTCTCGACCGAGTATCAGATTAACATTAATAACAATTTCCTGTCTCCTTTCCAATGGCTGGAGGTTATCCTCAAACTCGGAGTCTTCAGAGTTCACGTCTGCTTCCGCAACTGGAGGTCGAGGACACAGTGACTTCCTGGGATGTCCCTCTAACCGTAACGGCAAACCTCGATTAGGTGCATACCATGGGTCTTTGTCATTTGGACGACGAGGAAGATCGGGATTGGCAGCTCCAGCTATATCCAGGAGAGAAGCAAAAGCAAATAACTTTGTGACCCGAAGATTGCCACATTCGTCGTAAAAACTATCCGCACCGCTTGCCACTGTAGAAAAGAAGGAATTGACCATTTCGTCAGCGAGAGGGAGCACAAATGGAAGACAATGTATCTGTTGGCGTGAATGTATTATCTGGGCAATGTGCTCGTTCGGATTGACAACATTACGGATATGCTTGCCAACCATTCCAATATATCTGCAAATGTATTAGAATTAACTCAAACATGGACACACTTGCGCATTATACATGCCTTTCAATAGGGAATTCCGAGTAGTTTGTCATTGGACCAAGCTTTCGGATAGCAGTACCACAGTGGGAGATTTGGTGGATAAGTGGTGTACAAGCAGCTATCCGTTTCCACTGACGTTTGTATATCCGCTTTTCATAGTAAACAAGGAATTGGCGAAGCAATGCTTCAACTTCTTGTATGTCCTCCTCACTGAAAGATCTCCCATAGGCACAAAGTTCAGCTGCCTTGACGAATGCCATATACCCCTCAAAGTGTTCTTCTGGCAAACAGTTCGAGAAGTAAATTGGTGATTGCTGAAGAAGCCAACTAAACCACTGATCTGCCTTCATCGACCCAGGACTCTCCAGATTTCCCACATCACCAATCCCATAGGATATGGTCTCTTTTGACTGCTCCATAAGCTCAAATATTCTCTTCCAAATATCCAGTGGGATAATGTGATCATCCACGTCTCCTTCAAATGCAGGATGTATAGGTGGAGGAGGCATGCCAGGGATTACCGGATCACGTCTTGGATTCTCATACGAGCTCTTGCCATCATAAAAGACTCCCCTGTAGTGTTCAAACAGCATGACAGCTATTCCTTTGAACAGATGCATCAGGTCGGGAGGGAAACTCCATGGCATTTTAATGGTGACCAATTCGCAAAATATCGTTCGTCCTTTTATGCCGCAAACCCGACTGATCTCTTCGTCGTCACCCCATTCTTCGAAAAAATCATACATTTCCAAGAAGTCTTCATGTGTGCGCATAGGAACAGTTCCGTATATGCGACGCCTGTTCGCTTCTCGAGAAAATGTATAGGAAGCCACACCTTTGTTTGCAAGCTTTCGCTCTCGTAGCTGTACAAATACCGGTGTATCCAATGGGAAAAGATGAGGACAATATATATGGCCGGCGTGGAGTCCTTCTTGCGTACAGTACTCACAGAATAATTTTGCATTGTATCCCATGGTTCCCATAAGACCAAATCTACAGTAAGATTAGCTCGAGCAAGTGTGGGCATTATAAGTGCGGAGCAGTGGGAGAACAAACCTCTCGGCCATATCCGCAGCGATAACACAAAGGTGAGCCCGCAGTGAAAAGTACTCTTGGGCAAGAGAGTCCCAGACCCGTATTCCATCCATTGACCCGAGCCTCTTACACTCGTCCACCAGGGGACGCAGAAATGTCTGCCTCATTTTTTTTGACCGCTTCAGCTTTTTCCTACTCATGTTGCCTGGAATGAAGCCGACACACATGAGAAATCGATCTTTGAACCGAACCTATGCTTTAAATTAATACAACTGGCGGTTTATTGGAAGGATAATATATCATACCTCTGGTGGAATATTGAAGCATGTTAAAATGATAGGGGTAACCTTAAACCATGGCTTTCGCTTGAACGGCCCAAACTCGTCCAGACTAGCGAGTAGTGCCAAGTCACGCTGATGCTCATCATCAAATAACCCGGTAGGCTTCAATTCATCCCGATAGAATTCGCCCGAGAAGAAATCTGTCGACTTTTTGTTTTCTTCCATCTCTCTTTCGACCATCCGCCTGTGTCTTGTAATGAGCTGTACAAAGGCCGGCTCTGAATACCACAGCCGAAGCCGCGGCTCCAATGGGACATATGGAAAGGTTGCAAAGGGTACAAGGTTCCCTTTTGCATCACGCTCTTCCTAAAGAAAGTTAAACACAACACAAATAACATAGTGGTTTGGACCAGTACATACTTTATACCTGGGAAGACCGCAGCGTTGGTTCTGACAATGGGTAGTGACCGGGTTTCCCTTTTCCACCTCATTCATGTCGAATGCCATGCAATTCTCCCTACATCGGTCTATATACTCAATGCGTATACCTGTCAATCGTGTGATTATTTTTTTGGCAGTTCTTGCCTCTGCAACAAAAAGATCCGTTTGCGAGTGATTTGCAGCTTTTAGGATGGCAGTGACGGTCTCCTCGTCAATTCCAGATTGGGCACCAACCAGAATGGCATTTTCTCTCCCAATCTCCTCCATACATTTTCGTCTCTTTGCCACAGTGCGATTGAAAAGCCGAAGATTGTAGTCTGCCTTGCGTGTAAATTTGCCACGGGTTCGAGTATCCTGATGTGCAACTGTACCAAACTCCTTGAAGGAGCAATCACCGCGTGGGTTCTTATAGTTGACACCGGGGCGCTGCATATCATCAGAACTTGAGCCTAGATCGTCCGAAGAATCTGAGTCGAATTCTCCATCCTGTATATTGTCATCTGACCCACTAGAAAAGGAATCTGTTTGAGACGAAGATGATGAACTGGACGGTGACGAATCATCTGGAACTGCAGTGCCATCTCGTAACTGGAAAACAAGATCCAATTCTGATCCAATGGACAAAGACCTCCTCGCGCTGTGTCTACTTCCCTGACTGGCGCCTCTCATATCACCTTGGGCCATATCACCTGCATGCGGTTCCCTGTTATCTTCACTCACCTGTGTCTCGTTATCATCTGCGTCCGCCTCAGACGAAGCATGAACATCAAGCTCGCACTCCATCTCCTCTAACACATTTTCATGCGTTTCATCTTCTCCTTCTTTCTCGTCATCAGCAATATCCCCGTCTGATATATCATCCTCTCTCCCGCATGCAAACGTTCCCACGTCTGACTGTGGGTCCGCATACTCTCCTTCCTCTGGGTCTTCTTCCTCCAGATCGGGATAACTCTGCCGTATGTTCTCAAATAACAACTCGTCTTCCATCATTTCCTGGAGGGACAAAGGGGTGAACGATTTATCCGAATCGCTCGCTTTTTGTTCAGATCCAGAAACATCGGCCTTCTTGCGTTTTCTTTTGCGTTTCTTCTTTTTTCTTTTTTTCTTACTTGGTGTTGAGTACAGAGCGCTGTCGCAGCTCTCCTTCTCATGTTCGTTATCTTTCTCGGACTCCACAGGTTGGTGCATGAGCGTATCGCCATCCATCGGCTGCGTGTGCTCAAGTCCTTCGGACCCCACGCCTTCACTGGAATATTTTGTAGCATCATGCATTTCCAAATGCCCCTCCGGTTCCATGGTTGGTACATCTGTTGGTTTGTCTTCCAGCTTCTCATGATCTGGTAATTGGTCAGTGGCCCGAAGAGGAAAATGTAGCTGGATGATCACATACTAGCCAGTTTTCGCATGGGTCTCTTTCTTGCTTTGAGCCGGTTAGGCGCCTTTGCTTCCTCCTGTTCTGTAAAAGGATCTGAGAGTGGCTCCGGTTCTGTAAAATGATCCGAGAGTGCGTCCCGTTCTGCGAAATGATCAGAGAGCGCGTCTTGTTCTGCCAAATGATCCTTGAGTGCGACTTTAGGCTCTGGCGGTGCGACTTCAGGCGGCCCTTGTTTGCGAATCTCGTTAGAACCCACTCATATAATTTGCCCGTCCTGTTCTATCATAGAATATCATACCTTTTATATCTATGCGCCTGGATTTGGGCATTTCGAATGACAGGCACAAACCAGGTTCAAAAATGCGACAGAGATAACACCCCTGACTCCAGAACTCCAACAACAGAACCAGACGTGGCAGTGCATAGACGACCGGTTTGCTGAGATCTGATTAAGCAGCCGCGACGATATTCAGAGTACCCTATGATGTTACGAACTCTCGAGTACAGACTCTGTGCTGGGTGTGGTCGAAGCTCTCGATGGTGCCGATTCTGGTTTAACGCGCCATGATTCGAAGCACGTTGCTGGTTGTCGCGTGTTAGTTACTGGCAGGCGGAACGTTCCAACACGGCCAGATGTTGAATGTCGCCGTATGTTTGTACCTTGCTCGTCTCTTTGCTGAGCTTGTTGCTTGATGTAATTGTAATTGTAATTGTATTGGGAGGAGACGTGTCGCGTGTATGCAGTAATCGTGGGAGATGCAGCTGGTTGCTACAGATGCCTGTATGAAACGCATGCAGGCAATATGGGCACCTTGGTCCCAAGTTTTTGTGGGGAAAATTGCGCTCACGCATTCATTATTGAGTACACACGCTAAATAATGAGATCGTCGGAAAATATGGCTACATGCATACTTAAGTAGATTTATCCCGGAATGCGAAGAAAATAAATACTTCAATATTATAAAAGCTATGACGTGTAGGTAATTATTTTACTAATCAAGTAGAGATCAGTTTTAAAAGGACAAACTAAACTTCGCCGTTCCATACCTCCCAGTGGAGTATGGCCTTCCACAAAATAAACGACCCATCATACTCGTCATACTTTCTGCTCTTCTTAACCCATTCACCCCTGACCCTGACAGAAAAGCCATTCCGTAACAATGTGGATACGGTCTTTTCATCATTACCATCAAACCAACATACTCCTCTACCGTCTGAAACCACCATTAACCTCTTCCAACCACTATAGTCGCGTCGTTGAGCTATGAATCCAACCACTTCTCCACACTTAGATGGCTTCAATCCTGGTGGTAACTCATTCCCTCCCACAAATGCCGGATCTCTTGAAGATAGTAGCCCAAATCCTGATCCCTCCCATGTAACCTTCAATGGCTTCGGTCCCGCAGGAGGCACATGAGTGATGTTGGACAACTCGGATATGGAGGGTGAGTATGCAGGGAGAGGCGAGGGCTCCGAGCAAGATGAGGAAAACCAAGAGACAGGATAAGAATTCGAGCTCGAGGGTGATGAGGAAGTTTGGTGAGATGGTGTAGTTCCGGATGACCCATGCCCAATGTCGTAAGAGGAGGAGTGGGCTGGAGATGGTGATGCGGCTGGAGATGGTGATGCGGCGGGAGATGGTGATGCGGCTGGAGATGCCAGTGGTGATGCGACGGGAGATGGTGATTCGCCAGACGGTGAGGTTGGTGAATGGGAAGAGAATGAGGATTGAGACCGTATATTTGGTGACGGCGAAGTTTGGGATGTTGAAGAGTTTGGGGTCCGATTTGGCAAGAGGCAAGAAGTCGAAGTCGAAGATGTCCCAATGACTGGCATCGTAACAGGTAAAGAAGAAGAATGTGCCGGTGGAATTGGCGATGGTCGACTTAAGTTTGGTAACGGATCGGAACATGGCAGAGAGGTAGGTGAGATGCTACGCTCTATCTCGTGTTTATTCAAGGTTAATTCGTTTCTTATCGATGTGACTACACCATATGGTTAGTAAAAGTAGAAATAACAATTGGCAAGCCAAACAAACATTCGCTACGGATAGTTCTCCGGTCTGTATGCCCCGTATAGGCTAACCTTTTTGCCTCCATTTTGTCTGATCCTTTGCCAGAGGATAATGCAAGCCTTTTGCGAGAGCCAGCGATGTTGACCACTGCTGCACCTGTGGGACTGGGCAAGACGACTGGCTTCTGTTCCGTAGCCGGTGCAAGACTTGGTGACTTTGAAGATTCACAATCCGATGGACTTGCAATGCTTCCTTTGGTTTGCATGCTGACGTCAATAGCATGGGGAGACGAGTCGAGTGTACCTTCCGTCGTAGACATTGGTTTGGTGCATGGGCTGGCCTTACTTGCCAGGCGAGCTCGAAGTTTTGGCATACCAGCTTCTCCAACAATGGCAATATAAGTGCGATTGATGTCTTCCATAAGCCTTTGCATTTCCATCTTTTTCTCCTGAGCTTCTCTCTCTATGGCACCAATACATTAGCAAGTGAGTCTGTTGACTGCCTGGATATCACACCTGTATACGCCCGCTCCAAGCGATGTATTTCATCCTTTGCATTTACCAATGCCATCATGCGAGAAGAGAAAAGCGACCCGTTTCCTCGTTGACGCTCTTCAAGTATCCTCTTCCATCGTTGTTGACTCTTTGCCTTGGTCTTCTCCAACCCAGCTCGCATTTTCTCCTTTATTTGTTTGTACTCGTCTTTGCTCATGCGATTGCTGACCTTGCGTGCTTTAGGCATTTTGTGAGTAACAAGAGAGAGAGAAAAGAAAGAAGAGAAGATCGAAATATACGGTCTGGACTGTGGAATTCGGTGCGATGGTGAATATGTGTGGTTGCTGGGTTGGGAAAGAGACAAAGAAGGAAAAATCTTTACCAAATTGGAAGGAAGCCCCACCCATAAAAACAGTCACAACAGTAAAGTTGGCGAAGAACTCCGCGAATTACAATCCATCCTCTACCACCCACATAATTTCTTGTTGCTTAGCTCAAGCAAGACCATTGTCACTTCTCCCTCCACCTTTCAACACATCACTCGACGCCAATGGACAACAACACGGAGGACATTAGAGAGAGAGCGACGAGTATTATCGAAATCCTTCTCCAAGCAGAGTCGCGTAGAGGTACTTATTATCTTTGCACATGAAAACTCAACAGGCCTAACAAATTATCAGAATTCCACAGCAGAGCCATCAAGGAGTGTGATGTCAATGCTCGTGTTGATCCAAGGGAGAGGGCTATATACTTCTCACGTATAAACTTTGAATGTAAGTAAACAGACTGTATAGCTGCTTCACTGTTTGATTTGTGTTAACCTCATTCCCAGTGAAAGAAGCAATCGATAAGATTATCGCCCAGAATGCTGCTCGTGGACCAGTACCCTCCCACGATGCACTTGCTATTTTACAGCTGGAGCTGCACTATCAAAGCAAGAAAGATGAATATGATGTTGCATATGCTGAAAGAGCATACGAACGCGAAGAGATTCGCAAGATTGCGACTGCTGAGCTTGAACAGGCAAAGGATACAATTAGACGCAATAAGGTAGTCCTTAGAGATTTATTTGCGACCGTTGGTATATCTATTTAGTTGTACAAGGAAGGTAGCCTAGCCAAGCCCAGCGTCTGCGGAAAGTCCGCCAGGACCAAGGAAGGGTAACAGACAAAATGAATCGGGCTTATCTACTATAAAATGCTGTATGCAATAGCTGCTCAGATAATATCATTTGCTTCAATACCATATGAAGTACGTATGATTAAACCAAGAGAAAGGAAAGTACACATGTTATTGCTGTACATACCGGAACAGTATAAGGTCTAAAACATTAAATATTATCATTAAGCTACAAGATATCAAAACATCTCGTCTAAATATAACAGAACTCTGGACATACGAAAACAAATCTGTTTCGACCATATATGACAGCACTAAACATGAGCGCAGTATATGGTTGCATCCCATCTAACAGCAAACACCATTCTGTCTGCATCATCCTCGATGACTTCAACAACTTCGCCAAACAGACGATGTGATAGAGCCAGAAGGTTCATTATTGCAGCATCACTCACACCGGAACCATGTTCATACCAGCCGAGCGTGTGTACCAAAACTTCGTCAAAAAAGTCCTCCTCCTCACCCAGTCTGAATCTCTCCGTCCAATCAACACACACATCCATGATTCCGGATGCAAGTGGTGGTGGGAACTCGGGCATTCGTAGACGGCACGAAAGCTGAACATTCATACCAACGAGTGGCTCATATGGATTGATGTTGCCAACGGCCTCGGGGATGGGATCATCTACACTTGATATTAGTTTTGTGTAACTTGGTAGAAGCAACAGGTGAGAGCATACGATAAAACCAGTTAAGTCCGCTGTGCTGAAAAGTACGCACACATAGTGCTTCCGTCTGTTGCTGGACGTCGTAGGTGCTGAAGGGTGGAGTAGGCAGGATGAGGAGACTGGGAGGTGGTGTTGACGAGGGGAGGGAACTGGGAGATGGTGTTGGTGAGGCGAGGGAACTGGTGGTGTTTGGAATGCTAGACGACCCATCGAGGAAGCCTGTGTAATCAAGTCAGAAACCAACGTAATGAAAAGCTGGATGGAGACAAGAGAAAAACATACCAGAATCCATGTTTGCACCAGCTACAACACTCAAATCAGCTCCTCCACCTTCTTCTTCGTTCTCACTGCTGGGATTTTGGGAAGAATTGTCTGGAAAATCACAATTAGCTTCATGGTATGAAGGCTGGCGGTCGGTGAATGCGTACCATCTTCCAATTTTGGACGTTTTGGGTCGCCAGTAGGTTCGCTTGCCACAGAGGCCGTTCGCTTAGGCATGCCTTCTAGGGCAGAGTCCACTTTGGTGGTGCTCATCTTGACGTTCCGGATAGGTTTGCCGTATATGGGTGAAGCTTGGTGGATGATGCTTGAATTCTGTTCGTTACACAAGATTGGTACCCCCACAATCTTTGACAGGTGTGGGGTAAATGACATGTGACCAGGACGGCTAAATAAGCGAGAAAGATAATCGTGATGGAATTGATAGCGATGTGAGCAGGCAAAAGTCACAACGGTGTGATCGGTGACCTGATTGAATTTGAACCAGCTAATGGCAGAACAACATCCACCACACATGGTCTGAATTATCGCAGTTCCATATTAAAAACAAGTCCCATACATAAGTACAAGGGAAAATGGATATGCGTTGAGATCAATGAAAGCTGATCCCAAACTCGCGTGAACCTGAGTGAAAGGCCGGTTAATGATGGAACTTGAATTAATAAATCTTGCCTTCAGATTCTTGAGTTAACCAGGCACTCTCATATCAATCCTCGAGAGCCCGGTTAACTCAAGAATTCGAAGTAGATATCTAGGAAGACATCCGTTGGCGAACCACCCAACATGGGTCTCACACTGACATAACTAGTGTCTGCTCAACCTGGTGTAGCGCACACTCAATTTGGCATAGCCTCAAGGTCACGCCCGACCAAAAACATTGGCAGATTCGAGAAATGGACAGAGAGTTAACCGGCTCTCCACTCGCTACGCTCCTTCCGGGCCAGATGAACACATGAGAACAACAGACATCCCTGTCGAGCCCAGACTGTACCAGACAATGAAACTGATGCCTGTACCGTAATAACTCGTATATAATACATGAGATCCAGCCGAATTTGTGTGCCGCGTACCACAGAGATTTAAAAGATAGACGTATGGGAATCGTGTGCGCAGAACAAAATCAGGATATATTACAAGCAAATATTATATATAATGTGCGATCTGCTCCTCCTTACAAAATAATTGATCCCATGAAGACTTGCAAGATCCTAGAAATACAGGAGAGGCAGTCGAAATAAAAAAAACAAACGTAAGAAGTAAATATAATAAACAGTGTCGGGCCCGGCCCACTATTACAACCAACAGAAAACAACAACAACCTCGCTAGAACCAAAGGAAAACAATAAGAACCACGCGACTTTCCACTCCATAACGTCTCTAGATCTCTCGAACCATTTGAAGCAAACAAGGAATAAAGGAAACAACCTCATACATACCAACACATCAGAACACTCTGACACCAATGAATAACCCAATATCTGACTTGTCGAACCATCGATCTGCTGTCTACTCCCAGATGTTGTTTTGAGCGGCTGGATTTGGAAACAAGATGGCTCTTGGACCAATGGCTTGAATGGCGGCATCGACGTCGGCACGAGACTCGACAGGTGTCTGGTCTGGATCCTCATAGAAGTGGGTGAATGGTACCTTGTGGAAAACCCCGACACGGACGCAAAACTTGGCTCTGGCAAATGGAACGGTCATGCTTTTTCCAGTACGATCGTGGACGAACTCTCTCCACTTCCATCCATGGAAATCTCCAAACAACAACCAGTCTCCAAGTGTCATATCCAACAACTCATCAATGTTGTGTGGGAAGTTTGGTGCAACTTCCTTATCCTGAATGCGAGCGACTTCACTCCAATCCGGCCAGCTGTCGTTGGGGTGAGGAGTAGGAAGATTTGCGAGGTTGCCAGGTGGAGCCATATGTGGATTGTGGTGAAGAGAAAGGGCATTATATGTAGCGTGGCTGTTATTGTTGTCTTCGTTCTCAACTGCTACCAACGCGGCATTTTCGTAGAATTGGATCTTCTCCGGTCTGTTGAGTCTTGCCCTGATCTTCTTGTAAATCTGGTAGTTCTTTTTGGCGACCTTGAGCACAAGAGTGCGGGTGATTCTGGATGGGGACATGTTGTCGTTGTTACTCGAGAGTGATTGCTAGTGGTTGGTGTACTCGACCCGCTGGGGGTAATCAGAGAGAGGAGAACCGCAAGGTTCGAAGAGATGAAAGTCGAAACGTCGAGATCGAAATGAATGATCGTGGAGAGTGGAAAATGGCAGAGGGCGAGGATAGTAAAGATTCGAAGTCGGTAATGTTTGCTGCAAAGTAAGGTGTCAGATATAGAGGGAATTGAGAGGGATGGGGCAAGATACGAGTTATATGTACATACTTCTCTCGAGATCTCATCCAGCAACAAACAGAGGGTGGCATGTAAGGCCACCCATCGGTGTTTTCACGTCCAACAGTGCCAAACTGGCGCCAGATCAAGAGGAAGCCACACAATTAAGAGGGGTGGACAGAAACAGAGATGAATTCTGACACTTGTCGTGCCCGTTTGCGATGTCTCACTACAACTCGGGAAGCCGTGAACGTCGGGGATGTTGCCATGTCGTGGTCGCTCTAATTGTCAGGATGGAAGCAGGTGTCGGAACCTGCATAGGAATGTGATGCGGGCGAAACGTTTTAAAATAACATTGGAATGTCGTTTTGGAGTATGTGAACATACTTTGGTGATGGTGTTTTCAAGTGGAGAGCATTCTCATGCTGCTGTTATTTTTGGAACCAATAACGTGACTTGGACCAGGCTCTCTAACGCTCATCAGCAGCTTCGGCTTTCCTGTGCCATCAGTGACCGATTAAGACTAGTCTCGTTCCCAGTCCAAAGCGCAAATCATGTTCCGACGATATTTTTTGTAGAGGGCGTCGTGAAAATTGCTGCGTAATTAAGACAGCAGAGTTGGGATTCTTCAACTCATCCTTATGTGCAGATATCTAATCTGGATAATCTATAGATCGTGCGTCGTCAGTGCCCCGTATGAGAAAGGAAAAAACGAGAAAAAAGAAAAGAATGGAACATGGGGGTGGGAGAATGGAAGTAGAGGACGTTGTCTTAAAGCTTCTTACTGTATTGGGTACATACCGGAGAACCTCATGATGTAATGCAAGGCAGCGAAATGTCCCAAACTTCAGTGAAAGAAAGGCGGCAGCCAATTGCCTTCTGGTTTCGAAGGACCAAGCTTCGCCCATGACCCTCTACTTACGTGTGGATGGATTAGAAATCGCCCATTTGAGCTAGGACTTTTCATGGTCTGTACAGCTATATGGAATGTATAAATGACATGACTTCTCTCACGTACAAGACGCCTTCCGTTTACAACATGCACGTTACAAGAAAGCAAATTGAACACCAGCCACATTCAGACCCTTCGGTTCTGTTTAAAGACCGTTCTCTTCAAGTACGAGCAAATCAAAGACTATTCTCTTCAAGTACGAGCAAAACAAAGACTATTCTCTTTAAATACGAGTTAGATGGTAAAAGGGGATGTGCGTATTCACGTAAGTATTCTACCACAGTGTCCCAAATTATGGAGAGTTTGTACGACTGGCAAGTGGAATATAAATCCAGGACTTCAAAGACGGGGAGAATAATATGGACAAACACATACATTTGTACAAGTACAGTTTGTATGTGTGGGTTGTAACATGGCTCTCAAGATCAGAATACGTATGGTTGAACCCAATTAATCCTAGAAAGGATAGTATGTATGATTATAATCCTGCCTGGAATTACACCCAACCATGAGAATACAGACATACGTATCTTTGCACGACTATTGTCAAACACATGCGGATACAGACGTAATTCAAGTTATTGCTACACGACTATCATCAGGCACATGAGACATTCGGTAAAGGCAGTTCATATTGTAGAGTACCATAAAGCTTAAGCAAAGGGGATGGTCAAGAGTATGGGACTCAAAGCAGCAAACCCACATGTACGACATATGTACGAGCAAAAAGATACATAGACACATTGTATGCTTTCTACGTAAACATTAATACGCAACCTGGTTTAAAGAACAAAACGCATCAATATGTACAGTGTAAATTTCATCCCAAGCCCAGTAAACAGTAAAGCAATCGAAGCCACGCATGTGTACTACTAGCCTAGCCAGACTCGTCAACCCACCATATCAAATCAGCCCACCACACAGAGAAGCGATTGCTCCAATTATCCTCAACCTCCTCAACACATCTCCACATACCTCTTACACGTACTCTTGTCCCGGCAGCCATCAATTCGCGGACCTTGGTTTCATCTTCACCCGTAACCCAGCAAATGGCATCATCTCTTCTCATCAGCATCAACCCAGGTCGCCCAGTCGTGTCCATGATATCCTTTAACCTTCCCTCGAAAACAGCCCCAACTCTAATGCCAGAGCGATATATTTCCGACATACAGCCAAATACATAATCCCGTGTGTTTAAGCAACCCTGTAGCTCACCGGATGGCGATTGGCCACGATACAGAATACTCGGATCCGAGTTTTCTGCGGCATTGGAACAGGCAAGCATGACCGAATCCTTTATGTCGCCTTTACTATCAAGACTTATTGCAGACTCCGGAGTTGGGGACCTCGAGCAGCCATACAAAGAGTCGTCATACCTTGGATATTCGGAATGGTATACCTGGTGAGTACTCAGGTCGGTATTCGTCCTTGTTGACAGTGTTCGGTCCTGGGAGTCTTCGACTGTTGAAGGACAGACTTTGGTTGTTAGTGATCGTAAACTTGAAACATGTAAATGGCTATTACCTGTTGCTGGAGTGGGCGAGTGAGTTATGTCGGGTAATATGCTGGCCTTTGCGCTGACTAGACGTCCACCAGTCGAGGGACGGGACAGGGACATAATGTCTTGCACAGTGATCCGTTTCATTTTACCGGTTCTCTGGTGGCCCGTATAACTGACTTTGTCATCAAACTCTTGAGTCGGACTATGCGAAAGGCATGAGAGGTCTGGCGATACTGGTTGCCCTACGTAGGGTGGTGGTGACGAAGGAGGTGATGCTGCACCGAAGGATGCTGAGCGATGGAGTTCCTTGTAACTGCCAGGGACCTGACGGAGCATTTGCTGGTAGGATCGGAGGAGTTCTCGACGACTCAGTACAGTACTTGGCAGGATGGTCTCAGGCTCTGGTCCGCTACCTGTGTCGAGTGGTGCATCATCACTTGTGTTGTTTTCTTTTGACTGTGCATCCTTCTTAGCCCATCTTGCCTGCATCTTACGGGAAACATGAGCAATATCCCTCAGATTTCTCTCAGCATCGTGAGCTGTGTCCCGTTAGCAAACATACAAATTTGAGGGACTCTACATGTTTACCCACCTCTTTTGGCCCTCTCCAGTGCGGCCATGTGTGGAATGTTGGCCACGATAACGTCGAGAGTCTCTTTGTAGGAACGACCTTTAATCGAGCTTGCACACCTAGCCACATATGCTCGTCTTCGCCGTCGATTCTCCTCGACCTTCTTCATGCCGATGTGCATCTTTGTGATAATGTCATTGTATTGAGCTTTTGACAGCTTGGACTTTTGGTGAATAGTGGGCATGATGAGAGAAGGGTTTTCGTATTGGGAGAGATGGTTAGAATAGGTTGAATTGGGAAGGAGGATGTCTGTGTACCGTTGTGGTTGGTTTGGTGCTGCCGAACTTTGTTGGTACCACCATGTCAAACCAATGAGAAGCATGGTTAAGTATGTTGCACAGAAATTGGGCGTTAGTCAGAAAGGCCTCGAGCAACTAACCAGCCTCGTTCCCAGTCCAAAGCGCAAATCGTCTTCCGAGCATCGTTGAGGTCACCATTCTATCTCCATAGGGGACTGGTCCCATCCTAGTAAGAATCACCTAACTTATCCATCTCTTCTATCCCATATACCTCAACTGTCCCCCATCTTAGGATACCTTCCCGATCGCACTCCTTGGCTTCTTCTCACCTTCCTCCTCCATCAACCACCGGGACCGTCGCTTGAACACCTGAAGACAACAACTTGAGACCCGGAAAGACCGACCTCACGATCAAAAGCACAAACAGAGTCAAAAGCAGTAGCACTGCAGCCAGAAGCAAAGCACCACCCGGAAGCATCACTCGGAAGCATCACTCGCAAGCGCCAGTACTCGGAAGCACAAAACTGCATAGTCGACTAGTCGGAAGCGCTTAGAAGCAGCAAACACCATAGTCGGAAGCAGTAGCAGCTCGAAAGCACCAGCAGCAGTCGGAAGGCACCATAGTTGGAACCATCAGTCGGAGCGTATAGTCGAAAGCAGATGGACACCAGACACACAGCCTAAAGCATTTGAGCAGAAGCATCAAACATCAAGTTAGAAGCACTGAGGTCGGAAGCACAGTCAGAAGCACTAGCCAGCGTCGGAGGCATCAGTTCCATAAGAATCATTAGGAAGCAGCAGATTCGAAGTACCAGCCAGCGCCGGAGGCATATACCGGCATAAAAGGCACCACTCGATAGCAACATTCAAAAGCACCAGTTGAGAAAGATTCGACAATGACCGGTATGATGGAGGATTACAACGGCTGCTTCGAGAGATGACTCTGGCATTTGACAGGTAAGAGGGAGATACCGACGGCTGCACCGAGCTCGACTGCATCAGGAAAAATAGGGTTTGGCATGAAGTGGCATGAGCAACATGAGAGAAAAAACCCGGTTTTTACTATAATTAAGATATACCAAAATTTCCGGGCCGGGCCGGCCCGGAAATACTCCAAACGGAGCCATAAAAAAGCGGTAATTCGCCGTTTCCGACGTCTGGGGGAGCGCATGAAAGGTGTTCAATGACATACACATGGCTTAGGAGCGTTACCGGTTAAGAATGCCTCAGTTGAGACTTCTCAGGACGATTTCTGATCAGTTTTGCTGTATAAACGCTGCGAATGAAGGCCTAAAGTGACATACAAGCGGCTTGAGATGGTTACCGGTGATAATTTCAGTGATTCGGGGCTTCCTATGCGCATCCGGAAGTACGTTTTGGCATTCCGGCAGT